>MTQE01002208.1:64777000-64789994 GCA_014337955.1 Aspidoscelis marmoratus
TCTTAAATCAGATTTTGTAGTGTGGTGGTAAGAAGGTCAAATAATTAGAAGAGTGTTGTTGTTTTTTTAATTACTCTGGAGCACAAAAGTGTAAGCAGTGGAGAGACACAACTTGTGTGCAGACCAATAAGAACATTGGGAAAGAGGAGTTTCATATGAGAGCACTACCCATGGATGGTTGTTATGGTGTGGCAAGTTGGCAAGCACTCTGGATCTGTGTTTTCATATTGTTGCATGTCCCCTCCCAATGTACACAAGAAGACAATTCCAATAGAATGAGGAAATACATAGAATGCTCTTTGTGGGAAAAAATGAGGGCTTATTTCCACTTACCTGACCAGAATGGTATAATAATGCCATTCCAACCAGGTGAAGGTGAAACGTGAAGGGAGTCATCCATACTTCAAGGGTTAGGGAAGTCCCAGACTGGACCACAGGCTCTTAAAGTGCAGATGGCCAGGCCTGACAGGGCCAGATCACCATGGCAACAGTCAAATCAACATCTGGCATGCTCCCAGACATTGCTGTAGTGGCCAGGGCATGGCGCATAACTGATTGTGGACTAGATGTCCACAGCTAGTTAGGACCAGGGCAGGTTTGGTGAGCTTTGGGACAACAGCAGCAAAAGCAGCAGGTGGGTGGGCATCAGCAGAAGCAGATGGAATTGCTCTACCTGGTAAGTGCAAACATGCCCTGAGAAGGGAATGGAGGCTATTCACTCATAGATGAACACCAATCTTCATAGTGTTGCTCAACAGTGATGTTAGAGACAGATTTTAAAAGCAGCACTCCATCGTATAATTTTCAGTAAGCAGTGGATCAAAACAAAACATTTTTCTCTATTTTATTATTTGGAAATAATTCTAAAAAAAATCATATAAACTACATCAAGGTCATTGACGAAGCCAGGGACGCCCATAAGAATCATGAGCCCTTTGACAAATTTTGAGCCCAAACCTATGTCCAACCTATGTCAGCATTCTCTCCACTATGGGTCTCCTGAGGTTATGTCTCCAACATCATTTCTTCTCTATGGATGGCCCTGAATGAGGCATGCAGGGAAGTCCCAAAAGGCCTCTTCAGTATCCACAGATTTTCTGAATTCTCCTCTCATCGTTTGAGAGAAAGATGCAAGCCAAAATAGCATATTATCAATATTCAATGTCCACAAGCCCCAAAATGTGGGTGACCCCAGTCTATGAATTTCAGGAATGAGGTGAAATACAGTACTTTAAACTATATCATACTATTCTTTAGATTCTTTCCCTACTTAAACTTCCAGGATATAATAGACCAGAAACCAAAGGATTAAAATCACTAAGTTTTTAATAAATTCATTTGCTAACTATAAGGAGCTTTCTATGTTGGTGAACATTTTAAAAGTTAAGCTGCCCCCTCCAGTGCCTCCCAAGGTTCAGAACAACTTTGTCCTGCACACTATGCAGATAGCTCTAAATTCTAGCATGTTAAGTTGAGCAAGAGGAAGATAATTTTACACAGCTCATAAATCAAAGCAAATTCCTTGAAAACTCAGTTAACTCCACAGTAAAAGTGGTTAGTCATTGCACATTAGTCATTTATATTAGCCAGCGGCGTGCCTGAATCCTCAAACATGAGAAATGCATTGGAATTCAGATACAGTCACTTATGATCTATTCAGATGTAGAAAGTGATCAGGAATCTGAGATGTGCTTCTTTTCACTGAAAGAGGGATTGACAAAGAACTACACAGAAACTATACATTACTAAGGTGGCTCTGAGATAGTCCTTTGACCCCAGCTGACTCACTTCCATGTTTCATCTCCTCCATCTGTAAAATGAGATCTTCTGAGTAATATTACAGTATAGGGGTAATATGTGTTCAATAGTTTCTTTTTTGTTACTCATATTAGCACCTGCTCTGTTTTCCTTTTAGTTAATCAGCACCAGCTATTAATGTCCCATCCACTTTCAACAACACACTTTATTATAGTAATAGATCTGTGTAACATTAACTCTCAGTGTACTAGGTAACACTCACATCATAAACTCTTACTCCTGAGTCTCATCCTGGCGTACTCTGAGTAATTCTAGGAAATGTCCCCAGCTACAAATGCAGTCAAAGTCCAGCTTCTTATCTCATGTTTTCTACAACAGTCCTGCTATTAAACAATGCAACAACAAGGGTTTTTATCTCAGGGAATTAATATCTCAGTGAGTTGACAAGATAAAAGGAAGGGAAGGCCAGTGTTCCTGGAGGGTTTGGGGTGTGTGTGTTTGTTTTTTGAAGCATGTGATGTTTGGGTGAAATGTAACCCAGATAATTCACCAAGGAGCTCTGAATAAAATGGGAACGTCTAATAACAACATTCCAAGGAAATTGTTCTTATGTAATTCTTTTAGAACAGTGTCCAGGCAAGGCTCACAAATTTAAAGGCCCACTGATTTAAGTGGCATGGTGAACAGAACAATAATTCAGTGGGATGGTTTTGTGAACCAGCTTGTGAAGCTCCACCAATCTTTTGCATTCTTGACCTTCACTAATAGAAAACAGTGTGTTTCCAGTGGTTCAGGAATCAAAGACAAAGAGACAAAATTGAAGGTCTGTCATAGATACAGTAAATTCTGGCGTATAAGACTACTTTTTAACCCAGGAAAATCTTTTCAAAAGTTGGGGGTCGTCTTATATGCCTGGTGTTGTCTTCTTATATGGCGACTATATCCCAAACTCTATATTTTAACTGGAAAAGTTGGGGGTCGCCTTATATGCCAGAATATACGGTACTCCTGTGTGAATCTACACCACCTGGAAGTGGAAATATTCTTGTTAATTCTAATGAAAAGTGCCAAACTGGTTCCATTTAGAATCAGTTCGGTATAAGCCAGTGAGGTTCATTGAATTCAGCTAGAACCCCACTGGTTCAATTCAGAAACAATAGAAGCTTCAAACTTTCTGGGGGTTCAATTTCGATCTCAAATCCCATGAAATCCCCGTGTTAAACAGATTCTAAATATAACTGGTTTGGCACATCCCTAGTAGAAAAAGTAGAAGATGCTGCCTTTGCCGGAGAGGGGTGGAAAAATATCAGAACAAGCACGGTCCAGGCAATGTGAAGGAGTTTCAAAAGCTTGTGATAGGAAGATGTAAAAGGCCTTGCAAAACATCTGCTTTATAGCCTCTTAGTCTCCCCTCCTTTTTGCTCACATATTTGTGATGCTCTCTACTGGCCCATCTAAATGTAGAAGTGGAGTAATGTTCCCTTTTTTTAGTCTAGACGTTAAGATTCTCAGATAAAACTGGAAGCAACAAGCTGGTTTTTTTTCCATGCAGCATCATTTCTGTCTCACCCCACCAGAGATTTATATATTGCCTACTTTAGCCCCTGAGTTCCATCTCAGTGCGAAGTTTATATCCTGATGACTTTTTGTAACTAGAATGTTTTATTTTGTTATGTTAATGATGGGATGGCTTACACTGTCATAATGATTTTTTATGTTGTGCTGCTAAAATCAACAGGAAGGAAATTCCTTATGTCAAGTTCAGGAGATGTTTCTGGCCTGGGAAAGGATGGGTGTTCTTCCACTGTCACTAGAAGTACCCATTAAGTACCCATTAATGGGTACTTCTAGTGACAGTGGAAAAACACCCGATATTATTATATCAGAGCCTGTGCCTCAGTGGCCATGGTTGCACCTTCACTTTAAACTGACTTCAGTCCATCTTCAGGTCTGACTGTTCACAACTTTTCATTTCTATTTTCTCTGTGGGTTTTCTACCCTCCATTTGGACTTTCTGAACGGGAAGTCTACAAGTAAAATGGATAGAAGTGAAAAAGGTTGAGCAGTAAGAGTGAAGATGGACTGAAGAAGGTTTAAAGTGAAAGTGTGACCACAGACAGTGAGTTTTGTTCATATCACAATTCAGCCCTTTGTAGCTACAGTATTCTCTTTGTCCGTCCAGAAGAGTAGGATGCTGTAGGGATATGTGGCTGGTGCTCAGGAAATCCATAAAAGCAGTAGTTAGGGATGCAGCCCTGCTGAAATCATGAGGACTTGTAACAGGGATCAGTGTTTGGATTTCAACTAAAAGTGGAGCTGGGTAGCTGTAGTGTCTTTTTGCTAAACAAGCAGAGGTCGTGGAAGAAGAAGAGTTGGCTTTTATACCCTGCTTTTCTCACCCATTTAAGGAGACACAAAGCAGCTGACAAAGCTTTCTATTCTTCTCCCCACAACAGAACACCCTGTGAGGTAGGTGGGGCTGTGAGAGCTCAGAAGAGAGCTGTGATTAGCCCAAGGTCACCCAGCTGCCTTCATGGAAAAGGGTGGAATCAAACCCGGTATTCCCAGATAAGAGTCCGGCTCCCTGACTAGACCAAACTGGCTCAGTTGGAGTGTTGGCCAAATTGTAAGGGGAGTCTCTATTCATAACTGTTCCCCAGTGATCAGCTCGGCTTTCTTTAGAAGCCTTGTAAGAAGTTAAATCTCTCTGCAGCAGCCATGCTGTTGCCTTTGTCCAATTAGCACAGTTCAGAACTGAACAGTAAAAGAGCAAGTAAATGTATGATGTGTTCTAAACATGTTTATGGCTGCATTTAAAAATTCACATACACACACATATTAGATGTGTGAAAAATTTCAAATGGCAGGAGAAAGTGGCTGAAAGCTGAAAGTCAAAAGGAAAGCAGTTGCTTTAAGAAGCTGAAGCCATGCCCAAAAGCTTTGGAAAAGGGAAGGAAGTTCCAAAGAGCATTTTCAAGGTCAGGATGGACTTCTTTAGGAGGCTTAGCAAGCTACACCCAAGATCCTGCCTGGAAATGCAGCCCTCCTTCTCCTTGCACATTTGAAGCTCAGAAGGGCATTTTTTGGTGTGATCCTGCTTCAGCCCATCTTAAACATCAGGTCTGACTGAAGCCTAACTCTAAACAAAACAGATGGGAGGTATAGCAGGAGATACAAACAGAACTTTGATGGGAACTGAAAACAAGTGAGGATGAAAGTGATGAGGCTACTGCTGTAATCTGCCCACTGAAAAGCCCTTTGGCCTGTAGATAATTTATTAGCTTGCCAGGCAGCTAGTAGCACGGGACAGCTGTGCCAGTGTAGTTAGTGACTGCTGTAACATTGATCATGTACCATAGAGCTATTAGGGAGGCAGCTACAACTTCCCCTCTGTTATACCCTTATCACTACTATAGCTGTAGTACCCATCAGAAGCAGAACTACAATTCCACTATTCAACCATACACTGTAGGGCAGTGAGGAAAAAAGTAAGAGGAGGGTGTGCGAGACGTTCAGAAAGATTTGTCTCTGGGTGCTAAGGGTTGTGTGCTGTTAAGTTCGCACAGGGCTGACAACAGATTGGTCTCTGGAGGGAGTTGCGAGGAAGATCTTGGGCACGTTCTCACTTGGCTGGATTCTGGAATATATCTCAGGATAGGGGCCTGTTGTCTGCATGCTAATGCAGACTCTGGCAGGGCTCCCTTCCCAGTCCCCTAGGCAGAGGTGGGTGAAGCACTCAGATGAGATCTAGACAGATATAGGTTTCTCTCCAAAGAGCAGCTGAACAGAACTATCTGCTTAGTTCTGAAACAAGCATTGGCAGTCCTGAATTATTGGTATGAAGGGAACACTACTTGTTAAGATTTCACAGGACTCCTAGCAATGTGACTTTAATGCAATCTAGGAGGCAGGTAAGGGTGTGTGTTCCTATCAGCAAGCCATGGTCGCTGAATCCATCAGGCTGTGGGACTTGGGTGTACTGGTTAGTACTTTTATGACATCAGGAATGAGGATGCAAAAATCAGAATTTGCAGGTCTCATCATATAATTTAAGGGAAAGGCACCATACGATCCCAGTCATTTAATATAAGCATTTTTACATAAATGGAGCTGTACGGCCAAGGGATTGAGTTACAGATATGTGGCAGCTTTCTGATTCGTGAGTCAGCTCAGCAGGTCCTTATTCAATGACAGAACTGCAAAAGCACATAAAGAAGGTATCAACATTTTTAACTAACAATCCTGGTTGTTTGTGATTATGAGGAATATTTTGCAATGTTCATTTGGAGTAACTAAATAAAAATAAAAATTCCAACCTGCTATCTTGGGTTCATTTCGTTTATGTGTGATGTAACAGCTACCGTGGGAAATAAAGGTTCTAAACTTATGTAAGAGACATAGACAAAAGCAGCTGCTTTGAAAAAAAAAACAATGGCTTTGCACTAATCGCTTCCTTGTGTTGCTTTTTGCGAGTCTCAGAACCTTTATTGTGAAATACTGTACAAAGTCTTCTGTAGCTTCTCTTCTGGCCAGGGCTATGTTGTAGTATATTAAAACTGTCATGCTTCCTCAGAAAAGACAGATGGTAAGGAATGGATTATCCAGTGGTTGAACAACTCTACGCCTCATCAACTGAGTCTTTTCTTCTTTACTTTAATTCCGTTGACTCCAAAAGATTAAAAGCAGGGGTAGGAAACAGGTATAATACTTGAATATTATTTGGCCAGCTCCTCATCCGTCCCAGACAGGGATAATAGGCTGTAGAACAGCACCATCAGTATCTGGCGTTGGCAGAGACGGCATTTCACTTTTGCTTTTGTTCTCCCTTCCGATTAATATCTCGTTACTAAACATAGGTGATTGGGTGAGGAGCCTCCCAAGAAGGTAAGGAGGGGACCCCACTAGGAGATAATACCATGTGGATCATACCAACTTGCTCCAATCAAAACTAATCCCTTGGAGTGCATTTTCTACCCAAGAAATGGCAATGGAGTGCATTACCCTGTATGTTGGCAATAGCTGTTTAGGTGCCCCTCATGGAAAATGCCCTCAGATTGGATTCAGCATATCATTGAGAACAGACACATAATATAATTTCTTCTTATATAAGACACGACATCAAGTTCAGTCTGATACTTGGGCAGTGGTTACAGTAAGTTTAGGTATGCCTAACTGTGCTTATGATCCTGATTACTGTTATTCGGTCCTGATCAGAAAGTGAGAGAGGGCCAGTGGTAGGGAGGGAAGGGGACAAGGAGGTTTAGGGTGCAGAGGAAAGAAGGGGGAAGTGAGACAAAACAGTGGGGGCTACAAGAAGTGGTGGGGCAGAAGGAAGAGAAGAAAGATTTACTGCAAAAGTGAAAAGGGGAGAACGAAAGGGAAAGGGCACCTGAAGCAGACAGGGAGGTGAAGAGAAGTGTCAGGATGCAGATAGTGGGTGAAGGAAGACAGGGCAACCTATTCTGCTTCTGCTTTGCAGGTCCCCCTTCCACTTACAGGCCTCTCGGTTGAACTCTATTCCTTTGTATACATGCATGTTTACTGCTCAAGCAAAACCCATTCCCTTCTTCCATCCAGGGATGTGGTCCTCTCCAGGTATACTGCAAATCCATCATGCTTCACAGTGAAAGTTTACTATCCAACATTTTTCTGTGACACTTTAAATGGCTATTTTTAAAAAGACTTACTACAGACATAACACCAGAGGGACATTGTAGTAATATATATGATTATATTAAGTGCATCTGTTCATTTAATATGTGTGATGTCATTTAATAGTTGTTGTTGTTTTACATTTATTTGGCTGGAAAGATTTTTTTAGTTTTCCTTTACTTTAATCCCAGAAAACCTTTAATATTAGTATTTGTAAGGAAAGCACCATTGGTACCTCCTTGATGTATTCTAAACATCAAGTCAAACTGAGTTTGTCACTAAGTTCCTCATCTGCAGTGTAGGTATAATTAAACTGATTTGTCTCACTAGCACTTTAAAGTGTAATGTGTATCCTAATTTTTACTATTTTTGAAATGTTTTTAGGCTGTCAAATTTACCTCATGATCTCCGAATACAAATTACTTACTGCTAATTATAGTCTTGCACAAACTATTAGTGCAGGGAAAGCCCAGTTATACTCACACTTGAGCAGAGTTTATTGAGTTTAATGGGACTTACTTGCTAGGAAATTAATCTAAGAACCCAAGAAGAGCCTTGCTGGATCAGGTGCGGCCGACCTAGTCCAGCATCCTGCCTTACACAATGGCCCGCCAAGCAGAAGACAAATAAGCTTTAAGACATCCTGCTGTATCTCCAACCAGTAGGAAGTCCTTAGGCATTGAGTGCAATCCTGGGAATATTTTTTTAGAACTAACCTCCAGTGAGTTAAATTCATTTTAATAGCAAATGAACGCCTGGCATGATACCCTAGAGATTTTTCTTAGCTTTTTACATCTCCAACCTGAAAAAAGTGTGTGGATCTGAGTCATTTGGCGCATCCATCTCTAGCCCCTCACTCTGTACTTTCGTGTCAAGAAAAAACTTTAAAAAGCAAGTTATGTTCAGTTGGCGGTAAAATTTCACTGCGTTCATAAGAGTAACAGCATGCAATCAAAAAGCTTCCATCAGGAAAAAAAATGGGGAGAAAGTACTCCCGAGATCTGAACTGAGGATTGTCGCTCTGAACTATATGAATTGTCCCGTATCTCGATAACTGGATTCTTTTACACATCATACCCCCACTTTAAGCGACGCCCGGCCCGATCCCCGCCTCCCCTCTGGCTCTGCGCCCCCTCCGCCTTCTCCTTTAACTCGGCGGCGGAAGCGGCGCGGCGGCCGGTCCCTGCCGCCCAATGAGTTTGTGCTTCGCGTCCTCTGGCCTGGCCGGGCTGGTCCCGTCACTTCCTGCCCGTGTAGCCGGCACGGTTGGGATCCGGGGGGCGGGGAGGTTGCGCTGCGCTGTGCTCGCTACCAACATGCCCTTTGATTTCAGGAGGTGAGTGCGTTCACCCCGGGAAAGGGCGGCCCGGGTGAGCAGGAATGTGAGGGCGTTGGAATGCGAATGAATGGATGGATGGATGAGTGAAGGGATCCTAGGTGCGTGATGGACAAAATTGCTGATGACCCCCACCCCGGGTCGTGGGGAGGTGGATGCAGAAGACCCCCTTTTCACTTAGGGCAGCTTATGAAGCTGTCATCTTTCCCATCTGGGTGCGGGAGATGGGTGCATTTAGCAGCCTCTTGATGCTGGGCTTCTCTCTTTGGTGGATAGTAAAAAAAGAGGCGTGTGGACTACGCGATACAGCAGCTCATCCGACCTCTTCGTAGGTTGGGAACAGTTGTCGGGAAGAGCATGCCTTGGGGATGAAATGACGTGAGCTTAGGTTTGCAAGAAGAGGTACACCTCGTAGTTCTAAATGTTTTAATTGATATGATGATGAAGAAAAAAAGCGATACGTGGGCTTTCTCTTGTAGTGTGAGTTTACTGTGCCCTCTCTGTACAATAGTTCCCATTCAAGAAGAAGAGTTGGCTTTTCCACCCCGCTTTTCTCACCCATTTAAGGGGACTCAAAGTGGCTGGCAAACCTTCTGTTCTTCTCCCCACAACAGAACACCTTGTGAGGTAGATGAGGCTGTGAGAGCTCAGAAGAGAGCTGTGACTAGCCCAAGGTCACCCAGCTGGCTTCATGGGGAAGGGCGGAATAGAACCTAGTACTATAAGAGCCCAGCTCCTGAACCTCTAGACCAAACTGGCTTTAGGAAGGTAGGAGAAAGCACAGAACTGGCCTTCAGCACTGCATATTGGAGCCAGAGTGGCTCAGTTTAGGCCTGAGCTGCAGCAACCCTTTAGGGCTGCTTGGCAGAACTTTGCAACCTCAGGGTGCACTAGAGGACCAAAGCTCTGGACAATTGGGGCAGCTTAGGGCTATTGGGAGGACATTAAACGCTGGCCAGAGCCACTAGTTTGAGTCTGCAGAACACTAGCCAAAGCCACTCATGCAAGACACCTGTGAGTGTGGCCTCTGTTGGGTTGCAGTAGTGCAGTTGGGTAAGGCTGGCCGTAAGTGAGGAGCAGGCAGGTCTTTGGCTAGACATTTCCTGAGCCCCTCTTGTCTGGTTAGATCACAATGGATGATAGCAGGGGGAAGAACTAAGCTTGACTGCTAATCTCAGTCATTAGAGGTGGCTTGTTTATTCTCAGTTGTCTTTTCAAAGTAATCCTCTAGAAGTTTCTGATGTTGGTTAGAGTCAAAAAGGATATGCTAAAATGTGTGGTGGAAAACACAATTCTCTGCTTGTATATAGTACTTGTAAACAAGGCTCTTGAGCAAAGGAGGGGTAGAAACTTCACCCTTCTGTTCTGCACAGGTTAGCTAAGGATGCCAATGACAGGCTTTGGATGTGTCATATGTGTCTGAGCAGGTGTGTTCTTTGCTGGCCTATAGAGAGTATGTCAAAGGTAAATACCACATTCAGGTTAAAAAAATTAAAAGATTACTCACCCTGTATTAAATAATTGCAGGCAGGTTGATTGTATAGTGGGTTCAAATGTTCACTAGCAGGTTTTGTTGCAGGCTGAAATTAGCTCCTTTTAGTTGCAGGAAAAAGCTTAATGGCAGAAGCCTCAGCCCTTGCAATAGTGATGGTGGACACAGCTAGCAAGAGATAAAGGAGATCAAGTAGAAAGAAAGTGCAGCAACGTTTGGGGAAGTCTATGGGAATGACTGAGATTTCTTTTAATTACAAGCTCTTAAAGGGCACGGTACTATGCTGTTCAGTTATTTGCAAGTAGGCCTTTTTATCAGCTGTGCTGGTTACACTCTTATTGAAAAAGAGGCTATTGAAAAAGAGGCTAGACAGTTACTACCTTAATCCTGTCTTTCTCACCCCTATCTTTCTTCTGTATCTTCCCTTTTGACCTTTATGTTTCCCTCTTGCCAACCCTCTTTAGGGTTTGTTTGAAATATCTCGTGCCATGACTTCGTTTTTTCTGCTCTCTTTTCATTCCTCGTTTTCCCATATCATCTGCTGTAACCTTAATATACATTCAAAAAACTATATCCATCCTGATTTTTTCAGTCATTTCCGTCTTATTGGATAAGACACCCAAACTAATCAGTCACAAGTTACTAATGCAAGTACGGTTGAGTACCCAGGGTAACAGCCTTTTAGGTTGAACAGAACTTTTCTTACAGCCCCATTTTAAAGTAGATGGTCAGAAATCCCTTCTGACTTTTAAATAACATTTCTACAGTAGAATAAGGGGTACATAGTAAAATAGCAAAGTTTGCTGATGATACTAAATTATTTAGGGTAGTAAAAACCGAAAGAGATTGCCAAGCGCTCCAGAGGGATCTCTTAGCATTGGGTGACTGGGCAACCAAGGGGCAAATGTGCTTTAATCTTAACAAGTGCAAGGTAATGCACATTGGGGCCAAAAATCCGAATTATGTCTATAAACTGATGGTGTCTGAGCTTTCTGCAACACACCAGGAAAGGGATCTCGGGGTTCTGGTGGACAGTTCAATGAAGGTTTCAGCCTAGTGCGCAGCAGAAGCGAAAAAAGCTATTTCAGTGCTGGGAATAATTAGGAAGGGAATAGAAAACAAGTCAGCAAGTGTCATTTTGCCTCCTCATCAATCTATGGTGAGGCCACATTTGGAATATTGTGTACAATTCTGGTCACCACATCTCAAAAAGGATATTGTGGAACTGGAAGAGGTTCAGAAAAGGGCAACAGGAATGATTAAGGGTCTGGAACACCTCCCTTACGAAACCAGGCTGCAATGTCTAGGCCTCTTCAGTCTGGAGAGATGGCTTTTAAGAGAGGACCTGATTGAAGTATATAAAATCATGCATGGTATAGAAAAGGTGGATAGAGAAAATTTCTTTTCTCTATCACACAACATTAGAACCAGGGGGCACTCTATGAAGCTAATGGGTAGGAGAGTCGGATCCGACAAAAGGAAGTATTTCTTCACCCAGAGGGTCATCCGTTTATGGAATTTGCTGCCAGAAGAGGTGGTAACAGCTACCAGCCTAAATGGCTTTAAGGTAGGGTTAGACAAATTTATGGACAACAAATGTATCAATGGCTACTAGAATGAATGCCTAGGTGCATCTTTCAGGCTGGGGGGGGGAGGAACTGGGGCGCTTCTAAGGCCATCTGCTGGGACTCGAGAGCAGGAGAAGGTTTGTCCTTGTCTCTGCTTGAGATGCCCATGAGCATTTGGTGGCCCACTGTGTGCGACAGGATGCTGGACTAGATGGGCTGTGGCCTGATCCAGCAGGGCTTCTCTTATGTTCCTACGTCCAGTAGAATAAGAGAAGTGAGACCGCTTTGCTGACTGTTCCAGTGGTAGTCAAGCATGAGAGAACAGTTTCTGGTGGTTCAGCTTGCCTCATTTGCCCTCATATTGTAAAACAATGCAGTTCCGTAAGCACTTCCTCCTAATAACACCTTAAGAGGGTACCACCTCCATCTGCATTCATTTGGGGTGTTTACAATTCTCCCTCAGGGTGGGGAAAAACCAGGATGTTGGCTGCTGAAAAGAAAATACTGGCAGGACATTGCTCTTATGAAAGAAAACATGTGATTATTATATAACACTTCAGATATACCTGATATTTTATGAGGTCCCTGCCTTAAGCTTTTATGACATAAGCTAATGTAGAAAGAGCAGGCTTACAGGGAAGGTGTGATGACCTGGTTGATGGATACAGGGCGGTTACATTTCAGGTGCAGCTTTGGAAGAGCAGAATGGTGTGTAGAAGTTCAAGGCTGTTCCAAATCTATCATTATTGTTATATAATTTCTTATTACACTTGTTCATAGGACATTTCAGGACACCAGGGTGTGTTAAGAGAGAAAATGAGAGGATTTTGTTTGATCATTCATGTCATCTTAAGTAAATGGGCAGTGGAAAAACAGTATGTAATTTTCTACCAGACAGACAGTGGCAAGGAAGCATTGGACCATGATGCCCTCTTTCTTCTTAACAGGAAGAAGGGCAGAATATCAAATTTCTGAATCATCTGATTATCAAATACTAAAACTTTTAAAGGAAGCAAGTTGTTTATGTGTAACCAACACAACTTACGATGTAAAGAGATAGTTACACTGTGTCCTTTGTGTAGGAAGTATTAGGTTGACCCAGAACATTTTTGCTGCCATTGAAAAGCATGTCTTTGAAGTTTAATATACAGTGGTACCTCGACATACAAGTGCCCTGACATACAAGTG
>MTQE01002208.1:64798941-64811419 GCA_014337955.1 Aspidoscelis marmoratus
GGGTACTTAATGGGTACTTTTAGTGACAGTGGAAAAACACCCATAGTGGGACAGTTCCTCCCCAGAACAACCCACCTGTGGATTGCTAAGTTCATACTGCCAGCCAAACTGCTGATAGTTGAGTATTTGTCCATTTTTGGGAGTCAGGCCAGTCACTTCTAAAAAGAATCACTCTGGAAAAGTGAGGATCACCTCTTACCAATCAGTGGTTTGATAAGTGGGTGAGGGACAATGGTGCAAGGAATTTCCCCTTTTTTTGGAGTACATCTCCTGTCGACCACCAAACAGCTGATTAGTTGGTGTTTGTGACTTTATTGGTAGGCATCACCCATTGGGCCCTCCAGCCCAACTCACATGGGCCCCATAGAGAGCAGGGGATGTACATGAGGCACTCCAGTTTTCTCTTTGAGAGGATTATTCCAGGTATTGTTCCAACAAAATAGAATAATTTGAGACTTTCCAAGTTTAATTCTGATTCAGAAAGGGTTTCAGGAACTCCTCTAGCATTTGGCTGAGGCAATCTTCTTTTCTGACTTTATTGTGCAGTTTGGAATGTGTGTACCTTAAAGTGCACCCTTAGTTGGTTTGCCAGGCTCCACAGTTTTGCTTTCTAGATACTGTATTTAATTAGTCCTGTTATTTGAGAACAATTTTAGACCTTTTATAAGGCTTTTAAGAAAATAGTTCCCCCCCTCCTTTCCTGGCATCTAGCTGCCATTAATGAAATAGGCTTATATAATACATATTTTAAAAAAAGGAAGCGCCAAGCCCTTCCTTAGCTTGTCTGTCTCGGCCAGAGGCTACCGCTGGAAAGCTGTGTTGGAAGAGATTGCAATGACCTTCAAATGCGTAAGCATTGATATTTTTCTTCAGGTTCCTGTTATTTTTGCTAGTAATGAAGTAGCTTTTACATCCCTGTCAGTCATTGCCCTTCAGTATTTTTACCTCAAAGTTTCAGTTGACTTCTTGAGCAGGATGTTTTGAAACAGTGGCGTATATGATCATTGGTAGTTTGGAAAGAGCTGCACTTTGTCCCTCTGCTGGTGGCAGCCTGCAAGAGACTTTTGTTGTGTTCACACTTTAATCCAGCTTCAGTTTACTTTGAGAGCGAAAGAGAGCATTAGCAAAGTGACAGGCAGTTTTCTTTTGGCATTATCTAACACAGAAGATCCACCTTTGAGTTAGATAATGTGTAAGGAAAATGATTAATAACCTGCTGCTGTGTTTTCTCATTCTCAGAGGACTGAAGCTGGATTAAAATTTAGCTGTGAATGCAGCCTTTGAGTATGGTGTTAGAACTGCTTGCATCTGGCCTGAGGGTTTAGAAAGTAAGTGAGGTGAGACTAAATTGGACAGTAGTGGTGTGGATGGAGCAATTTTGTTCCATCCTGAAACAAAATGCCAATGGATAAAATATTACAGGTGTTTTGATGGGACAAAACTCAACTGTGGCTGGTTGCAATGAGCAGAAAGCTACGGCAATGGGAACTGAAGGAGAATGGTAGAGAGAAGGATTATAACATCATAAAATCTATTGTTTAGCCAACAAAATTTGGGATGCTTTGATTTGCTGGGGCTTATATAAATGCCATAATAGACATCCATAATTCAATTGTGGTGGAGGAACTGAGAGGCTTGGTGGTTGTTTTTTGGATACTGGTTTCAGTACCACTCTAGTAGTGTGGAAGGGGTCAGTTGCTGTGGTCCATAATGACTATCTCTTACCGAGCAGCTGATCCATCTTTAATCTTGGAGGAGATGTGAGAGATAGAATAAAGCTGTTCCTGGTTTACTACTTTTCTCTAAGCTGGCTGAGATTGACTTAGCCATACTTGTTAGAGGATTCCTGCACAATTATATCAGTAGATTTCAGCCTTCATGCTAAGGAAGCAGTGTACCAGCCTGAAGGTTCAAAGCCTTATGATTATCACTGAGCACATCCTTGTCTTTGTCTTCACAGCAGATCTAGTAATAGGGTTGCTTATGATGACTATATGCTAGCACTGGTACTGAAATTCTTACAGGATAAACTCCTCCTTCTAGTGCTGTTTAGGTTCAAACCAGGTACTGTGAAGAAGCTAAAATGTTAACAAATAAACTAATTCAAATGGTCAGGGATGTCAGGTTTCTTTTAGCTGTGTGGATAAAGCATCTGATTTGTCTCAACATAAAACAAAGGGTTTAATATATTAAATTTAAGATTTCATATTAAGATTTCATTTTACATTTTGAAGGCCAGATTGAATTTCTCCTCTTACCTCACTTTTCCCTCAGTCTAATGAGCTGCACTGTGCAAGTGTTTGCAGTAACTGCAGTGTTTCTTCCACCTGCAGTTGAGTATTCTTGTTTGGACCCTTTTATGGGGATGGGGAAAACTTGGATTGCTCATGCTGCAGCTTTAATGTCTTGGTAGGGTAGCCAAATAGAAAATAACAGTGGGCTCTGATACGCTTAAGTGCAGAAAAGGACAACCAGAATGATCAAGGGGCTGAAACATCATCCTTACAAAATCAGGTTGCAACATCTAGGCTTCTTCAACCTTGAAGGGCAATGCTTAATAGGTGACTTGATTGAAATGCATGGTGCACATTATACATGGTGCGCAAAAGGTGAATAGCAGAAATATTTTTTCTGTATCACCCAGTACCAGAACCAGGAGGCACTCTATGGAGGACCAACAAAGGGGAGTATTTTTAACGTAAAGGTGTCATAGGTCTGTGGATCTGACTAACAGAAGAGTGAGTAACAACAACCAGCTGGATAGTTTTAAGAAAGTATTAGATAAATACATGGAAGACATGTATATCAATGGCTACTAGAATGGATGCCTAGGTAATCTTTCCAGGTTGGAGAGACAAGCAAGATTTAAAGGAAATTTACAGAGATTTGACAGCAGATTAAAGTTTTACCTTTGTCTTTTGCTTGAGATGCCCAGAAGCAATTTGTGGGCCAGTTTGTGAGAGAGGATACTGGACTAGATGGGCTGTGGCCTGATCCACCAAGACTCCTCTTATGTTCTTATAATCACCTAAAAGGTGGATTGTAGCCCCATATATTCCTATGTCTTCACTTGCCTTTTTGTTCATACTGGAGACAAATAATTTACTTACTCTTCTATCTTGCTCTATAGTTCCAGTTGGAGTGTTGGCCAGTAATGCAACAATCTCAAGATACTATACATGTTTTAGAAGGAGAAAACAATTCTTTTAATTAAAATAATAGTAACGACTCTTTTTTAAATATGGATGTTCTTAGCAGTCCTTCAAAAGAACAAATTGGTGTAGCCAATCTGATCTCCACTGGCTAGGAGTTCCATAGCTGCATGCTATGCCGATCAAACCTCCTGTTTGGAGACCCCTGCATGAGTTAAAAGAATCTGCCAGCCTTTTGTTCTGCAGATCTCTGTTTGAGTTAGCTGTTCATTCATTTTTCCTAGTTCTCCTGGCACAGATTTTCTGTATTATCCTATCATTTTCCCTGCTGCTTTCAGACTTCTAGTTTATGAGATAACTGTTCTTTTGCTGAGGGCTATAGCTATAGTCTTGCAGTGAGTATAAAAGCATAAAAACTGCTGTGCACATTTTGGGAGGGGAGATTCCCAGGGGTAAAATGCTTGCTTGTTAAACAAGTTGGATGCTTGTTAAGCAAGTTGGAGAAGTTTATGGAAGCACCAAATTTAGCCTTCCTGTTGGACCAGCATCTCTAGAATCTAGAACCTCCTATGAAGAGGGGGTGGAGGCTAGACTCAGATTACCAGAATTCTTTTCTATCTGCTGATTGTTAATCAAGTGACAATCAACTGCAGTCCCAATACATTTATAGATCTATAAATCTTTGTGAGTATGCAGCATTCATTTGCCACCTCTATATTATGAGCTACATTTGAAAATCAGGTAACGGCCTGACCTGACAGCAAAATGCCTTCATAAAACCATTCACATGGTTTCTTATGATGCAAGTTGTGTCTTGGGTAGTTTAGAGTTAAACTAAACCCAGTTATAGAAAGCTTGATCTCTGGGCCAAACTACAGATCTCATCATTCTTCACCTCTGTGTTCACTGGGGCTGATTGACCTTTGAATCTAAAATCATCTGGAGGGTATCATAATAGCTATTCTTAGACGACAGGGTGAGAAGATCTGTTTTAAAATGAATTATTTCCTATCATTGATAAAGAATTATGGAAACATGAATAAAAATATTCTCCCCCTACATCAAACTGTTAATTGTGGTTAATTCAGTTCATTTTTCTTTTTCTTTAGATTGTGTTTAACAGTGTCGTATCTGTGGCTGATTTTTGTCTTAAGAAAGCTTTATAATAAGTTCTGTTGTGTACATTGGGGAAACAGGGTTCAAAATTGTAGATAATGTTCTACTGAACAACTGCTCTTCTCACGTAGCTCATGTGGTACACTCCTGTTGAATTATCTGCAATAATTTCTCCATCTCCTTTCTATTCTCCCCCTCCACACACCTCAATCTTGTCTGAGAACTTGCAGAATGTAGGTGGCTGAGGAATTTCATGCCTCTTCAGTGACTCACCAGAATGATTCACTTATATGTGGAGCAGGGGGAGAGAAATGACCCTGAGAAGCGTTGAAGTAGTGCATAGTGTTCAGAATACTGGGCTTGGGTGGTATACTTGTAGTCCCGTGCACTTTCAATGCTGAACTCTGCCACTCTCGCCTACTTGCCCTTGTACAGATATACAGCAGTGAGTGGGCTGTGAGTCATGTTTTACCACACTTGTTAGCAGGTGGAGGTCATGTGTACCCACCAGAGGCTGGATGTTGAAAGGAACACACCATTCTACACAATTGAACAAACTGCTATGGTTGCTGCTGGCCCATCCCAACCTAAACATAACATATCATAGGCAACAGATGTCAAGATCACCATTCCAGACCTAGGATGGTTCAGTACAAGGAAACAGCAGAATCCATAGACAAGCAGCAAGTTGGTTTATTGATAAGAAACTATGCTGAGGAAATAGAAAAAGAGTTCGCTTTTCTACCCCGCTTATCTCACCCATTTAAGGAGATTCAAAGCGGCTGACAAAGCTTTTCTATTCTTCTCCCCACAACAGAACACCCTGTGAGGTTGCTGGGGCTGTGAGAGCCCAGAAGAGAGCTGTGACTAGCCCAAGGTCACCCAGCTGGCTTCATGGGGGAGGGCGGAATTGAACCCGGTATTCCCAGATAAGTCTGGCTCCCTAACCACTAGATCAACACATATGTACTTAAACATCTATCCCTCCCATCAATGTTGTTTCCCAGCTCCATTCATAAAGATTCTCTCTTCTGTCTCATACTCTTGCCTTGAAAGTCAAAGCCAACTGGATCAGTGATGGAAGCCAGAAGAGAAGGCATGGTCTCGTGCATAGAGTAAGATGGCATGGCCAAGGCCATTCTTAGAGAAGGAAAGCATGAGCATGGATACTGTTTCTTGGGGTCAGTGGTCATCTCAGCAAAGATGGTGGAGTGACACTCCTTTCTGCCAGGTAGCACACATATTGACTTATAGATGTCAGTCACAAAATGGTTGCTTTAGGACATGGAAAATCACGAAATTGGACCCATGACAGAGCTTCTTGATTCTTGCTTTTGGCTGGTAATCAGAGAGGTTGGGCTGGGATGAAAAGCTTAAGAGAAACACCACTTGAGTGTGGAAAGGGAAAAAAAGTATTCTTAAACTGATACTTTGTTTCAGAAGGCTCAGGACTCCTCATGGGCACCAGAGCAGGCCTCAAGCAGTGCATTTATGTCCTTCTGCCATGTTTTTTGGGCCTCCAATCCTAAATTTATTTTTAGCATAAATTTGATTTTTTACAGTGTCTTGTGCCAGGGTGATAATGCTAGTATACTAACAAAACCTAATTTTAATTTTTGTAATTTATTTTCTTAAACTGGAGTCTAACATTCTTATTTTAAAATCCTCAGTTAAAGCCTGGTTGAATAGTCACTGAAGAAAAATAGTAAAAGCTATTATATTTGACACCCATTTTTTTAATACTGTTAGCTTTTAATATACAAGTTATGTTTTTCTGTTGTATGCAGCTAATTGGTCAGAAGCCAGCTTAATTAACTTCTTGCTTTCTTCTCTTTTAAAAAATATGACAGATCCTATAAATATTAGGATTTATGTGTGTTATAGTTTACAGGTCTACTTTCTCCTTTAAATCTGTGTTTTATTTTTAGTTGTGACATTCCATAGCTCATAGTCATTTGGAAAGATTTAAATAAAAAATACTGAGAAGATGTTGCCTTATTCCCAGAGAAAACATCATTCTTTTTATTAAGCCCCCCCCCCAGGCCTGAAATGTTGACAACACATTTAAAAATCTTGCAGTAGGTTGTCTTTCTCCCTCCAAGAATACACTTCCTTTTATAGTATCTGTATGGTGTCATTTTTACTGCCTTAAGCCTGGAGCTATTTCCTGTTTCCAATTATTTAGTTGCACTCTAAAGCCCCTCTCCTTCTCCTGGCTTCTTTGCCAGATTTGCCAAGGCATTATTGTCATTTCAGTGAGACGACGCCAGTGCTGAGGTTTTAATGGGCTGTGAGCAGGAAGTCGAGCTATTTCCTCTGCCTGTGCGGCCCTGATGTCATGGGCTGCTCTGAGGCTCTTTCTCATATGCTGCTGTAGCTGTGGTCTGTGTGGAAAGAATGTAAACAGTGCTTTCCAGATGTTCCCAGGGAAACTGCGGGTCCATAAATGGGCCATTTTGTTCAGGAATATTGTTATAAATAAGGGGAAAGATGAATCAATCTGTAAAAATGTGTAGCTCTGAAATCACTGAGGGCTACAAATCCTGTTGAGGTGTGGAGCCCTCTTGTGGTGTGTGTGTGTGTGTACAGGGTGGGGAAGCTGTATTTTAATTATGTTTTAAATGGTTATTGATTTTATTCATGGTTCTGTTGAGTGATGTGATTTGCCCTGAATCCTTCAGGTGAAGGATGGGATGTATCAATCAATCAATTTGCATGTATTCAGCTGAGATGAAAACACTGTGCCATTGTGGACAATGGAAAGCTGTCCTTTCTGTTCTGATCAAGCTTTTCAGGTATCGGCGCTTTTAACATGCCTTTTTCTCTTTAGTCATTTTGGAAGGCAACTGTTTTTATAGTTGTCCACTGTTCATGGGACTTACAGGCTGCATTTCTACAAACTCTGAGCTTTCCGCTGAATAGGATACAACTAAAAACAGCAACAACAAAAAAAAAGCACAAACAACAGGCTCTTGTCTTATATCCTGCTAGTGGCCTTCCATGTGCCATTGGGTGGCCACACTGAGAACAGACTGCTGGATGCAATGGGCTATTGGCCCAGTCCATCTGGACATCTGTCATGCTCTTAAACTGATACATCACTTTCCTGATTACTAGCTCCATCCTTTGACAGTTAGGAAAAGTACTTCTTGTTGCATCCCTTCTTGAAAACAATCCCAGGTTCTGCAGTTTTATACCGGAATAGGGACCTGCCATCTTTATATTGGTACAGAGTGTGGTAGACCCTGTCTGGGGTCTGCATGAGCTTCTGGATGGCAGGTCCCTATTCCAGGATATAGTTCAGAATAAGGCCCCCTGCAGAAAGGGACTGAGTGTATTCTGTCGTGGATTCTGTTGTAGGGGGAAGGTAGACTGCTAATCTAAGGATATAAATGGACATTTTTGTGCATTAAGACTGTTTCACACTGAAAAGCATTCTAATCTACAAGTCCCCATCTGCAGTCTCAGATGGCTTAGACCAGGCGTACGTGTAGTCCCTTACTGGCATCTTATGAGAAACAGGCACAAGAAACAGGATCCTGGGCAAGAGTTCATAATGACACTCCCTGAGTGCTATGGGACACCGTCAATGGGATTTAATTTTGGATGCAATTCAGGAAAGGTCAAGGCTGCTTCTTTGTTGTTGAGTTTGGGTGGAGAAGTAAGGGAAATAACTGCAAGGCTCCATCCCTCTCCTTCCTTCCCTTTAAACCCACCCATTAAACTTTAGCTTGTGAGCAGGCATAAGAAACTAGTTCAGTTATGTAACTGGATGAAGTGTTTTGCACTTTAATATAAAATGAAAAATGAGGTTATTGGAAAGCTTAATGGAAAAATCCTTGACATCTTTCAGCTTTGAACAGTGAAATAACTCCACTTGTTTTAGTTTTATAGCATGATTTGTCTGTATTTTTCAGGTTTGACATCTACAGGAAGGTGCCAAAAGACCTTACACAGCCAACTTTTACAGGAGCAATTAGTAAGTGATTTCGTGTGTATTTTTGCCTTTGTACAGGTCAGCCTCGATTGAAAAATTATTCCTTCTTCTCAGTTTATACTGAAGGACAGTGGTCAGAAGGCTTGTAATGAAACAACAAAAGTAAATGGTTTTTAAGATAATTCTTGGTAGTATATTGGCCTGCCATTTAAATCTCGGTTCCTGTGGAAGTACCCACATGACGGATGAGCTTTATCAGGAGAAGGATGATGCGGTAGAAGTCAGCGGCTTTTGGTCATGGCCTCATCCTGAAATGTTGGCTGGCTGGAGGCAGTAGTGGGATGGGTAATGTGTCACCAGGTCTTGAATCCAGGAAGTTGGGGGATACACAATTCAGGATGGGCTTCTTTTCCTCCAAAGAGAACAGGTATGTCATCTGGTGATGCTTCATCATTGTCACTTGAGGCCCAGATGGTAGCAATAACTAGGAGGACTTACTTCTATCTCTGACTAATTAGCAGCTTCAGCCTTTCCTGGATATGGACAACTTGTGAACTGTGCTCTGGTAACCTCCAGACTAGACTACTGTAATGCGCTCTACATTGGAGATGGTCCAGAAGATGGAACTACTACAGAATGCAGCAGCTTGGCCGCTGACAGGAATGCTGGGCTGGATGTACATCATATTGGTCTTGAAAGATCTGCAATGCCACAAATATCTGAAGGAGCACCTGTTGCCACATATGCCTGCCTGAGTACTGAAATCATAGAAGGAGGCCCTTCTTGTAGTTCTACCATGCTCAGGTTTGAGTAGGCTGTGGAATAATCTCCGAGCAGAGGTATGCCAAACGGCAATGTCATTTAGTTTTTGGTGCTTAATTAAGGCTTTCAGCACTCAGGTCCCTCTTAGTGTAACTCTGCTAAGGTGGAAGAGTTATATTTTAAGTATGTTTTATTTAATAATGTTTTTGCTGATTTTATCTATGTTTCACACTGTTTATTTTATCAAATGCTGTGACCTGTTCATGGGCCTTCTGAAAAAGACTGAGATACAAACCCTTGGAAATAAATAAAGAAAAGATGCCATGGTTGTTGGCCTTTGGCAGGTGCTTTCCTTGCAGAATCAGGGCACTGGATGCCAAGGCAAAAAACATTGCTTTTAGGAGATTAAGCTGAAGAGTTTGTTGGTTCTCTTTGCTAGAAAGTGATGTTTATGGGCCCCCTTTGTAGGAACATTCTGTAAGTATAGTTTGAAGTTGATGATCTGCTTCTCATCAAACCATGGGCCTTTCCACAGATGGCCCACTAGTCAATCTGCAGTGCGCTCCCAGATGGAGCATCAGCACTGCAAGGAGCTGTTTCTAACTCAGGAACATCTCCTTTCATGCAGGAGTGCACTGCTTGTTGGCTACATGTGGAGTACAATAAAGTGCTTCATGAATATACTCACCCAGTCCTGTCCTGTCAAGTTCTGGCTCTGGCGAGGGCCATCCACACCTCTATGGTGCAAGGAGGGGCATGTGACGCACCATCACGCATGTGCATTGCATCACCATTATTGCAGTGATGGTACTGGCACACATGCAGTGGTACCATCATCCAGACAGAAAATGCCTGGACAAACTGCAGCTATGTCTACAGACAGTGAGAGGAGGAAATGTGAGTGTTACTGCGAATGCTAGTACACGTGTGTGCAAGTTCACCTTTCCTGTCCCCTTGACAGAACAGAAGTGCATATTTACCCCTTGTCTTCTATCTTTCTCTCTCTGTCTTAAAATACTAAACTTGTTAGCCAAGTAGTGCAATTTCACAGCATTCATGCTAGTGAAATAGATCAACATGTCAAGTTGACCTGTGAAACCTGTACTTATGGCTAATATTGCTTTCCTGCTGCTAGCAGACTTTTTTTTTACAAGCTCCAATTCTTCTTCTCCACGTTTGGGTCATTGATCTTGTTTACTCTTGGTGATGCAGATAGTATCACGCCCCTGGAGCTTAGTAATGCTGAATCATGTAGGATGTGTTATGCAGTGACGGATAGGAGATACTTGACCAATGATGAGATGTCCTGTTGTATATTTGGTGGTAATTTTACTACAAAATGCCACTGTGTATTTCCTTTCTTCCTTTTGCTCATCTAGCCTTTAGAATCTAGCCTTCCCCATATTGCAAGCATTCCACATTTGTCATAAATAGTAGGAGAAAACGTTATATGAATAGCACCTTCTCTTTAACCTGCCTACTCTGTACATAAAAAGACAGATGGGAATATTAGGTGTTGCATGTCTCAGCAATTCCATACTGGCTTGCTACCTGTTAAATTCTTCTGTTCTGGATGAAAAGGAAAAGCCTGTGTTATATCATGAAGTAGTAGGGGAAAATGTGGGCTTATACAAGATGTAAAATAAAGATTGGAGATAGTAAAGATAAGAGGGTGTCATGTCTGCTGCTCTGTCAACCAGTCTGGTAAACAGTTACCATTATTATGGTTCAAAATATAAAAGTACTGTATTTTCTGGCGTATAAGACTACTTTTTAGGTGTTGTCTTATACGCCAGGTGTCATCATCTTATATGGCGAGTATATCCCAAACTCTACAGTATATTTTAACTGGAAAGTTGGGGAGTTGTCTTATATGCCAGAAAATTCGGTACAAGTACATTTTGAATTAACGAAGTTCAAAAATAGTGAATATATCTAAGTCTACATTATCGGACTTGGAATTAGAAGTCCTGAACAAGGGGCTTTCTTTCGTTCCTATACCTGGCTATAATTCCTTTGATACCATGAGGGAAGTTCATCAGTTATTTCGTAAAATTAGGCTGGCCAAATTTTTCTCTAGAAGTGGTACGGCTAGTGGGTATTTGGGGGGCCCAGACACAGAGAGATATAGGATTTTTCATTTAAAAAATCTACTTTTAACCCCAGTACAGACGATCCATACATCAAAGTATTCCAGGACAGAGTGCTCAAGGATATACAGGATATAGTTAATTCCCAACCCAATAGCTGGCATAATCTATCTAAACTACATAAAGATACTTTGGAAAAGCTACAAAAAAGACAAGATATAATTATTAAGCCAGCAGATAAAGGAGGAGCAGTGGTCATATGGGGTAGGGAAGACTATGAAAAAGAGACACTCAGTCAATTTTCTAATGAAAAACATTACAAGAAATGTATGAATGATCCTACAGGAGACATCTTAAAATCTATTAAAATCATCTTGGAAGAAGCTGTGAATATGGGATATATAAAAACCAATCCCTCTTTTCTACCTATTACCTAAAATACATAAAGAGAAAACTCCTACTCCGGGTAGGCCTATAGTGTCAGTCTGTGGCTCTATTTTGGAACCACTGGCCACATACATTTCATCATACTTGAAACCCTTGATTTCGGATATACCATCATATATAAAGGATACAAAGGAGTTTATAGAACACTTACACCACCTGCTGAAAGTTTTTTTTTTTTTTAGTAACATTAGATGTTGTATCACTCTACACCAACATACCTCAAGATGAAGCTTTGGAGGTTTTGGAAGCAGCCTTATTATCTAAATCTATGGATATTCCCCCGATTCACTTCCTGTTACACCTGATAGAAATAACTTTAACAAAAAAATTACTTCAAATTTGGAGACCAATTTTATTTGCAAACATCAGGGGTAGCAACGGGATGCAAATTGGTCCCAGAGCTGGCAAATCTATATATGGACCATTTTGAACGTTCCTATATTTTAAGTAATGAGTCCCCCCTCCCCCATATAAGTATTTGATAGAGATATTTAGATGACATTTTTTGTATATGGCTGGGAACTGAGTCTTCTCTGAAGGAGTTCTTGACTTTTCTCAATGGTATCCATCCAAACATTAAATCTGATATGACATACAATATTTCTACTGTGAACTTTCTGGATGTTAACATCAAAACAGAAGGAGGTACATTTGAAATGAACCTATACAGAAAACCAAAGGATGCTAATTCGTATTTGAAGTATGACAGTTACCATCCGAAATCTCTCAAAAACAACCTTCCATATTCACAATTCCTACGCATTAGAAGAAATTGCAAAACATTGGAAGGCTATGAGAGAGAATCCAATATAACTAGCCTCCACTTTTTGGAAAAAGGATATCCTTTGAAGACTATAAGGGAGGCACAAGACAAGGCTCGCAATTTAGATTGTAAAAAGCTTCTGACAAACTCTAAACCAAAGTAAAAAACAGATAGAGTAGTTATACCACTCACTTTCAATCCATACTCACAG
>MTQE01002208.1:64812568-64942428 GCA_014337955.1 Aspidoscelis marmoratus
GCTTTTCTGCTTTATAGTTTTGAATTTTGTGTTACTATTCTCATTGGTGATTGGGGCAGACATTGTCTTTTTAATGCAAAACATCGACCATTAGTAGTTCTTAAAAAACCGAGTACTTGGAGCAGCAACAGAACTTCAGAGCACATCACAACATGTTCACCACTGGGGAAAATTTCTGAAAGGTATAAAAACAAACCCTATATTCAGCAATAGAAAGCAATGAAAGAAGCCATAATTTTGGGAAAATGGGATGGTGACCTCTTCAGTTGAGATCCAATTGACATCCACCCAGCTGAATTGATATAGCTGGTCAAGGGGCCAGGGTTGGGAAGGGCTTCTTGGTTAATTCATTTCTGTGTGGGAGAGTTAGGAGGGAAGTTCATTAAAACCTGGTTGAGTTTTCCACATATGCCACCACTGCCCAGTTGCTAATTAGAGAAAATACGTAGCTTACTTGAGGCTCAGCTCTTTGTCTGGGTATGTTTGAATACAAGAGCATAAGAGGAGCTCTGCTGGATCAGGCCACAGCCCATCTAGTCCAGCATCCTGTCTCTCACAGTGGCCCACCAATTGCTTCTGGGCATTTTCAAGCAAAGACAAAGATTTCACCTGCTCTTGACTGCCTGCAAATGGGCTTTAGACAGAGGCATCCCAGTCTCCTTCCCCACTTTCTGTATTTGCCATTCACTCCACCTGATTTTTGATTAACACATTTGGTATGGTGTAATATTTAACTGCTTCTGGGCCAGGGTTGTTACTGCTCCTCTTGCCGTGCCAGGTAAGGTATTGTCTAACTCTCTGTCACTTTTTCCTAACTGCAATGTATGACTTTGTAGGTTTCCCCCATTGCTAAAACGTTTGTTCTTGTACACCATGGTTTCAAAGAAAATATGCCACTTCTTGGTGTGATCAGGTCTCCCCACCACTTTTCCATGGGTTCAACTCTTGAACTACATGTATGTGAAACTAAGCCCATAGCTGAAACATCTGCAGGAAAGATGGGAAGCCTTGCACGCACGAGTAGCCTGCAGGATTTCTTGTAACACGTGCCTCTTGTTTCAAGTTGCTTTCCCTTTACTTCTAAAAGAGCTGGGGGGTCATCCAACTAGAGGTGTGTTGTTTGAGAGCCTGTATTTGATTACATTTAATGTGGAAGATGTTTTGCAGTTTTAGAATGGACCTTGGGTCATTTGGATATTACTTCCTGTGTTTTGTGAGGGAATAAGTTACACTATCAAGCCATCCTATAGTATAATGTCAACCGCTGAATGCCTGCTTGCGCAATATATCATTTGCTGCTCCAAGTGGGCAGTATGTCACTGTGCCCGAGTTCCCATGTTTGGGTATGAAAGCCAAAGTGACACATGTCCTGGCACATGGGATGAGCTGCGTGATGTATTTACAGAGGCAGGTGGGCCAGACAGCTGCTCTGTCAATCCCACAGCTTTATAGTATTAGACATAATTCATGCAGATGTATCATGCATACAACATTTATTTGATTTATATTTACTACATTCATTATAGTCCATAATAAATATCCAAGCTGCTTTTATAATAAGGATCATAAAATCTCTGGTACATTGTTGCACTGATTGCTGGTTTTAGAGGAAACCTTTTAAGAGGTTCAAGGCCTCCCCACCCAAACAGCACGAGCACTATCTTTGTACCTCTCCCCCCAAGCTTTCAGCTTTTTGCTCAAAGTCAGAAGCTTATCTCAGAGTTCCACCCACCTTTCAACAACAGCTTGTTCTACAGGTCCATCAAGGTGTACGCAGAAGAGAAGACACAGGGACACTGCTGCAGATATACACCTTAATGACATATAATATTTTGCTTTTAATTGAATTAGCCCTCATTTTTAAAAAACACCCAGCTGCTTAACTGAAGGAAGCTTGAGAGATAATGTGAAAAGAGATAACAGCTATTCTTTCTCCCTTTTGTGTTTTTCCCTTCAGAAAAGCTGAAATAGTTTCAAGATATAAAAGTGAATGTATATTAACAATGCTAAAGAAATGTTTCTGAAATATCTGTCCATAGAGACCCTTTGGTTCATTTCCTGTCTCCACTTCTCTCTTTGGTTTTTGCTTTCTGTTTCTCATAGTTTATCCATTTCTGTGAAGGGACTTGTTTCTCTTATACTGTCCCTGTCAGTAACACCACAAAATATTCTTGTCACTTTTGAAGGGCTGACAAAGAAGAGTCCAGTAGTGAAAAGTGTTTGCTATGTGCCCACTGTCAGAAAGTACCCATTTTTGCACCCATTAAGGACCCATTTGGGTGTGAGCCGGATGATCCCATTTCCACCGTGGCACCCATTTGGGACCCGATTGTTTCGACTGCCGCTGGGGAAATCCGGATCAAATGGGTGCTTTCTGGCCTTTAATCCAGATTTTCTGTAGACCCCATTAATGGGGTCTACAATGGGGTCTCCAGGCAGAAAATCCGGATTAAAGGGAGCCTGTTTCCACGCTTGTGTGGCAATAGGGTCTAGAGGAGGCTAGGGGGAGGGGGCACCCATGGTGGGGGGGAGCCCCAAAACCTAAGCTTCAAAGTCATTTCAAAGTCACTTCGAAGTCTGTGCAAAATAGCTCTGGAGCATCTTTGAAGTCTGTGCTGATCTTCAGAGTGAACTCTGAAGTGACTTCAAAGTTCACTCGGAAGATCAGCGCAGACTTCAATGGAACTGTTTTGCACAGACTTCAAAGTGACTTCAAAGTGACTTCGAAACCACTTTGGAGATTGCACCCCTGTCCCCCCAAACACCTAGGGTGACAAGCAGACCCCTCATGGGTAGATCCGGATTTCCAAATGGGTGCTCCAGTGTTTCCACAGCAGGGAGGCTAGTACCCATTGTTATTGGGTGCTAGACCACCCATGGAAACACATTGGGTACTTCACTTAATCCGGATCTACTAGATCCGGATTAAGGAATGTACCCATTCCTTAGATTCGGATTAAAGGAGCGGTGGAAAAACAGCCTAGGTTTCATTTAGAGATAAAGGAGAACAAGGGAGGACCTTTCCAGCAAGTAAATAGACATCTGGTTACCATCTTCCCTACCGTATCAAAATATATTTCTGTTTTAATTAAGTACATTAATTACTTCTAAATCAGCAAATGCAAATCTGGCAATGTGGAAATGATCACCTTTCTTTAAGGGACTATAAGACCATATCTCTTGGTACAAAACCATTTGTGGTTTATGTGGGAGAGAAAGTGGATTACGGCCAGCATTTCAAAGCTGCTGAATAAGCATTATGCCTTCAGGATCATTGATCCACTCATGATAATACACTGTAGGTTCTGTGGGGTGTGATGCATTGCAGTAATGTGCCGTCTAGATACTTTTCATTAAAACCACTCTGACTTGGTCTTTGATGTCCTTGTGAAAGCACAGCAGCATGCCTGTCCCTGAGTGGAATGAACTGTTACAATGAAGTAGTTATTTTCATAAACTCCTTCTACTTTTTAAAGCACTAGACTAGCACAATGGAAGCAAGAGAACTGCACATTCATTCACATAGAGGTAGATAACATTTGTACCTGTGAAACTGATAGCTAAAGTAAGTCATATGTTCGTTCCGCCTTATGTGGGTATTTTATATATGTACTGTACTATGTGTTCATGCTCTGCTGATCTGAACTAGAAGGAACAAACAATCATAGACACACAAAAAGGATTTTCCTTGGGAACGTTATCTTCAGAAATATGAAAATGCACAGTACAGTATCTGGTAAAAGGAAGAGATGGTATCATCTATCAAACTGTAGCAATGATTTTATAAATTATACTATTTTAAAATGTGCAATTTTTTTCTCTCCCTGCTCCTTTGTGAGCATCCAGAGTAGATTTACTGTAGAGCTATTATGTTGGATTTGAAATTAAGTTATTTCCAAATCACATAATCATGCCAGATATAGTATTAGTGTATAGCTATATCAAGTTGATTTTATGTGCCTACCTCAGTGTAGCAGTGTATGAATAGGAGGACGACATTTGCCTAACCTTGTGCCCTTCATATAGGAATAGTGGAAGTATGCTTTACCTAGAAGAGACAACTGTGGGAAGGGGAACATGCCTCACCACTTTTCATGCTTTCCCTTGTTACAATTCAGTTTTTTATCCATTTGTGTATCTGTGTGTTTGCATGGATGCATGCACTTTTCTTTATATGTTTCTTTTAATATGAAAAAGAGCTTGCTTCTCTTCAACCCAAATATGTAAAAGTTTTGGTTCTAAGTGAAAAGCTGTATGCTGAAATATAAGCAAGGGGGAATAATCCAAAGTAGGCTATGCAGTGAAGAAGAAAGAGGGAAAGTCTGTAAAGTATATCCAAAATTACAGTGCTAGAGAACCTAAGACATTGTGATAGGTTGCCATTGCAGTGTTGTCAGGCCAATCATGTGTCTTGATCTTTAAGCTCTAGATTTGATATAACAGCACATTAGTGTTACACTGAAACCAAGGAATAATGCAATAGGGACTACAAGCAAGAATAGTAAGAAAGTCCAAGAGAAGTACTGTAAATTTATTCTGTGTGTGGAGGGAAGTTAGATATTGTACACAGAACACTTAGTTTAAAATTTCAGCAGAGGGTTCCAAGTTCAGCTCCAGCTATTTGTTACTGTAGTAAGTCAGATAAGCCAAGGTCTATACCATATTCCTCCACCAAAGTTCCCAAATTTCCTGGCCCCCAGAATCTCTGTGACCTTGTGATTCCTGTTCATTGGATGTCCCTGAGATTTGGGGTCTTGCCTCAAGAGACTGCCAGCAAGTAAAGGTGACTGCTGCTGCCTCTCTTCCGTTGGCTCTCTCCATCAGGTTTAAATTAGTTATCCACAAGTTAGCTAGCTCAGGGACTTGATGGAGGTGTTTGCCAGTGACCAGCTGCTTGGCTGTAGGATGTCTGTGGCAGAGAGACAAAGGGAAAAGGCTAGTTTGCATAGATCCTAGGATATGATCTGTGGAGCTTGTCCCACTAGTTGTACCAGCTTGAGATGTCAAATCCCTCATATCTCTCCTCTGATACTGGTGCAAGCTACCTTCCTGAGGTTACTTGTTCAGTCTGAGACGTGGAAAGGGGCCTCTTTCTGACCATGTCACACTCTTGAGTCAAAATCTCAGGTTCCAAGGATGTTGTAAATTTTCAGTGTGTGGAACTGAATGTGCAATAAGCATAGTGAGATGTGGTAACTTAGTGGTTTCAGCTTTTCACCCCCAACTCTACTAAGGGCCAATGTCTGTCTTTTATAACAAAATGACAGCTTCTATAAACTGTTGAAAATGTGACACAAAGAGGAATCATACAGGGAGATGCTTATAATGGTTGTGGATCCTTTGCAATTCAGAAAGCCAGACAAAAGAGTTGACTCCATTCTGTTGTTAACTCAGTGGCCTCAAATCCTATCAAGACATTTTAGCGAGATGAATGTTTCAGTGATTGGATATCTTCTGTGTTGAGCAAGACCTGCTGAGCTGATGCTTTTCAGGATTATTATGCTACCGAAGTTGTCTTGCTTCAGTCATTCTAAGATGATCAAGAGAGAAGGTGAGAAACAGAAGAAGAAACTGCTGAAGTTTATTTATTTATTTGCATTTTTTATCCTGTCAGAGGTCTCAGGGCAGGTAACAACATTTAAAATCAAACATATTGAAACAATAACATATATTGAAACAACACTGTCTGCAAGTGGGAAGGGAAAGTGTATCCCCATTTAACTGAAGGCAGGGCAAAGAGTTATGTCTTCACTGCCTTCGTAAATGTGTACATTGAAGGTGATAGATGCACCTCAAGGGGGAGACTATTCCATAACTTAGGGGCCATCACTGAGAAGGCCTTCCCCCGGGTACCTACCCCTTTTGCTGCCGAGGGTGGTAGTACAAATAGGAGGGCCTCCCCTCCAGATCTTAAGGCATGCACAGGTTGACATGGGAGTAGGTGTTCCTTGACACTGTAGCTTAGTGCCCATTTCCCTTCTCTATGCTGTATTCCAGAATCTAGGACCATTGCTTTTAGCTTGCTATCAGCTCATCTTGCTCTGCTTGAATAGACAACTGGTTGTCCAAGTTATGAGAACACTTGTGTGTCCCCCAAACGTCTGAATGAGGGACATTTCTCTAGGGTGTGTTTGCTTCTCAAGCAGAGAAAAAGATCGAAAATCAAATGAGATACCAATGGGATAGTAGGTGTGTAATAAGAACAGTCAGTGGTGATGGAAAGGCATGGCTTTCCGTAGAAACAAGCAGATCATAATCTTGTACAGTGCTAGCTAAGTCTTTACTTATCTCAGTGGTGCCTCCCCATCCTCCTCCTCTTCCTCGTTTTTGTTGTGTAAAGGACTAACATTGCTATCATACATCTGATCTCTGTGGTCTTTGGCAGTTATGAGTTAGAAAGGTCCTGATGAACTGGTTTGTGCTGCTTTGAACTAGCCTGAAACAATGCCTTTATTCAACTAAGTACACAGATGAAATCTTAGAGGAGTGTCAGGACATGACTCTTAATTTCTGTGTTGTTTTTTTACTGTTAGTTGGTCACTAGATATCTAAATAATGTTTTTTCCCTATTTAATCTCTGCAAGTTTCAAGAGTGCCTCAGTTTTCTCTTCGTACCCAATTTGTAACTCCATTATTTTAAATTTCTTATAGCAGGACCATGCTGTTCTTTGCCTGTCTTGAAAGAGTTCTAACGCATTGATCATATATATGTGTGTATGTCTCTTTGTGTGTATACACATACACACGCATACATACACTGTATACTGCTCAGATTCCTGTCACAAAGTGTTACTTTATTCTAAATCCATGCCTTTGCAGCATCTTAAAAGTGCTTATTCTCCGTGGAATTCCAGATTCTAACACTTCTACTATGTGTGAATAGCACCCTTATGTCTTGGAGATGGAGTTAATTTTGTGACTTTCTACTATGCTGTAAGGGGTGTTGCTGTAGCTCCATAGTGGAACAAACTGCCTGGAATGCAGAGGGTTGATGGTTCAATCCTCAGCCTCTCCCTGAAAGCTGGTAATGGTGAAAGACTTCTGTATCTCTGCCAAGAAAGCTACAGAGAAATACCCATGGAGGTCAACCAGGAGTTGGCTACAACTTGATGGTACTCCACAACAACAAACATGCTGTAAGCTTGTGTTTCCCAAAATATGGTATATGTACCATTAATGTGTACAAGATGATTTAAATATGAACTAGTAAGAAACAGTACAGGAGTTAGATGGATATGGTGTGAGTTGAGGAGGTGATATGTGAATGGCTGAAGCTTGGGAAACATTGCTATAAGCAATGAACAACATTTCTGTTTTTTATCTTCTGGTTTTCTGGGCATCTTGTTAAGGATAGCTACAGTTGCCGTGATGATATGAGTGAAGTGTCCAAATGAGATTAAAAACTCAAGAGCTGTGATAGTTCTGCCTTTTGGGCCACAGTTGAAAATGTGGAAAGTGTGGAAAGGGAGGTCATGGAAAAGGAGCAAACCTGATAAAAACAGAAACCTGTAGTTCCTTGAAAGCTAATCTTAGGAAGCAGAAGGATAGTTACTGAAGTGCTACCATCAGTGAATTGGATAGCCCCTAAATTATTTGTTGAGTTGTTATGATCTCAGTATCTTAGAGATATATAGCGGCACAGACTCTATGCATCTGAAGCAGGAGCCTTGCTGCAACTAAGCAAAGACTGATTGTAATCTGAACCAGATGTGTACTTCATGACCTCGTAGAAAATGCATGGGAAAAAAGTAAAGATAGTAAATGAACGGTGAATAGCATTCTAGCTCAACTTAGAAATGTTGATGTCTCCAAGGTTGTCGCTTTTCAGGCTTTCCTGCATAGCCACTTGCAACCCACCAAAGGTGCTTAAGAGACATGTGCACTGATGAGTTTATTACAAGTAGATTCAAGAAGCATAGGTGTAATTTGGATACATAACTGAGGTGTGTTTTGTATGTATCACTGAGTGATATTGTAAAGCCTTAAGTCACCTGAGCTCAGTTAGCAAAATAGGAGTACAGGGAATTGTGTGTTTGAGCATGAAATGAAAATGGGAACAACACAGAGTGCAATTTGTGTTTAGGAAAAGAGACTGGAACATTTTGCTCAGCGCATGCAAAAAGTATGAGCATGGTCCAATGGGCATTAGAATGTGCATCTACATTCTACTATGGTCTGTTGATATTATCTGTCCTTTAGTTCTGTGTACATTTAGGAATGAGCATAACTGCGTTTGTAAGAACTGCTCAGAGAGGCCTTGGACAATCATATGACTTATCCAGTAGCTGTGGGCTATGTGCAGCACCTGGAACATCCTCAGGAATAGGTGGGCCCCATGCAAAAGATGTAGGGAACTCATTCTCTGTGATGCATCGTTGCCATTTTTCTTCTCTCTGTGGGTGAGGCTGCATGGGGTGGAAGAGTAACAGAGAAAAGGATAATGGTAGTGGCCGTGTTTCATGGAAAGCTGAGTCCCTATATGTTTTACCTGGGGTTTGCCTATTTCTGAAGAGGTTTCATTTGCTATAGAGAATCATTAAGGACACTTGATGGTCCTGGGCCTCTGAGCAGCTCATAAGAGGCAGTTCAGCAAATCCCTATGCAAATTATCCTCTTCAACTGAACATACACTCGCATAAATGGAAGAGATTGGAGAAGATTACTACCAGAAGAGTTGGTGAGAGAGAACAGTGCAGATAGATTTAAGGAGGGGCTGAACAAATTCATGGAGGACAGGTGTGTGCAGGTACTTCCTGCATGCTGGGAAGACAGGCAGGATGCCCCTTAAGGCCATTTGCAGGGAGTTGAGAGCAGGTGAAGATTTTGCCTTTGTCTTCTGCTATCCAGAAGCAATTGGTGCACCACTGTGTGAGATAGGATGCTGAACTAGATGGGTTGTGGCCTCATCCAGCAGGGCTCCTCTTATGTTCTTCAACATATTGTGATGATCCTTTGTGCACAGACAGAGGAGGAAGAAGAAGAATTAGCTTTTCTACCCTGCTTTTCTTACCCATTTAAGGGGACTCAAAGTGGCTGACAAAGCTTTCTGTTCTTCTCCCCACAACAGACACCCTGTGAGGTAGATGGGGCTGTTAGAGCTCAAAATAGAACTGCGACTAGCCTAAGGCTACCCAGCTGGCTTCATGGAGGAGAATGGAATTGAACCCGGTATTCCCAGATTAGAGTCCAGCTCCCAGTCTACTAGACCAAACTGGTTCACATACATGAGGGCAGGCATGATTGTGTGGCTGAAACTAAAAGTGAATTAATATGATTGTACAACCCAATTTCTTTCTCTGTGCCTTAGGCAAACCCTGTTTATCGCAGTTATGAAACTGTGTGAAAACCTGTACTCTGGAACAAGTGAAAATGTGACAAAGAAAGCTTCCTAGTCCAGAAATTATTTTCTAGCTGCCTCCATCCTCTTAGTTGCTCTTGAGTTTCTGTTGCACAGATACGTGAGCACTATCTCTTCTGCTTTTTCTTTTTTCTTTTTTGAAAAAGGAGATCTGGATCCTTTTTCCAGTACATGATAGTTCAGTTAATAATACCAACAAATCATTTGTATTTGTAAATCCTGAATTTAAATATATGTATTTGTTGATTTTTGGTCAGTCGTGTCCAGCTGTTTGTATCCCCATGGACCACAGTACGCTGTACTTGTCTGTCCTTAGCTGTGTCCTGGAGGTTACCCAAGTTCATGCTTGTTGCCTCCACTAATACTATCTATCTCATCCTTTGCTGTGCCTTCTTCTTTTGGCCTTCCATCTTTCCCACCCACCCCCCTTTGTTTTTGTTTTCACACTAGGGTTTTGCTTTTGTATGGTCAGTAAAAAGTGACTTTGCTTGTATAGAGCAACCCCAGAAGTCTTCAGTAATGTGGTCTCTGAGGTGGCATAATCATAAATATTTAGACTGACCACTGCTCCACAGTGCCACATGCCCACCGACAGACTAATGCTACCCTGAACAATGCTGTTGTTGAACACTGATAGACTGGGTCTCATCTCTACAGTGCCATTTAATTAGTTTGGTGGAATTGGGCCTCCGTGGTTTCCCTTAACCTCAGATTTTCATGTGTGAACAACTGATGTGAGCAGGGGAAGGTTTTGCTTTTGTCTTCTGCTTGAAATGTCCACAAGGTGAGACAGGATGCTGGACTAGATGGGTTGTGGCGTGATCCAGGAGAGCTGCTCTTACATTCTTACAGTTGCATACCATGTTTTTCCACTCTACAGGGGTTTGCGGGAAACAAGGCATAGTGTTAAACAAGGGATGGAGGCATTTCTTTGAAGCCACCTGAAGTAACTTTGATTACATAGTATCCACCTCTGTAGTACAGTACTGCATATAGTTTGGTAGAAACCCTCATAGGCCATACTGTTGGCTTGCCCCAATGAATTCAGAGATGGTTTCATTTATTTGTTCAGATATCACTAACGGTGGAGAAGAAACTTTCCCCCATGGTTATTTCTAACAATACCAACTAAACTCTGTTTACTGAGAGCAGCAGATAAGAAAATTGTAGATGAAGCATGCTTATTAGATGGTTTTGTGGAAGCATAAGGGGTATACTTGCTTTGTATTAGGTGTCTTGTGTAGACTTGTAGTCCATGAGCCAACAGCAGTTACTTGTTGTCTGTAAGTTTAGAATTCATTGGTTCAGCCAGTGCTTCAACTGAACTGACCCTGGTTTTTGGTTTGAGGCTGAGCTAGTTTAGATTGGTTTGAACACAGGGGTTACAGAGTGGTGAGGGATTTTTTTTCCCCACACAGTGTCCTCTAGACACCCTTAAAGAAACCCTTTCTCCCTTGCTTTTTTTCCCGTCTGTGCCAGCAAGTGGAGCCAAGGAACAGAAGCTGATTTTTGCCCACTTGACCTAATTCTGCTCACTTGCCTTGTTTCCTTCCTGATTGGAATACTTACTTTTTGTTCATTAATATCTTTATTAAGTTTTGAATACAAAGGCAATAAAAAATTACATAAAATTTCAATTACATAAGTAAATTACCCATATCTATCCCCGTCTGAAGAGAGAGAACCCCCACCCACCCACCTCTAGCCCTATCTCATAGTCTCTCTTGGTGAAGTCTCTGTCCTCAATATATCCCATCCTTCAATATCTCCGGGACTGATGTCTATCAGCATCTTCCAAATATCTGCTAATTTGTTCTGTGGGTTTTCTCCTATATACAAGAGATGACCTTCCGTAAAAAGATTAAATTTGTATAATTCAGGAATCTTATTGTATGCTCACTTGCCTTTAACCCACAAAGGCTAAGCAGAGAGATTTTTTGCCACCACCACGGCCCAAGTCTACACAGGACCTTAAGGAGTGGTGGCAAAAAAAAGGAAAAAAAGAACCCTGCTTGTGCCAGCTTATAGGACAAATAGAAGCTGTTTATACCCACTTGTTTTGGAAGATGGCACAAGAAGGGAAAATGTATTTGCCGTTTTCACCCAAAAAATAGCTGTCTCATATGATGGCAGTGGCATAGGCTTCCTTTTTTCACCCAGACTTTGCCAGCTTGGAGGGCAAGTAGGTTCCTGATGCCGCCAGCTTTTATCCACCTGCTCTTCAAAACAATAGCAGCCAGAGGGTGAGTATCTTTTGTGAGCGAATTCCAAACTGCTGAAATGGTTCACATGAACCAGGGGCGTTTAGGTGTGGCTGCAGTTTGATTGAAATGTGAATCTGCCAAAGCAGTCAGTTCCTAGTTCATCAGAACTACTATCTGTGGTTTGTATAGATCCCTAAACCAAACAAATGGCTTCAGAGAAAGATAAGGCAAATTCACTGAGGACAGCCACGTTTAATTCTGATGTTTCTAAATAATGGGTGTTGGCGAACAAATCATAGGAGACAGTCATCAACTTTCAGGTTTTTGCGGGTTTTGCAGTGTCATTTGGCTGCTCTTGTAAACCAGTTGCTGGGCTGAATGACCTCTTGATCTGATATGGGCATGCTCTGGATTGGTTGGGGAAGGGAGTAAATTGGTTTAGAAACTGTTTCCCCTCTCTGATCCACCACATCTGCTGATACATGACTCACCCAGAATTTTTGCTGGCGTGGTTCCTTTTCTGACCACTAACCCAGCTGAGCAAGCAAGAGCTGAGTGACAGCATAGAGGGTGGAGGGTGGAAAGTGCTGTCTGGCTGTTAGCCAATGTGTTTTCTTTTTCTCTAAGCACCTCTTTGCCCTTCTAAAAATGTGCAGGGTGGTAGGGAAGGCGCATAAACCTGAGTCCTTCAATAGGATAGTCATAACTAACTTGCTCTTTCCTATATCATAAGGGTCTACAGTAACAGTTTTTTCCGAGGGATCAGATCTTCAGTTTTTTAATTGCCTTTAGCTGGTAAACGGCTAGGGGATATCTTTAACTGTTTCTTTAGGGGCAGATTCATTTTTCTCTTGCTTGACATACCGTATTTTCTGGCGTATAAGACGACTGGGCGTATAAGACGACCCCCAACTTTCCAGTTAAAATATAGAGTTTGGGATATACTCGCCGTATAAGAAGACGATACCCGACGTATAAGACGACCCCTGACTTTTGAGAAGATTTTCCTGGGTTAAAAAGTAGTCTTATACGCCAGAAAATACAGTATATTTTTTAAAGTATGTCTTTATTTTAATATGGAACGAGGGAAAAAATATACACATGGCTTCTGGTCTTTTAAAATATCCTACCTAGGACATAACAGTAAGATTATTACCTAATTTCTGTACATATAAATCAATATGTGGGTGCATACATGTTTGTATAAATGAGTATTTAGGGGAAATCTTTGGCATTTTCCGTTTACCAGCTATGCAGTCCAGGTCTAGAAAGGAAGATTCTCAGGATGGGTAGAAAGAGGAACAAGGGAGGGGCCGAAATCTTATCTAGTTAAACCTTCTTCTTTCCCACTCCTGTGAGAAATCTATACTGATTACAGGTTGATGTTATAAATGAAATCCTGTGGGAAGCAATGGAAAGTTGGGGGGGGGGGGAACGGGAGAAAATAACAAACTCCTATCTGCTCCTGGAGCTTTTCTCCTCTGCATCATAAAAATGTAAGAAATGCTCTGCTGAATGGGACCCATGGCCTATTTAGTCCAGTGGCCTATTCACACAATGGCCAACCAGGAGCACAAGAAAAGCCACCAGTAGGACATGAGCACACAGCTTGGCCTGTTCTCCGTCTCCTTGCAGCCGGCCTTGAAAGGCACACTGCTTCCTCCTCTGATGCTTTCCTTTCTGAGCCCAATAAAACGCCAGTAGTGAACAGCAGCATGCAAGTGGGTCACCTATCAAACTTCAGTCTTATCTGCTTGATTTGGTTCTGGGAATCACCTGACCCATGGATTGTTTTGGGCAATTGATACTAGGTAGTTTGGGTACCTTGCTGTGAAAACAACAGGTTTACCACATGCAGTATTCACCTCAGAGTCCCCACACTATTCCTTATTGGATACCTCGGATTCTCCTGGGAGATGCCTCTTGTCCCACCTTTCATCTCTGTTGTTCAGTCATATCTTAAAACCATTTCTTCACCTCTTTTGGTCAAGGGACAAATAATTCTTCTCTCCCCCTTGCTTTCCACACTGGTGCAGAGGTGTACAACTTCACATGTGCAACTTCTTTCCTCTGTTTAGTGGAAGCCCACATTTGCATTGTCCAGAGAAGCCTTTCATCTCTCCCTTCAACCACTATTTGTCAAAGCATGGGCTATTTGTTTCCCCATCCGGCAATTTTTTCTCCTGACTTCCATGCTGCTGAACTGGTGCCCACTTTTAAGTTTCTGGATTCCTATTAATATAAAGTTGTAAATAGTAAAGTCTTAACCTGGTGGATCCCTGAGGTGTATAAAGAGAGTGTGGGGTTGGGGGTGAGGGGTTGCAAATACACAAGGCAATAAGAGACTGAAAGGCAAGAACTCTTTGTTGGGAGAACCTGTAAAAGTGTGGTGGCACAGTGGCATGAAGATGTGGAGCCAGTTTGGTCTAGTGGTTAGAGAGCCGGACTCTTATCTGGGAATACCAGCTTTGATTCCAACCCTCCTCCACGAAGCCAGCTGGGTGACCTTTGGCTTGTTACAGCTCTCTTCTGAGCTCTCACAGCCTCATCTACTTCACAGGGTGTTCTGTTGTGTGGAGAAGAATTGAAAGCTGTGTCCCCTTAAATGTGTGAGAAAAGCAGGGTAGAAAAGCCAGCCCCCTCTCCTACTTGTTTGTTCTTCTTTCCATCCAGCAGCACCTAGATTTCTCCCCCTGAGAAAAGTGACTTGGAAGCACACTGATGCTCCATTATATATCACATGGGTGATTTTCCCATGCTCAATTTTATGAGGAAAAATGCAGAATGACAGCATGCTGTAGTTGTACTGCAGCTTGATTAAAAGCAGAAAATGTCTTTGGTGTAGTCAAGAGTCCTGGTCTCGCTCGACACTCCAGTCATGTTCTTCAGCTGACAATTTGGATTCAGCTTAGGCTTCACCCAGAAATCAGATACTTATTCTGCTATATTTGGATATCTGGATTACGGCATGAATATTCAGGGATATTCTTGCCTTATATTGGAATATCCAAATATAACGGAATAGATAACCAACTTCTGGATGCCATCTTTAGGTATGCTAATGTATTTTACCTCTGGCAGATTTCTGAGGTTAAGATTGCCATCTAAGCCACATGTTCTTGCAGATATCATCAGAAGAATGCCAAAGACCAGATTTATCAAACCATTGTTTGATAAATGGTGTAGTGCCTCTGTATAATTTTTTTCTTGCATCTGAAAAGGAAAATGCAGTGCTGAGGTACATAAAATTGAGTTTAACAACAATGTTCCTGGTTGCTGTTAAAAAATGGCTCATTACGACTGAAGAGCAAACTCTCCTTACTTCCAGTATGATTAGTTTGGGGTTTGGGGTGTTACTTTTCTGCCTGTTCTATTGATGTTCAACAGAGGGTCATAACAATAGAAAGTTTGCTCTAATTCATCAGTAGATACCACTCTTGCATTTTCTCCTGTTCTTGCCACACCCTCAGTAATTAAATCCCCTTCTGCTTTCTTTGTTTAGAGTAGGCTCTTACGTTGGGGACTGATATTAAGTATATGAAAAGCTTTCATGAGTGAATACCAAAGCAAGACAGAAATGCACACAATTATACGGAGCTTGTATTCCACCAAGGTTGCAGAGGGAGGCTGTTTCATCATAGTTGTTACAACTGAAAATAGGGTAGCATAATGTTGGGGAAGAAGGCGCTAATAAGCTCACTAACAATCGAGAACAGTAATGGTCTTTTCTATAGTAACGTATGGCTGTGAAAGCTGTGGCAAAAAAATCAGAAGTTACTTGTCATGGCATTTGAGGATATTAAAAAAAAAACACTAGCCTACAGCATCTGGTATTCCTTGACAGTCATCTTCTAACCACATCTGACCTTGTATAAATTCAGAGAATAGACAAAATCAGCATGGGACAGAAAATATGCTGAGGTGAAGGGAGAAGGAAAGGACTTCTGGATTTATTCATGATTATTAAGAGTTCGTGGACTGTAAGAAGAATTAGTCATTCAGTTCTGAATCAAATTAAAACTGACTGCTTTCTTGAGGCAATTATTGGCAAGCAGGAAGTCAACTGCTCTGAGGATGGAATGCAAACAAAGGGCTAGAAAAAATATGTTTGGCAAAGCTGAGGGAAGCAAAAGAAAGAGAAGACAATGGACAAGGCAGATTGTCTGTGCAAGAGCTGTAAGGTTTACTAAAATCGAGTATGAATGAAGAACGTTTGCCATGTGGTCATCAGGAATTAAACCACTCTCAATGGTGGGTGGCAGTATTAGAAATAGTCTTAGCTTATTTCCATAACTGTTTTTGTATTTTGTCCTGTCAGAAAAACAGCAGGTATGGAACTTGATCTAGTCATGAAAAATCAAGTGCTTGATGCTAATGTTCTGGATCATTAAAGATAAGAACATAAGAGGAGCCCTGCTGGATCAGGCCACAGCCAATCTAGTTCAACATCCCAGCTCACACAGCAACTTACAAATTGCCACTTCACATCCTCAAACAGAATACAATAGCAATACCTTCACCTACTCTAGAATCCCTGAAGGCCTATTTCAGCCTCTGTAGAGTGTTGGAATAGGTGCATGATGCCACCGCAGCCCGCCCCAAAATGTAAGGGAGCACGTGGGAGGCATCTGGTGGCGTCGCACGCCTATTCCAACGGTCTCCGAAGGCTGAAACAGGCCTTCCAGTGGCCAGAAAAGCACTTCCAGCTCTGGGGTTGCACAACTCCAGAACCGGAAGGCCAGTTTGCAATTGTCCAGGATTTCAAGTAACCACAGTAGGAGCCTGAACTTATCCCCAGTGGATATGGATGTCCGACTGTATAGTAGAGATATAAAACACACTGCTCTGAAATACTTGCCTTACGTATTTATAGTGAAACCTGAACTCACCCTGTACCTACATAAGAGGAGTTAGGATAGAAACTGTATTTCCTCATTAGCAACACGTTGCAGGTGCTAAGAAGTATAAAGGCCACTGTGAGATAAGACTGTGAGGAATATTGACGAAGATTTAGCAAAGGCTTTGAAACTAACTTTTATTCATCTGTTTCTTTCCTAGTTTCTGTCTGCTGTTGTATCTTCATTCTCTTTCTCTTCCTGTCTGAGCTTACTGGATTCATAGCAACTGAAATGTAAGTATAAGCCGTTATTTACAATATTCCTAATTTTAGAAAGTGATCATTTAACCAAATAATTCTTTTTTTTAGAAGCAATTCCACTCCTTCTGTTGCTTCAGCAGCTATAAAAATAAGTTCTACAGCACATGTCTTCTAAGGATGGAGTAGAACTGGCTTCCTTTCCCTTATAAAAAGTAGTTCACCACTGTGCTTTTATTGTCCTGTGTATTATGCAAAATTCTCATTTTGAGTCCTTAATGTTTTCTTCCATCCAAATTAGGATATGTTCACATTTCTACAAATTGGCCTACTGATTTTTTTCCAAATTGCTTTATATTTATAGCTTAGCAAGCGGCTGCGGCCGGGGGGGGGGGTTGTTTGGTGTGTTTTTCCCCCTTTCAGTTTTAACACCTTTAATTTAGGGACAACAGATTACTGCATCTTCTCTGTAAAATTTGATTTAAAGTTTGAGAACAAAAGTGAGGCACATGAAATACACTGAACTCCAAGTAGTGATGCATTTAGATATAATGTAGCCGCTTGTGTTTAGTTAACAGGTTATAAATGAAAAATTGACTGACTCTGAGAGGCAATGCCAAACTCCCATGATGTCAGCAGACAGCATGTGACTATACAACATTGCCTGGCATTTCTGAACATTGCCAAAGCAAGCACCTGGCATTTACATTGAGCTCATTGGTGCTTGAAAAAAGATGGCATGGTTTCCTCATGAGGCCCTGGTACACTTCCTGTTTGCTGCCTCTCTGTTACATGTAGCATACTGTGTTTCATGTCACAAGTTTGCCAAATTGGAATTAGAATCTGGAACATAGAAACCAGCAGGAGACCAGTGGAACTATAGTAGATGTGCTTAGAACCAAATTTTGTCCTGAAGCAGTCAGCTGTGGAATCTCCATGCATTCGGTTTATTTTGATCAAGAATTTGACTGTCCAGCTTATATTGTCACTGTTCACTTTTTATAAGCTGTTTGCACATAAGTGAGTTACACAGTTAATGCCTTAAAATAAATCCAGCAGATTGGGTATCACGGCATATAGTCTTCGTAAAGATAAGAGAGTGCAGTGAATTTAATTTGAAAACTGAAGCAGATATTTATCAAAGTTGTGTTGCCTTGGGAGCATTTTGCTCTATTTTGAAGAGTGCATACAGCAGGAGAATGATTTATCTGATTAGTACTATCTCATTGACATGGAGGTTTCAAAATAGAAGTTTATTAGGAGAATATATAACTTGAGTAAGAGAGCTTCAGTTTAAGCCACCACGTTGCTTCAGCTGGAGTGCCCATACCTGGACAGAGATAACCTGTTGTCTGTTAACTGGTAGCCCTAAGTTTAGATTACTGTAATACACTGTATGTGGGGCTGCTCTTGTACCTAGTGTGGAAGCTGTGACTAGTGCAAAATGCGGTGATTGAACTGCTTCATGGGGCACCTTGCTATGCACATATCACACCTGTCCTTAAACATCTGTTTTGGTTGTCAGTTAGCTACTGGGCTAGATGCAAATTTTTATGTTTGGTATGCAAGGCCTTGGGACCAGTTTATTTTACAGATCACCTCTTCCAGTGCAGTCACTAAGATCTTTAGGAGAACCCCTGCTGCAGATACTACAAATTACTAAATGCAGTCTTGTGACCACCCACAGTTAGGCCTTCTCTGTCATGGTACCCACATCTGGAATTATAATTATAATATATAAAGGGGGAGGTGACCCAAGGAGCCAACTAGATAAAACTCTGGTTTAATTATCCAGCTGAGTTTTCTCCACATATATGATTGGAAACTTATTGTTGGAGATTTCAGCAGGCTTGCTATAGATTCTTTTCTACTTATTTTGCTAACTTTTCTTTTCCTGGGTGAGGGAGGTCCTAGGCAGTATCTCCAACCAGCCATGTCTTCCTCATTAGGCTCTGAAGTACCTTTTGAGTGGTTTCAGACTAAATTACCAAATGACTGCAGCATGGATTACAGTTCTACAAACTCTGGAGTCCACAAGCAATAAGGGGTGCAGGATCCATTTTTTATAGTCGGTTTCCAGAGACAAATAGGAAAACTTCCTTCCTACAGATCATGAAAAATAAACTTCATCTATATATGGCTCGTAATCACTTCAAGTGACTAGACCAGTGATAGCCAACCTATGACACGCGTGTCACAGGTGACACACCTGGTCACCCTGGCACTTGGGTGTGCAGCGCTTGCTTGTTCTTGAAGTGTACAAAATACCAACTTTCAACTGAATATTAGCAAACAAAATTCAGCAACAAAAGTCACTAATGTAAAGAATTGTTTGTTTTTGCTTTTAATAAAATACATATACCAAAAATATAACTTTTTTACTAGAGCTACATATATCAAAATTATGGATATTTCTAGATGTGACACAGCACCCGAGTTAAGCTAGGTTTTCTTGCGAATTTTGACACACTTAGCTCAAAAGGTTCGCCATCACTGGACTATACTGTTGCACCCTCTTATTTCTATTGCAGACTTTCCTTGGCTAATAGAAAACATTCTCTTTAGGTTTCTCAAAGAGAAAGCACCTCTTCTGTATACAAAAACATACAACTAGAGGATCTGTGCATCATACATTTGCTTTTCCTTGTGAGCAATGATTTGAAACATCTGTAAGCAAACAAAATCTTTATTTGGTTTACAATAAAGGACCTAACTGAATTAATAAAACATGTTTATACAAATGTTTGAAATCTAAAAAAGATAAAAAATATTTTACAAGAATATCACTTTATTTGAATGCATGTTTGTCATATTCAGCCACTTAACTATAATAAACAGAAGATCTGTAAAATCAGCATTCCTACAGACATGATGTTGTAATTAAAATACTGATTAAAAGACAAGAGCAAGCCTGCTACATAGATAAAATATATTGACAAGAATAGTAGAATGCTGTGGTTTGATTCCTGTGAATTACTTTGTGAAACAAAATCATGTTAAACATGTAATTGCAATTCATAAAAAACTTGTTATTAAGGGAACTACCTATATAATCAGTGGGACCACAGAGTTGAAATCTAGTCAATCAGTATAAGCCAATATGTGGCACTGTGGAGGAGAGGCTCAATATAGCAGTTAAATTAGAGGCCAGTCCCATTAATGAAATCCTGGAAAGCTTAATTTGAAGATTTAAGTGGTTCTTTGTAATTCAGTTATACAAAACAAGGGACTTTTCTGCACTCACCTTAGATTAGGAATAAAGGGCTGCAAAGTCTACTTCGGTATACATTAGTGCAGATCAAAGAGGCCTCACCTACAAGACAGAGCATAGTAGACCTTAATATTGAGGTCTGCTAGTATACTAGTGGGGCCTAATCCAGGACATGGAGGCATGTGGAAGGTTAGATAGGTGGATATGTGCATCGATCAAATGATTTGTTTTTCTTCCTAAAACATCAAATCAGACTCAGAATCAAAATTTTAACTAAATAAATTGCAAGTTGTGGATTTCTTTTATTAAGCCTTGATTGGGCAGTTAACAAAATGGGCAAAACCCAGTTTGGATTGGAGCACACCTAACTGTCTCATTGGTATCAATTTTTGGTATTCCTCCCCTTCGTTGTTCCTTTCCCCTTCTCCTGTTTTAGGTGTGTCCACAGGAGGTAATATACAATGTTTATATATGCTACATCTCCCCCTTTTATTTGTGTTTTAATTTTTGTAACCTTTTGAAATGCTTCTTTACTAAATCTGGTGAACTCTTTTAGGAATCCCCAAAGAACTATTGGGGGAGTGAGTGAGGAGCTGTGTCTTGTCTATCCTTATGTCTGGTTAGTTCAGGTTGTTGAGTTAATGTTTTCGGCTTTTTGCCAGTTTAGTGAAGGATACATTTCTCTTTTGTCACTTTGATAATGTCAGCACTGTGGTGGAACCTGATTTTGTCACCCACAGGCGACTTTTAGGTTAGGTGAAAGCCGCAAGAGAGGTTAATCCAAGGATGGTTAATGTGTCCAAGGCATCTCATCTCAAGTGAATCAGCATACAATTTGGATTCTCTGAGTGTTGCCCTTCCAAGGAGGGAAGGTTATATTTTAAATATGTTTTAGATTATTTATATTTTTATCGTTATGACTTGCCTTGGAACCTTCAGGTGACACATAAATTCTTAAACAAAATTAATAAAATATCCTTGTAATGTTCTGCTTATAGTTAATTTTATCTTTTTTACTTCTGGCTTTAATGCCTAAAGATTATCTTGTCCTTCACCCTATCAGTCCCAGTGGGCACTAACAACCTCTGGCAGTGTTCCTCACCTGAGGTGAACTGTGAGCCTGTTTGGTCTTATGGTTAGTGTGCTGGATTCATATCTCCTAGACACGGGGTTTAATTCTACGCTCCTCCATGAAGCCACCTGGGTGACCTTGGGCTAGTCACAGCTTTTTTGTGAGCTTTCCTTAAATGGGTGAGAAGAGCAGTATATAAAAGCCAACTCTTTTTCTTTGGGGACATTTACAGGAGAGTCCTGGATTGACTGAATGCATGGATTCCAGTAATGAAGGATTTCCCACACATCTTTAGTAATGTTTTCAATTTAGTATGTTTTGTTAAAACATTCTTCTACTTGCATTTTGGGTTTTTACAAATTGCATTGAAGTTTTAGAACTTTAAAAAGTTTTTGTGAGTCTGTGGCTGACAAAATGTTTGTAAGGTTTTTTCAGATCAAAAAGTAGAAATGAATTCAAGTGCAGTATATAGGGTTGTTCACAGCAAAATTAAATGTGTAAATCAGTTACTTGAGATCTGTTGTAAAAGATCAACATATCTATTTAATTTGCCAGGCATTAACACATTCATTTCCTCTTTGAAGTTTCCTTCCTGCTAAACAAAATCAACTCCTGTGACACTAAGTATAAACTAATCCATCTCTAGTAACTAGTTACTCATTTAGATCCGGTCCGTCATAATGACCTCACTGTTATCCATGACACACAATTCTTTGAGCAGGAATTAATTTTCGTGGAAGACAGCCATTGAACACTTAGACTGTGATGTCAGGACACCAAGAGAACCATCCTACTCTTCTAGTGGATTTGATCAAGAGTGAAATAGGGAAAGAAGGCTACACTGTTCAGACACACGTTGACTGTGTGTGAACTAAACTGTGGTGAACTATACATTTATTTGGGTCTATGTTGGTACAGTTAGAGTGTTTCAAAGAGGAGTCTTCTGATTTTTACTCAAGCTGTGTTCAGCCTCAGCAAAAGGGGCTCCTCTGAAGTGCCTTGCAGAAGCAGTGTGCTTTATTTGATGAAAAACTGTTTGCAGATTTTCCAACTTTGCAAAGTGTGCAGAATGGACCTCTGATGAAGTGTTCTCATTGTGAAGCTAATTTTTTTTTCTGAGTGGTCTTAAAGAGCCTGCCCAGGCTGCCACAGGCTTGGGCTGCCTTTCTGAGCAGGGCGGTAAAATCCTGCTCTCCTGAGGCATTCCTGGGCCAATGTCACACCCAGACACCAGCTTGTTTCCTGCGATGAAGAGGCTTTCCTGCTTTTCACTTAGCATGCTCTTCCAAGGCCCTTGGGGTGGGAATTGGCTGTGATGAAGCATGCCTGTTTGCCAGCCCTGGCTCTGCCCCCAGTTGTATCAATAGATATAGTCTAAACAGTGGTGACTGGAAATATAAAATATTGAATCAAATTTTGGTGAATTTGGCCATCCCTGTGTCATAGCTACAGTGAATTGGGCAATACTGAAGGAAGGATTTCCTGATTTAAAGTGACCAATATATGAATTATCGTTGGCTCAGAACAGTTAATATTTCCTTATCTTTTAATGATTGTTTAGGGACTGGTAATTTCTGCCTTAAGACAAGCTTTTACCCAGCTGGCATGTGGGTGGATAAATGATGGAGTGCATATTTCTCTATGAAGTCAATCACAGCATCAGGAAAAGCCCTTGGAATATTGATACCTGTCATATAATTATTAACAGGCTCTTGTTTTGATGGTGGTGGAGTTATCTGAAGGGCTGGCTGGCAGACTCACAACTTTTTTGGCAGAATTGGATGGTTTAGTTCTTTACCCTAATGTGAAAAACATTAAGAATAAATTGTTGCAACTCTCCCTAGCTTCGTTAAGATGCAGGAGATTTGTATTATCTTGTGAGTTTACTAAACGCCCTTTTTCCTACCTAATACTTTATATCTAAAGTTACCACTCTGATATTTGAATTTTGATAAGTGCTTCTTATCTGCTTTCCCTGGACCCATTAATACTGAATGTGCATGTATGTGTTCCTCCTGTGCATTTTTTATCCAAAACAAAAAAACTACTGCTCCCCAAAAAACAATATTGTTCATATATGAAGTGTGATAATAATGGAAACAATTATGCTTTTATGAGACCTATAGCATTGAACCAGAGTTGCATATGGATTTCTGATTGCTACATGCTACATGAACTGCACAGGTGGAATTTCTTTTGCCTGCCCTCAAGTAATGGATTTTCTTGGAAGGTTTAATGGGTCAAATCTCAATTCCTTTAGCTTCCCTTGTTCACAGGCCTTATAGCACACAAATTTAGTTGCTGCAAAATGAATGTAAAAATGCATATTTGTCTGTGTAACAATGTTTCTTGTTAATCTGTAGTACATAAATTGGGTCCAAGGCGGACAAACATCAGCTAAATTGTAATCCTTGAAAGGGAAGGTGGGTAAACAAGGCTTCCATTGCAACAAAGAATTATTTTGTTCCTTTATTTTTTATATGTCTCATTCTTATTAGCCAAAGTGATGGACTTTAGTTTGAAGAGTATAATGAAAAGTATTCTATCTAAATATAATAGAGCATAGGAATTGTCATTATGGCCCCTGGAATTTCTGGATTCAGACTTCCTGGAATTGTATTATTAGGTCTGAATTCTGTTCTGTTCTTGTTTTTTGCCTGTCCCTAGAGTTTGTGAATTGTCACTTAATTTAATACTGACCAGCGACCTTTTTAATCGGTGACTGTTACAGAAAGCCGAGGGCATAGCAGATAATTTTCTATCCTCCCAAAACTATTGAGATTCCTTCTTTTGTAGGTGTAAATTTTAATTATTTTAAGCATGATTTCCCCTTGTGGTCTCTATTGTGTTTGTGTGCCTGAGGAGGTTTCAATGTGTTTCTAAATGGAATGTTTATTTTAAGAAACAGCTTGTCTTTGTAGGACCTGGAAATTAATAAAGTTTGCTGAAAAATGGTGGGTTGCATAATTTGCCATCAGCTGATAAATGATTTGCTGATAACTGATTTGCCATCTTCTTCTGGCTCCTTATCATGTTATTACTAGGCATTGGGGGCACAATACAGCCAAGTATAGCAATTCTAATGACAACAACAACAACAACAACAATAGTATAACAACAACAACTCTTTATCTCAGTAATATATGCATCATTACAAAGGCAGCTAAACTCCACATCCTAAATTGGTGTAAATTGGTCAGGAAGATCTAATGACAAGCTTCTCTTTGGGAAAACAAACATACTTTAAACCCTTGTAGTGTAGTTTGCAAAAGTTAGGTGACTTTTTGTATCTGAAAAGAATAAAAGTTGCTCTTTTTAGTGATAGATTATCTGCAGATAATTCATGCTATAAATGATACTGTAATGTATCAAACTGTAAACTTAGCTTATACTTCAGGGATGTCATACACGGTATAGAGAGATAATAGTAGGTATTTTTCCCCAGATGTGTGAACTGTCAGTGATGCTGCTTTGAGTGAGGTTTCAGAATGGAGTCTAGATTGACCAGTGTGAGAACTAATGAACTAGAACTCTGTCATCCCAAAGATCACTTCGTGGATCACTTCTTTGTCATGATGGAGGGGCTTCCATAACTCAGTGAAGCTATGGGCTGTGATGTGCAGAGCCATCTAAGACAGACAGGTCACAGTGGGGATTTTTAGCAAAGTTGATCCGTAAGCCAGGAGTCCCCAACTTTTTTTGCATCAGGAACCAGCTTCCTTTTCCATAGCTGGGCAGGGCAGGGGTGGGGCAACTTGTTGCGGCAGTGGCGCAGACCAGCAAAAAAAAACCCTACGGCCCCTGCAGGCCAGTGGTTGGGGACCCCTGCCGTAAGCCATTCCAGTATTCTTGCCAAGAAAAACTCATGGAAAAACAATGTGATACTGGAAGATAAGCCCTCCCAGATCAGAAGGGAAAGTATAGTGGAGGGCAAGTAACTCCCCAAAAAGTGAAGGGCCAGGCCAAAGCCAAAAGGTTGCTTAGCTGTTCTGATGGTGAAAGGGAAGTCGGATGCTCTAAAGAACTATATTGCATCACCTTATTTACTTAACTGATATGCAGAGTACATCGTGCAAAATGCCAGCCTAGATGAATCAAAAGCTGGCATTAAGATTGCCAGGAGAAATAACGACAACCTCAGATAAGCAGATGATATGACTTTGATTCCAGAATATGAAGAAGCATTAAGGAGCCTCTTGAGAGTGAAAGAGGAGAATACAAAAGCTAAGATCATGGCAACCATCTCATCACTTTCTGACAAACAGATAGGGAAGAAATGAAAGCAGTGCCCAGAAAATGCTTAACTACAGCAACATATTTATATGCTTTGCTTGCCAAGTTAAATCAGAATTTTTCATTGTATGTTACTACCCCATCAACTGCTAGTTATTAGTTTTGGGTCTGTAACCCATCAAAGAGAACCTCAGAGGCCCCCAGGATTAAGTCTTGCAAATTTAAGTTCAGTGTCATAGTTGGATTGGCCTTCAGGGAATAAAACGGCTAGGATAGAAAAGAACCTCATGATCACTTCCAGCTCTGTATCGAAGGCTGGCTCTATAGCAGCAGAAACTGGCAAAGCCAGTGAGCATGGGCAAATGAACACTTCAACTCACATCCTAGGGAGGCAAAGTTCTGGAATGCTGTGGGCATCTGCACTTGCAGACTCCCAAAGCATTTGAAACTTAGCCAGTGCTTAACTAACTGCTGACTAATGTAAATCATGGCCATTATGGTGGCAAACACGGAGCCCCAACAATGGCGCCAGTACACCTGCATGGTGCCATTGCCAGGGTGACTAGGTGACACAGTGTGCGAGTGTGCCTGTGGTGCCCGTCACATGCTCTCCCTGCATGTCTTCCATCTAGAAGAGGTGCAGATGCAGCATGGAGGGCTGTACTAGTCCTGCCGCTAGTATAGGTGTGGAGCAGGGATGTGGACAAATATTTTTTTTTTCCGAATTCTATTTGAATTGTATGTCAAAACATTCAATTTGATTCAGATGTCTAGAATTCGAATGCAACAAAATCTGATTCGAATCGAATACATTCAAATCTAGTTGTTCAAATGTTAGGTTCGAATCTGAAGATTCAAATGTTGATATTCATATTTGAACACATCTGTACATTCAGATGCATACAGATACATATGAGATGCATACAGATATGTATCTGTACATTCGTATCTTTACATATGTGTCTGTACATTCAGATGTTTCAAATCATTCAAATGAATGTTTTGGAACATTCAAAATTGGTTTGAATGTTTAAATTTGAATGTGTAGACATTCTATTCGAATTTGAATGTCCACATTTGATCAAATTTTGAATGTTTAGAACATTTGTGCACATCCCTAGTTTAACTGCTCTGCACCTTGACTTGCAGGGGGAACTCTGGCGTGTGCAGAAGAACCCTTTTTTAGCAATACATTGTCTGGGAGTTTGCCTCATCTTCTCCTTTAAGGTAAATGAAAAGGCCCCAAGTTTAACTCTTTCCTGGAATTGTAAAAAAAAAAAAAGGATGCAAATAATCCTGGCCCATAACAGTGCACAACAACATTTCTGAGGCTTCGCAGGGATAGTCATTGGGGGAGTGAGAGGCAGAAGTCTCTCCCCCACAGCATGCTAGTTTGCAGAAGGGGGTGTTCTTACAGTTTTGGTGCTTTGGGAATTTCAAAACCTGTTTGTTGCGGTGCAGGGTTTTTGTGTGTTTTTTAAAGTGACCCCACAAAGTCACCATCCACCACTGGGTACCACAGGGTACCAGAACCTCAGTTACTGTTAAATTGTCATAAGGCCTGACTAGGATTGTAGAGGTAATAGAATAAGTGGATCAGTCTGGTTAAAATGCTATTTTTTTTTTAACAGAACTTCAGTTGAGATTGAAATATCTGGAGTTGGAATATATATATCGTTATTTGGGGTGGTGAGGGAGAAGGTTAACAAAATTTCCAAAAAAACACACGTGACCATACTTCAAAGGAAATGATCTTTCATGGCTTTTATTTCTTATTTACATGTAAAAGGAACAGATAAAGGAAATGAGGTCAGTTCCCATTCCCAAGCAGGTACACTGTCCCACTAAGCAAGTGACTCAAGAAGTTGGGAAAATATAGGTGTAAGTATTAAATGGCCTTGGTATTTCCTGGGCAGGATTGGTAGAAGGTTGGGAGCCATCATAGTAATTTTTAACGGCCTCCCTGCCTCATTTGCTGATACATCATAAATCAAATAACCTCCTTCATAGTTAACCTAGATATGTAACCTAACTGCTGCCTGTTGTTCTTGTAACAGTGTAACAGGTGAGATAATAGTCGCGTACCTTTTGACCTAATTAATGTTCTGCAGAAGTGACGTTAAATGTCTTCCTATATATTCCTCAATTAAGAAGGATTGAAATAATTAGCCTGATTGTTGCCACAACTAATTTATAGCTGCACCATGAGGATGTGGTTATATCTGCAGAACTGCTGTAGAAAAGATAAATGACCAAATACTATGACAGTTGTTTTCTATGAAAAGAACATGGAGCTGCTGGTTATGTAATTGTGAGCTACCTGGGAATTGTGAACACTGTACTGATTAAAAAAGAAATAAAGAAATAACAGAACAGTCAGACTAGTTCACTTGGATGCATACAGATGAATGGTTAAAAGTAAACCATTCATTCCAGAGTTGTGCCAGCAGAGAGGATGAAGCATATAAGAAGAGTTGGCTTTTCTGCCCCGCTTTTCTCACCCATTTAAGGGGACTCAAAGCAGCTGACAAAGCTTTTCTATTCTTTTCCCCACAACAGAACACCCTGTGAGGTGGGTGGGGCTGTGAGAGCTCAGGAGAGAGCTGTGACTAGCACAAGGTCACCCAGCTGGTTTTGTGGTGGAGTGCGGAATCAAACCCAGTATTCTCAGATCAGAGACCAGCTCCCTAACCACTAGACCAAACTGGCTCTTGTACTGTATAAGTTCTTGTACTGTTTGTTTAAAGAGCCACTGCTTCCATTTTACCTGTCACAGTGGAGAATGCAGACATGAATAGGGTAACATATTTCTTATGCAGGGGAAAAGAGCAGAGGGGAAAATCTAGTAACTGAGGAGGAGTTATGCAGGTCAAACAATATCTGGATAGATGGTCATTGAGCATAAAACCTCTTGCTAGGCCCAACACCTTTAGGGAACAGTAAAAGCTAGAAATGAAAACAAAAACTTGTAAAGGCTTGAATTGGAACTGAAGACCTCAAGCGCTTGCTTTTTGCTGTTCCCTCTTCCCCCCCACACCATTTTCCTTTTGTTTCTTGTCTCTTTAGACTGTAAGCCTGAGGGCAGGGACCTGTCTAAGATTAATATAATATTGTAACCCGCCCTGAGACCTTCGGGTATAGGGCGGGATAGAAATGCAAATAAATAAATAAATAAATAAATGATAGATAGATAGATAGATAGATAGATAGATAGATAGATAGATAGATAGATAGATAGATAGATAGATAGATAGATATTATTGCCCCTGTTTCTAAAATGAATTTCAGCTGTAGGTCATGCGAGATGTATTTTAAAAATTGTGCTTTGTAGTCAGGGTTTTTTAACATCTTTGCTGAATAGTTACATAATCCTTAGATCTGTACTTTAGGGAATTTAAGGAAGTGTGCATAATTTTGATAGTTCAGTGGCTGTCTGCTGCATAAGCTTTTGTTTTCCAACAAGCCCTAAACTATTTTATTGAGGCAGTGGTGGATGAACTTTGTTTTGGGGGAAGATTATCTACCTGCACAAAACTTCTGATTGATTTACCTCTGAAAAGCAGTTTTTATTAGTTGATTTCATATCTGAGTTAGGGATGTGCACAGATGTTTGTAACATTTGTTATTCTTATGAATTTGTGCATTCATATACAGATTGAATGTTATAACATTCGTACATTGACATTAGGATGAATACAAATGTTTTGGGAGCATTCATATGAAGCCTTGGAACATTTGTGAAACGGGGAGGTGGGAAAGTGGTTGCGCCACTCACATCTGCAATGGATCCAGAGTGAATTTGACATGGTTTGAGAGCAGATTCAAAGTGGATTTGATGCTTTCAGAGGGCATATATTATGGGATACGTATTGGATATGTATCAGATATGTATGTGTTTGTATCAGATATTCGTACAAATTTATACCGATACATTCCTATCAAATGGAATCCTACAACATTCAAAGGGGGTCTTTTCGAATGAATACAAACATTTTTACATTCAATTTGTTACAAGTCGACTACAAAAAAACCTTCGTGCCCATCTCTACTCAGAATGCTACAGCAGTTTCATATTGTTCATTAAGGTTAGGGTTCTTGAAAAATCTCATGAGTGTCAAATACATCTTTTGAATGACTGCATTTGTGGAAAGATGAAGGCTAGGGATAGTCTTGCCTGAAAATTCTGTAGAAGAATGTGAAGGCAGAGGTGAAGCTTGTTCCAATGCCTCCCAAGGGCACAAGAGTTTGTGTCAGAAATGCCAACGATCAAAGCTAGCTGTGCAGTGCGAAACCCCCCACTGAGAGGAAACATCCCCCTCCTGGTTGTAACTTTCAAATGTGGGTGAACTGATACCAAAATCCTATGTACAATTAAATTTTTTTGCAGTTGCAAATTAATAAATACTGCAGAATACTGGCTGAGTATAATGAGGGACAACTGTATTTGAAAACCACTGCCTTACAGCAAGTGCTAATTGTTTTACTGGGAGGTATAATATGATTTAACAGTTTTAAGTGGTAGTGCACTTATAAATTGCTTTTTCAGTGTTATGAATGGCAGTCCTTGGACAAATAACCTGGCTTTTGTTCCTTGTTGTTCCAGACTTTAAAATGAGTGTAACCATACTCAGCTGTCTGCTTCCTTAGCTTAATTATTGCTTGCTCAACACTTTTGAGATTCTTTAATGAAAGGTGTTGCAAGGCTGAGAAGTTGTAATACTGAGCCATTCATCATCTTGTACGTGTGTAGGTTAACAGGAACCGGAAAGCTGTTTGCTATGGTGCCAATTACAGTGGTTGACTCAAATGAATGTTGACATCTTCATTTTCTTTTGTGTCAGTCTGAGGACTATAGCTCCTTCCTTAGTAGGAAAATATTTTATATGTCTCTGATTTGAGCAATGGCCTGTTACATGAGGAAATGACCAAGATGCTTGGCAAAGTCTGAATCTTAAATTAGTAATATAATACTCTATCCTCCTCCCCTTTCTTTCTTTCTTTCTTTCTTTTTTTTTTTTTTTTTTTTTTTTTTTTTTTTTTTTTTTTTTTTTGCATAGATCAGAACATAGATCAAGAAACTATGGCTTCTGTGTCAGGCTCATCTCTTACTTGTTAAAAGACTAAAATGGCATGGAAAGAGTTCCAGTGGTAAAAACTATTTAAGGCCCTAGCTATACCCAAGCCTTATTTCACACTTCAGAATGAATTATTGGTGAAATCATATGAGTTTGGGGTTAAGGAGAGGCCAGACTTGAATAGTTACAGCACTTGTAGTGCTTTTGTTCTTAGGAAAAGGTGTTCTTCCCCTCTCCATACCATATCTGAAACCCCTCCCCCTACTGTTACTTCTGACAGGCTGTCAGTCACCAGCAGCTCTTCTCCATTGTTTCAGTGCTCAAAACTATAGTCTGTCAAGCCTAATGAATTTAGAAATGCATTCCTCCTCAGAACTGCACACTGAGAAGCAGAAATGAATGCAGATGTACTGTCCAGTGCGATACTGGAAATAAAACAACAATATATATTTTTAAAAGCTAAACTAAAGGGCTTGTTCAATTTGGATCCCTTTGCAGAGGCTTGCGATGCTAGTGGCTGCTAGTTGCTTGGCTGAATCTATTTCCTTCAGCAGCTGCTTTATGCTCTTTTTTCTTCAGCAGGCTGCAGGAGCCACCCCAATGCCATGATTTTTAGTTCTAGCTCTTTCAGCCAAAGCTCTGTGCACAAGTAGTTGCAGATCATCTTCTTATAGACCTCTGAAGGACAAAAAATGGTTGGTTAAAGGGGGTAAATTCAAGGTAACCCCCTCTTCCCTCTTCTGGAACACATCTGACCTCTTGAAAGTATACACTATGGGTACACCTAGAAGAAAATCCACATTGGAAAAAACAATGTGCAAAGCATGATGGAACAGCACTTTGCACAACATGAATTTAATTTGAAAATATTGTACATTTAATACTCAAGCTCTCGTTTTTGTGTCATTTCACTGCACTAGAGACTGATTTAAGGCGTAATAAAATTACTACTCCAAAAGGAAGGAACAGTAGCTAATACTTTTAAGAAAATTGGGTAAGCCGGTTTGCTTGCTGGAACGAGACTTTATGGCAATCTTTTCCATTTTAAGATCCTTTAGGATAGATGAAGCATGTGACTCATGAAAGTGTACATTAAGTTGATGATTGGTCAGACTGTGGATGTTTTTGCAATTCACCTCCCGTCCCAGGGAGGCAAAGTTTTGGAATGCTTTGGGCGTCTGCACATAATGGTGGCGATTGCTTCGCTGAAGCAAAGGCACTAATGTGTCTGCAGGCAACGCAGCACTCAGCAGTGCTTGCACTGCCATTTCACCAGATAGAGCATGCTGGTCTATAGGTGTTCTGCTAATAAAGGCACACCTATACATGTGGGGGGAACTCCGGCACACACAGTCATTTCTAGTAAAGAAACAGCTCGGAAAAGTGCAGATGCACTATTCCTCAGTTTCCCTGGTGTTCAGCACCAAGAGAAGTGCAAAAAGGCCCTAAATTTTGTTTGGCAGTAAGCAGTTTAAGACAAAAGAATAACCTGATTACTTCTCCCATAGTTGCAGTCAACAGTGAAGACAGTCATAATTCCTGGGGAAACATCTGAGTTAGGTTTGTGCTTGGAATTTCTGACTATGGGAATATCTGAAGATTCTGAAGCAGGTGGAAGGAATCTTTTAAAAACATGCCATATAGAAAACCTACATGGAAACTATGGGTGTTTTTCCACTGTCACTAGAAGTACCCATTCAGTACCGATTAATGGGTACTAAATGGCATTTTTCTACCCATTAATGGGTACTTCTAGTGACAGTGGAAAAACACCCTATTATTCCATTGATACAATCAGTGGAATTTCTATAGGATTTGTCAATTCATTTTAGTTGGTGATAACAACTGATTTTTTTTAACTGAGTCATTTGGAGTGAGAAAAGGTTGTTTGCTGTGTTGCTGTTTCCCTCAGAATAAATGATGAACTTTTAAGGAGGGGTTTTATTGGGGGGGGGTTGGGCTATAAATTTTGGCAGAAGTACAGGAATGTGTTATATAAGCATTCTAGCAACTTTAAAGCTGTAAGGCCTTAATCTTGCATCCCCCCCCCCCGATGTTGAAAGATGATGAGATTTGTTCTGAAGCATTTTAAGACAGGTGAAAAAAAATGTGAAGATTTGTTTCAGATACCTTTTGTCCCAAGATGTCTATAACAGAGGCCTTACTTCAAAAATTAGATTTTGCTTCTAGGAGAAACATTTCTCTCACACAAATGTTCTTTCCTTGAAATTTTTTTTGCACACCGTCTCCCCCAAACTCCCACCTCACAAATTTGTTTAAGCCTGCCTAAGAGTATTAAGTTATTTTAAATTTGCCAGCACCACTCTAGAAAATTCTAGTACTTGGAAGAAAGTTTATTTCATTTATCCAGTGCTGATTAATAGATTCTGAAGAAAAGTGAAGTTTGTCTTCCCTTTGTGTCCACAGTGATTTCTTACCTTTATTGTTCCTGTGGTACCTCAGGACAGATAAACGCAAATGGAAATGTAGTCCATTACTCAGTGTTATTCATTGAAGCTATCTTGGTTCCATTGCGTCAATTAGTCTTTTAATTTTGTTTTCCCTGAGGCATTATATGAATTAGAGAAATAGAAGAAAAACTTCATGGCTTGTTGATGTCTATAAAAATCTTTGGAATGCAATACTTGTTAGGAAAACATTTCTTAAAAGGCAAGAGTAGAAGTAGAAAGGAAAAGGTTGGGGACATAAATAATAACATAAGAGGAGCCCTGGTGGATCAGGCCATAGCCCATCTAGTCCATCATCCTCTCCCACGCAGTGGCCCACCAATTGCTCATGTACATCTCAAGCAGAAGACAAGGGCAAACGTCCACCAGATCTTGAATCCTAGCAAATGGTCTTAGAGGCATCCTGCCTGTCCTCCCACCCTGGAAGATGTACCTAGGCCTCCATTCTAGTAGCCATTAATACATCTGTCATCCATAAATTTGTCTAACCCTACCTTAAAGCCATCTAGACTGGTAGCTGTTACCACCGCTTCCTGCAGCAAATTCCATAAACGGATGACCCTCTGGGTGAAGAAATACTTCCCCTTGTCTGATCTGACTCTCCTACCCATCAGCTTCATAGAGTATCCCATGGTTCTAGTGTTGTGTGATAGGGAAAATAAATTTTCTGTATCCACCTTTTCTAAACCAGGCATGATTTTATTTAGGTGGTAATAGCTTCCAGCCTAGATGGGTTTAAGGAAGGGTTAGACAAGTTTATGGATGACAGATGTGTCAGTGGCTACTAGAATGGCTGCCTAAGTACATCTTTCAGGCTGGGGGGACAAGCAGGATGCTTCTAAGGCCACTTGCTGGGATTCGAGAGCAGGAGAAGGTTTGCCCTTGTCTCTGCTTGAGATGCCCATGGGCATTTGGTGGGCCATTGTATGCATCAGAATGCTGGACTAGATGGGCTGTGGCCTGATCCAGCAGGGCTCCTCTTATGTTGTAACTATCCCCTACCTGATAATTAAAGGGTTGTGTCTATGATTTCTCCATGCAGAGCATGTACTCTAGCACTACACTGTGGCTCTTGATCAATATTGCTTGCCTGTGCTCTCTTTTGAAGGCTCTGCTGCATTTTGTGTGTGTCTATGTAGGTCTATGTAATTTTGGGGAAAAGTCTTTAGATTAGCACTGAAATGGAAGAGAGATGCAGCTGATGCCACTGATCTTCTAAATTACAATCCCTAAAAGCATTGTTCTTTGAATTCTGGTGGACTTCTCTTGTGGCAGTGTTGCATTATTCCAGTTTTAGTTGGCCAATAAATGGTTGAAGTGATGATGCAGATCTGTGTGGTAAATTGTGCAAAGTGGGGAAATGTCACAGAAGTGTCTTCAGAGGAGACACAGATCACAAAGTGCTTTTCACATTTGAATGCCTGTATCATACATGCTTTATGCAATGAAGTGTTGACAAATGGATACAATTTGTGCACAATTCCATTGAGGAATGTAGACAATCTAGGAAGCTTACTTGAACTGTGTGCAAAATTTGCTCTCTAGGAACAACCTTTGAGACACTTATTTCATCTTCCCGAGACTAGTATGGGCTGCAGATATGACTCTAAGTAGAAAACTTGATGTTTGGGTTTGAATTTTCAGCTTCTCAAGTTTTTCTGAGATATTACCTAGGATATAAATAAGGAAGCAGTTTGCTGTGTATATATTTCAAACTTCTTGATCTTTTTGAAACTATTTTCCTTTTTGTGTTTTTGGAAAATAATAAATCAGAATTTGAAGGTGGCTGTTAATACAATGTTAAACAACTGCCCAGAAAACAGTAATCACTTTAAGAAGATAGTGGCAAACAGCCTCTTCAGGTGCCATGAAAACAGCATGAATGTGCTCATTTAGTCCCTAGGAATCAGCCCTGACTTGATGATGCATATAAGAACAATATCAGAACAATAAAGAATCAACAGAATCCTATTTAAAAAAAATAGAATTTAGATTCTAACAGTATTAAATATTGAAAAAGTCTGCTGAAAATGTTTTCGGCTGTATCCAGACAATAGTTAATTCTGGAATAAAACACGCATACAACCTCATAGCCAAGAGGTGCCTCAGGACCTTGATCTTGGACCGACCCTATAGTTCCCTATAAGTCTACAAGACCTGCAAAACAGGATTTCAGATTATGTGGGCCGTATCAAACAGTCCTAGCAACTGTGGCATGTACATGGCAAGAGATGGTCATTTTATCTTTTCCTTTCTAACTCTGTAATACTTTTCTACAACAAAAAGGGCTTAGCCTAAAGTAGTATCACAGGAGCCAAAGCAATCCTCGTTATATTCCTGTAGCTATGGTGGTCTTATGATTCAAGTGAGTTTAAAATGCCAAATGACAGTCTCAGTGTACATTCGGTGTGTGTGTTCTGCATTTGTAAAGATAGAGATCTTGAAAAACCTTCATATAGTTTTCAGCAGGAAGATCATTCCGTTCCAGCACTTTGAAAACAAATTACAGGTTCAGAAGGCAATATGTCAGTTACTCCTACTCTAGCAAAATATATACGTCATTGGAAAACATAGAAAGTTTGAAGTGAAAGAGGAAAAAAAACCCACAGCCATCTACACAGTATTACCTGACTACCGGTATCCATCTCTAATGTAAATAGGAAGCCTGAAACAAAGTATTGCCTAGGAATAAGTTTTGGCAGTTCTTTTTTTTTTTTTAAGTCAGTATGTAACTGACAGGATGGGTGTAGCTATGATCTCATAGATCCCGGAAGAGATGGGAAGGAAGCAAGAACACATTGTTATGAAACAAGCTGCCTGGCCAACTGATATTAAACAAGAAGCACTACGTGAATAAAGATAGGCAATTGCAAATGCAGATTACTGCTTCTCCTGGCTAAGGTTGCTTTTGGGACCTGGGAGGTTACATTACCTAATCTTAAAAGCTACGTAATATAAGTTGTACAGATGGCTCAACCCTGCCTGTTGGAAAGAACAGCTACTGTGAAAGAGCATCAAACTAGGTCATCTATGATCATTGAGGCCCCTCCCCTCTGTGTCACATTTATTAATCACTGGCAAGGTGAGGTAAGCAATGCTCGCCAACAGCTTTAAGAGCACTGGGTGGTGGGACGGAGGGTGGCGAGGTAAACTAAACGGAACTGTAATCTGCCTTGAAATGAGCCTTGACTGAACTCACTAACCTGGTACTAATGAACTTGACTCAATTTATGTAGACTTATATAAGTGCATCAGAATGTTGACCCTTAAAACTCTTTATCCAGACCAATTCAGCTTCCATTGTCTCTTCTACTCTAAGCTTGTTCCTCCTAGTTTTATAAAGGTGTGGTCCACTTTGAGCACTTGGTTCTAGGGAAATTTCCCTTTGAATATGAAACAAACCGTGTTCTGAAATGGAAGCAGGCAAAAACTCCTTGGAGAACATGAGGAACTGGTATAATAACTCAGAATTATTCCTGGTTTCTCCCAGTAGCAAGTTACTAGTTTAGGAGCCGAGGGTTTTTTTCAACTAGCACTAAGTACCCATTAGGGACCCATTAAGGACCCATTAGGCTCAGAGCAGGAAGACCCCATTTCCACTGCAGACCCGATTAGAACCCGTACTAGGGAAATTCGGATTAAATGAGTCCCCATTAAAGGGGTCTACAATCCAGTCTTCAGCCATCAAATCCGGATTAGACGGTGCACGTTCACACTGTGATCAGTTCACTGGGCTCCAGGGGGGCACCTTGTTGGGGTGCAGGTGCCCCCAACCCAAAGCTTCAAAGCTGGTGCCTCTTCAAATGCGGCTCCAGAGACGACTCTGGAGAGTGGCACAGGGTTTGAAGCTGTCTGCTGGAGAACTCCAAAGAAAAAGAGAGAGAAGAAGAAAATAGATGGCTGTTCAACCCCACATTCCTCACCCATGCAAAGGGACTCATGGCTCCATAGCTTAACTTCGGAGATTTGGCTTCGTTTACAGAGCTGTTCTACGGAGCTTTGGCCAGGCTCCAGAAAATCTCTGGAGCGTCTTGCTGCAATCTCCAAAGAATCTCCAGAGCGACTCTGGAGTTTGCCTCCCCCCACCCCCGGCACACGTTGCCCCCCCCCAAAACATGGCATGACAAACATCTCCCACTTGGGTACAGATGGATGCAACCCATGGATGCTCCAGCGTTCCCACTGCGAGCTTGCCTAGTACCCATTGCTATTGGGCGCTACACTGCCCATGGAGATATATCGGGTACTTCCTTAGATCCGAATCTTCTAAATCCAGATTAGTTGAAGGACTCATTTCTTAGATCTGGATCATCTTAGATCTGGATTAAGGGAGGTAAGGGAACATACACCCCACCCCCCGAGATGTCTCACATTTACTTATGCCAGGATCTTCCTCATGTGATGATCTTCTATTCCCACAAAGTTTTTGTTGTTCTATGAATTGTTTTCCCTGTATATCTAGGTAACCTTCCACAGAGGTGTTTACTCAGAGATATTTCATTTTATGTTTGTCATACTTAAGGAAGCTTGAATATTTGCTTTGATTATTGGAGGTCATGGTGGCAAAAACAGAAACTTCACTTGAAAGCAGAAGCTGTCATCAGGACTATATGTGGAAGGAACGGAGTGGGGCAGTTGTATGAGGAATGAAAAATATATACTTTTCATCAGATGCAGCAATCAGTTGAAAGGAAATTTTTTTAAAAAAATCACTGCTGGGACAGCGTCCTGGAACACTGGATGTTATGCATCTTAATTCATAATCTGGTTCATTGCTCCTCTGCTTACTGCTTTTTCAGAAATTCCAGTTTTGTTTTATATAGTATTGTAATATCATAATTAAAGATTCATATAGATTGTGCAGGCTTCAAGTTCACACTCCTATTGGGAGAATCATGCAATTCCTTCTTGTCAGTAGACTTATATTCTGGTAAAGGGGATTGCACAAAGCATTGTAAGCTAGAAAATGTGGATTAGAAATTGAATGAGCATTTGAGGGCCACACACTACCATCTCTAAGAAGAGGTGGAAGTTTCATTCTATCAACTAAACAGGGCAAAGTAGCATCTTTCTGCGGGCTGATAACTGTCAGTTACTGTTTTTGTACCTTCAGCATTAACATACCTATTTGAATGTACATCAGTATTCATCCATATTGGCAGTTTAGCCAGGCTCCTAGTTGGCATTTATGAGGAATATATGAAATTCTACAGTTTGATTTTTATTCTGTCCTGACATCTCTGGGCTTTCCTTGTTCAAATGCTCATAGTTAAACCATTTGCCTTCATAAGCCTGCAACACTAACTTGTTTGGCCACCAAAATAATCAGATTCTCATCCTGCTGCCTTTATTTCAGCCTCAAAAATGATTGATTTTCTTGAAACAAAATAATTAGAGTTCCTGATCTATTTCTGATCCAGTTCCTCCTTCAATCTTGTGAATTTGCATGTTGGCCTACAAAGTTTATCCTCTTGTTTCCTTCATTCTGAGATCATCTTCAAACTCTTTCTACAGTTTTGTTTCTGTGCTCCTTTACAAAACTGATGGCCCATAAGCAAACCGTTTCTTTGCTGAAGCCATCTCATTAGGGGACTAGTAATCTGAATTTATGGTAAAGTTTGGTCCCATCCAGATATGGGGGATAGAACTCCATTATGCCACTGCTATGGTGGGGAATGGCAACCCCTTTGTAGCCCTTTATATCCCCCCTAAAATGCCCTAAAAACTATTGCTTGAAAACTCAGTATTGGTTCCAGGTTTCAGCAATAGTGCTTTTTCTTATCTTGGAGATGGAGCAGCCATCATAACTCTGTCCACGGCACATGTATAGAGATGCTGAAATACATGGTCACATATGCATGTTTCGTAACAATTACCATGTGATAATAGTAGTCAGCTCTCACTATATTCAAAACACAACTAATGGCCATTGGCTTTTATATCTTAGCATTATTTTCATTTGTTACCATTGTGTATTATCACTTAAACTGTATATGGGAGTAATCATGTGTATCTTGCATCAGATGATTTTTCAAAATAAGCAGCCCTGGGGTTAGATGCCAAAGTATTGTTGTGAAAAGCACCCCTGAAGCAACAAAGTTGTGACCATGGGTGTTTTTATCTTCTTTTTGGGGGGAAAGGGGAGAAAGATACATGTGATTGCACCTTGTTTTTCATTTGAGAGTCATCTGCAATGTTGGGGGGACTGGCCTCCCAAAACCAAATCTTCAGGATATAGTAAGTATTTATTGATTAGTCAAAATTCACCGTATCAAAACAAACATACACAAGCTACTTAAAACCAAATATAAATTAAAAGTCAATTAAAAGTCAATTAAACACAAGTATTAAGAAATGTGAATATCAGTACAGAATGAAGGGGAAGGCACTGATAAGAGGAAAAACTGTGGAAAGTCTGTGCCAAGGGCAATGTTCCGATCCACATCTTTCAAATGTCACAATCTGGATAGATGTTAGAAATCTTGCAGATTATCTTAACAGGGCCTAAAGATTGTCAAGGATGTTAGATGCTATCCAGTAGAAAAACTGTTGGCAAAGAAGGTCAGGAGATAAAGTGATTTAAGGGTAAGGTTTTTGGAGGGAACGGGGAACACATCTCTTCAATGGCAAATATCATAATCTTTCTTAGCGAAAGTTTCATGATGATGTAAACAAAATTGCATTAGTTTACTCCATCTGTTCTCTCTCTGCATGGAAATTTATCTCTGTGCTGTCTCTCGGAGAATTATTTTGTACTCCTCATCTTAAAACCATCCATCTTCTTCTTACCTGCAGTGTTAATGAGCTCTACGTGGATGATCCAGACAAAGACAGTGGTGGTAAAATAGAAGTAAATTTGAACATTAGTTTGCCAAATCTGCACTGCGAATGTGAGTATGTTGTTTTAGGCCTACCTAGATTTAAAACAGTAGTTCACTAACCACTCTGTTCACTTTGTTTTTCATATTCAGAATGAAATATGTGCAATTTTAATGGTTTTTCTAGGAAAAATAAATGAAATGTCCTAGTTAGAGTACATTCTTGCTTGTATAAATTGCCAATATATTTATTTCAATAGTGATTTGCTAGGCCACAGACTCCTGCTCCTAATATAAAAGAAAAGCACTTATAGAATGGAATCTTTCTTGGGGTAAAAAAAAAGGAATATTGTTGACCTTTTTTAACCTGTTCTTGTGCTGTTACCTTTTAGCCTCCTTCTGCTGTTTCACTCCTGTTTATGCTTTTGGTTACTGATTTTATTATTGATTAGATTGGGTTTTAAGTGATTTTGTTATTTAACGGGGTGTGTCAGAGATTGATTTTGGGACTTTTTAGATAACAAGAATATATGCTACAGCTAAGTGATGGAAACACGAGATGGCTCAGCCACCTCTACATAAAAAACTCTGACTTGGTGGAAGGGATCCCAGGATCTGTATGTGGCTCTCTTAGGTAGGCAACCATAATAGAGAGCCTTTGCTCATATATTCTTGAAGATAGGCAGGTATTTGGCCTATGGCAGTGTTTCCCAAGCTTTTTTTCACTTGTATACCCCTTGGCAGCCCATTTGTATAAATTATACCCTTCATTTTAATAAAATGAAGGACACTGCTCACAGGACTTATATGTACCTTTCCCCATCATTATTCAATTTTTTTCTCATAACTCTAAATGCCCTTGTCTGTACTTTGGGTTGGGAATGACTGGGTTACTATACCATTCTGAACATGGCCAATCTCTTCTGAAAATAGACAAATTGTTTCCTCTATGATGAAGAGATCATGTGATCTGCCAGTATAAGTGCTGCAGACTTTATAGTCCTCCTCTTCCCTCTTAACGTCTTGGGAAAGATTGCTGTTGGGTTCTCTTTGCTTTCACTGAGAGACACAGAGATTGTTTATTTGTTTATTATTACATAGCGGATAAGTGAAACAATATATAAACAGTGTACAGAGAAAATAAATGAATAAAATACCAAAGCATAGGTTCATGCATTCGTGCCTTCAGACTTTAACTAAATTAACTAAATGCATGCAGTAAAATTTATTAAATGCTGAATCCAGTGTAGGGATTGAACAGAACACCTCAGCCAGTTTGGTCTAGTGGTTAGGGAACCGGACTCATACCTGGGAATACCGGGTTTGATTCCGCCCACCCCCCTGAAGTGAGCTAGGTGACCTTGGGCTAGTCACAGCTCTCTTCTGAGCTCTCACAACCCTACCCACCTCATAGGGTGTTTTGTTGTGGGGAGAAGAATAGAAAACTTTGTCAGTCCCCTTAAATGGGTGAGAAAAACGGGGTAGAAAAGCCAAATCTTCTCCTCCTCCTCCTCCTCATAGTTGCCCTTCAGTGAAGCTCAACTCCTTGTTACTGGGCTCCATTTCCCAACAACCTTAGTTAGCATGACGGATAGTTAAGGATAACTGGAGTTGATTTTTTACAACTTCTAAAGGACACTGAATTGCCCATTTCTGATTTTTGTGGGTCATTTTTAACACACATATTTCCCTCCTCCTCCTTTGAACCTGATTCCTAATCATGCAGTGATTGGACTGGATATTCAAGATGAAATGGGCAGACATGAAGTTGGGCATATTGACAAATCAATGAAAATTCCTCTCAATAATGGAGATGGATGCAGATTTGAGGGTCACTTCAGCATCAACAAGGTAAGTTGGAATGATTTTCCTGTACTGGGGAAATACTGACAGGCTTTGATCATAAAAGTTGTTCGTATGTATCAGCCTTCTCGATTCTGATGCTGTCCAGATGTTTTGGACTGGAGTTTTCATTATCGTCAGCCGACACGGCTAGTGATGATGTTTTATAATGAAGGGAGAACATATGGCCCAGACTAGGCTGATCTACACAGTTAACTATTCTGCAACCCACACTGGGACTGGGTAATAATACAAGATAAGGTTAGAAAGGGTGATGTCATCTGGCTCCCAAATTGTGCAGAGAGGAAACTAATATCCAATCTAAGAGTAACAAAGTAGTTCTGGTATTGAAACCGGCAGTTCATGGTCTAAAGATCTGACTGTGTCAACAGTTTTCCCCTAGAATATATCACAACATATTCCAAGAATAGCCAGTGCAGTCAGCACCATTCCTGAATAGATGCGCTTGATTAAATTTCATTCCAAAAAATTACAATCTCAGTCCTATATTTGTTAGCAGTGTTGATGTAGGCATGGTGCAGGCATTTGTACTTTGAGTGTGTCTTTCAGTTTGCTGCCTCAGGAACTAAAACTGGAATGCCTGCCCACAAATAAATCTAACTGTGGTGCAAACATAGCAAAGAGGAGCCGTGCTTAGAATAAAACTCTTCCTGAATATATCCCTATCTGCATGGGACCCACATCCACCTGTTCCTTCATCATGTGGTTTTGGTATGAGTATAAATCCCAGAGTCATTTGGATCATGCTAATTCAGTTACAGGAGAATATTTTCCCTCCTTACTGGGCAATGATCAGCTGGTGATTGGTTCCATCCATATGATGATTTCATTTGCACACAGCCCCCTGAAATAGAACTGTAGGAAGATGAGTCCACCTGTATAGGTCATGACATATATTGAGGAGGCCAGAAAGGAGTGATAGGCAGTGCTGAAGCTCAAGCAGTTTCAGATGTTAATTTTTTTATTAGGTTTTGGGGAGTATATGCTGAAAATAGAGGCATGTCCACCACTTCATCTGCTTACTGTTGTGGAATTAACTGAAGAATCCTTAATTGCAGGATTTAGCATAAAGAGCAATGAAAGAAGGGCTATTGACTGATCAATGAAATCTTGATTGATAAATGAGCTTTCATTGATTGATAAATTAAACCTTCTCTACTGGTAGAAAAGCCTGCCTTTACTTAGAAATGCATCTGTGTCACAACAAGCAGCGATAAAGAAGGCATATAGAGCCAGTTTGGTCTAGTGGTTAGGGAGCCAGACTCTTATCTGGGAATATGGTTTTGATTCTGCTCTCTTCCACAAAACCAGCTGGGTGACCTTGGGCTAGTCACAGCTGTCTTCTGAGCTCTTCCAGCCCCATCTACCTCACAGGGTGTTCTGTTGTGGGGAGAGGAATAGAAAGCTTTGTCAGCTGCTTTGAGGCTCCTTAAATGGGTGAGAAAAGCAGGGTAGAAAAGCCAACTCTTCTTCTTTTCCAGACCTGCCAGCTGTACCTGCAGTTTGAGCAAATATTTATGATAAAACAATGAACATACTGTAGGAAATGTATTGCCTTGCTTAGAAGGCTATGCAGCAAAGAAGGGGGGATGCTTACAGACACAAATGCGGCAATGAAGAGGAAGCAATACGACACTGATGTGTTGTCTTCCTTGGGGTGACACATATGAAATCTTCCCAGAGTCTTTCAGTGTGCTGTGCTTCTAGCTTGTGAGTCACAAAAGTGCACAGGGCTGTGGCCCAACTTGACACAGAGTCCCTTTCTGCTCCAAGAGTTGCTCAGTTCTTCAGGAATGTGAGCCTGGCAGAGAGAACTGCATGAATCTGCCTTTCTTCCCCTTGCACCAGCAGCCAGGCATCTTTCCTAGCAGCAGTGAAAAACCAGGCTTGGAGGAGGTCCCTTTGCAGGATGGGTGTGGCTGGCGTTGAACAATCCGACCATGTAAAACTACTTATGTTTCCACTGGGGTGGGGTAGAGGGAGGGTTCACTGTACTTAATAAGGATGTAACTCCAATTCACACCTCATTTTTATACCACAGGGTACAAAATCTTGTTGCTTCCTCCTCCTCCCAGTTCATGTTAGAGTACACCTAAAAATAACAAGCACGACCCACCCTTGCTGAGGTTGCAGTATAAAAATATATGGGGATGCCTTGTGGTGTGGTAGCATGGTGTGCAGTGACTTTTTTCTTACTCAACAACTGTGGCTGGTGATTAACTGCAGAACATGGACTCTGGTTGGGAGGGGATGGGGTTTAATATTTACTGTTAAAGCACTGAAAGTACACAGAAACCTCCTACAGAAAGCTATTCAACATTTGTGATTCAATTAGGGAGCTGGACTTTTTTGGGGGAATACCAGGTTTGATTCTACACTCCTCCACAAAGCCACCTGGTTGACCTTGGGCCAGTCACAGCTCTCTTCTGAGGTTTCACAGCCCCATCTACCTCACAGGGTGTTCTGTTGTGGGGAGAAGAATAGAAAAGCTTTCTCAGCTACTTTGAATCCCCTTAAATAGGTAAGAAAAGCAGGGTAGAAAATCCAACTCTTCTACATAAGATTGTAAGTTTTCTCACTAGAACGTTTTAACCACTTTAAAAGATGTGTGTAGCTCAGTGTATTCAGCATCTCACTCCCAGCAATTCACCATTTGTTTGTTTGTTGCATGTGTGTGGATGTCTTTTGTTAGAAAGCTAAGGGCTGTCTGTTTAAGATGCTTTGGGTCAATCAGAATATAGTTGTTTTTCTTCTTTGCCTTCTTGTTCACGAGTTGACATCTTGGGTTAAAGGAATACTACCTTCCTCTGCCTTTTAAGGGGAAATAACCAGGTGCTGGAAAAAGCATTGGCCATTACAAATAATTTGCTTGGAACAGGGATGTGAGTGGCTTATAAGAAATGAGACCAGGGGAAAGCCCCTCATAGAGCCAAATTCCCACTTGGCAATTTAATCCAGTTTTAACCCAGTTTTCATTTTTTAAATTAGCAGCAAGGTTTGGTTTTAGGTTTTTTTTGTTTTTGTTTTTGCGTTCCCACTGTTACCTTATAATGTAGACTCACTCTCCATTCTTCAGTGCCTGGCAGTGGAGAAACCCCCTCCCCATAAGGTCAGTAATTGAACACTGTCATACCCTGACTTCATTGGGGTGGACAATTCAAACCCCACCCTCTATATAAACCTACCCCCACATCAGATCATGGAGTTCTTTGGCAGCAGTTTTTTGTTCATCCCTTCTGCCCCCACCACAGCACAGCTCCCTTCTCATGTTAACAAGGCAGTAGAAGATTAAAGATCACTTTCCCTTCTTATAATGGTGTTATAATTATAACCTTCTTATAATGGTTATAATTGTGCTAGATTGGTAGAGCAGAGCAGAGCGAAATGGCAGGGAGTGAGGCAAAAGGGGTTAATGGCAGAGTGGAAGGGAAGAAGGAGGGAGGGTGCAGGCAGTCTTTTACAAAAAGCCAACATACTTTGCAGCCCCATGATGGAGGCTACTAAAGTCAAATTCCTGCCAGCAAGTCCTTATTGAAATCAGACATTTTCACTTACTCTTCTCCCTGTCTGAGCTTGTTACATTGTTGTGTGTACCTTATCTACTGCCAGCTCTGTTCATTTTTCACCTCCTTCCCTCCCCTTTCAGCCAGCAGTAGGTTTTCTTAGCCCATAATGAAGAGCCCGGAGAAGAGGGGACTACAGCAGAGGACATCACATCTTTTTATTGGGTCAGGGGAAACTGATGAGGACGCCCCTAAAGCATGGTTCCCTCCCCCCCAAAACTGCTTGTGTTCCCATTTTGCTAAATAAAGTGGAGTATTTCTAAATCTAGCAGCAAGACCTCTTTTAATCCGATATAGATAATCTGCATTTCAAGACCTTTAATCCTCAGAAACTGTGGATTCTATTAAAACTTTGGGAATGGTGAACGCTCAAAATGGTCTCAAAACTCATTATAATCTGTTTGGGAACACACCCATATAGTACTTTTTCAAGCTGTATGCATTCTCCTTGGTGTTTTTGCTGTGAATGCAGCTTCTAGGCTCTTTCTGCATTGGGCCTTCTTTTGGTTTATATCCCAGAATAGGAACCTGTCAGCGGCATGCTCATGCAGATTACAGCAAACCCTGGGTGGAGCTTGCCAAAGTCTGGACCAACATGAGAATGGCAGGTCCTTATTCCAGGATATAATCCAGAATAAGACCCAGTGCAGAAAGGGATTTGTTTGGCTTGCCATTAAAAATGACTGGCCTAGAAGAATCTTTATAAGGACTGGCTTGGAGTTAGAAAATTGCATTTAGTGATGGTTCACACCCTCTATTGCTTGGGTTGCCGCTTGCCAATGCTTGGTCTAGTTCAGGCATGTCAAAGATACTCCCCGCGGGCCGGCTGCGGCCCGCGGGGCGTTTTAATCCGGCCCGCGGCCGCCACGCGTCGTGCGCCCCTGCCACCACAACCCGCCGCCCGCCGCAGGCCCCCGCTGCCACGACCCGCCGCTCGACATGGCCCGCCGCCTCGCGCCACCTCATTTTGCCCAACCGCCCCCCGCTTGTTCTCGCGGCCACTCCCCTCCCCCCCGCCCCCTCAGCCCGCCCGGCACACACATCATCTCGCACGCGAGAGCTGCTCTTCGCTCTCGCGCCGCCCTGGGATGTTGGCGGAGGCACATCGGGCGCTAGTTCCTGGGTCACTGAAGAAACGACGACGACAGAGGAGGGCGGGAGGAGGAGGAGGAGGCAAGAGCCGCTGCCGTCGCCGCCGTCGCTTCCTCCTCCTGTGAAAAGGGGCGCGAGAAGAGGCAGCAGGGGCAGCGGCGGCGACTTCAACCTCCTGCCCCTCCACTCACAAAGCGCGCTGCTGAGGGAGCGGGGCGGAGGACTCTCCTCTTCTGCCGCCACTCGCCGCCGCCCGCCACCGTCCTCCTTGGGCACGAAGGAGGCAAGGCGACGCGAGGCGAGCGAGCGCGCGGCGGGACCCTCCATTGCCCGCGCGCGCGGGCGCCGCCATGGACAGCCAGCCCGCCCCTCCCTAGCCACGCCCCCGGCCACACCCCCAGCCCCTCCTCTGTGTCCCGGCCACGCCCCTGGCCACGCCCCTGTCCCTCACAGTTTTGTTTTTTTTTTAATCCGGCCCTCGGCCAGATTGAGTTTGACACCTCTGGTCTAGTTATTCCTGTGCTCCTTTTTAATGCAGACAGGAGCATGGAACTGAGTGGGAGCCAGAGACCATTGCTTGGGATGGAGCAACCCAAAGAACACTTAATGCTGGTATAGCCTAAATTTCAGCACTTCGCCTGATATGAAGGAAGCATTCCTACTAAATTTATTTGTCCTTATATGGGTTTCCTTATCTCCCAGTGAGTTGTTGAAACTAGCAGCAGAAACTGTGGGGACTTCAGTTTATTTTTTCCACTCTTCTAAACCGCTCGGAACAAATTGCAGTATAACTGGAAAACCATATAATAAAATCTCCCAAAATAGCACTACAATTAACATGCCAGATGAAATCAGCTGCATGGATTATTAGATCTATTTTAAAGTTGAGCCGATGGGCTCTCATGGTAAATAACATCCAGCAGAGATCTTGCTCTGTTGTCTGAGATGACACTAGCTGGTTGTTGGTTGGTTCCCTAATGGGGAAAGGAAAATCAAGGATAAAAGATCTTTGCACAAAGGGTTACCAAAGGCCATAAATAGTAGTTAAGGTGTGCCAAAAGCCTCTGGGCTAGATGGTTAACAATGTAGCATTTATACATAAAATAAAGATGTATCTGACTGGTGGATGGATCTGCCAGTGGAAGAGTTTGCAGGGCCTGTGTTAAATACATTCAGTCCTCTACCATGCTCCAGGAATAATGGTTGCACAAGAGGTTACCTACCACAATTTATCTGCTGGAGCTTAGGGGTATTACTTATACATCATATGTGGTTATCTTGAGTCAGTTTCACTCTTGTATTGCAATGACTGAAGAACAGTTGCATCCCTGTGTAGTATAGATCATGCAGGCCTGATATATGTGGATATAATTGCTAAATATTTCCTGCTCTCTAAAGATGAAAGTAGGAGTGCTCTAGATCTCTGAGCTCTTGTGGCTGTTCTCCTCTCTAAAGTGAGAGGAGAAGTAATTGCATCTATAGGTGAATCTGGCCAACCTTACCCCAGTTCCTACAGACATTGGGTGTTTTTCCACCACAGTACTTTAATCCAGATCTAAGAAGATCCGGATCTAAGGAAGGGGGACATTCCTTAATCCGGATCTAGTAGATCTGGATTAAGTGAAGTACCCAGTGTGTTTCCATGGGTGGTCTAGCACCCAATAGCAATGGGTACTAGCCTCCCTGCCGTGGAAACACCGAAGCACCCATTTGGAAATCCGGATCTACCCATGAGGGGTCTGCTTGTCACCCCAGGTGTTTGGGGGGGACAGGGGGTGCAATCTCCAAAGTGGCTTCAAAGTCACTTCGAAGCAAAACAGTTCCATTGAAGTCTGTGCTGATTTTCGGAGTGAACTTTGAAGTGACTTTGAAGTGACTTTGGAGTCACTTCAAAGTTCTCTCTGAAGATCAGCACAGACTTCAAAGACTCTCTGGAGCTATTTTGCACAGACTTTGAAGTGACTTCGAAATGACTTCGAACCTTAGGTTTTGGGGCTCCCCCCATGGGTGCCCCCTCCCCCTAGCCTCCTCTAGACACCATTGCCAAACAAGCGTGGAAACAGGCTCCCTTTAATCCGGATTTTCTGCCTGGAGACCCCATTGTAGACCCCATTAATGGGGTCTACAGAAAGTCCAGATTAAAGGCCAGAAAGTACCCATTTGATCCGGATTTCCCCAGCGTCAGGCAGTTGAAACAATCGGGTCCCAAATGGGTGCCATGGTGGAAATGGGATCATCCGGCTCACACCCAAATGGGTCCTTAATGGGTGCAAAAGTGGGTACTTTCTGACAGTGGAAAAACACCCAATGTAAAATTTTCAGTTCTCAGTCAGTATCATGCTAGCTGCAGAAAGCCTAATGTAAGTCATAACCATTAGGTACGAATTTCCATCATTCAGCTTGGCTGATATAGAGAATTGTGAGCATAATTACATGAAATTTCTTTATTTTTAGGTTCCAGGTAATTTTCATGTATCAACGCACAGTGCTACTGCACAGCCTCAGAATCCTGACATGACACATGTCATTCACAAACTCTCCTTTGGTGACAAGTTGCAGGTGAGTCTTTGGAGGGAAGAGCTTTCAGGTGAATTAAATTGACGCAACACAAAATTGTAAACTGGCTGTATTTTATGGTTGTGACATATGACATAAAAAGTTGCAGAGAACGAATCGAATTTCAGTCTGATGTATTCTTTTTCAGAATCTAGAATGCAAGAAGAAAAGGCTATATTTTGTAAATGTAATGAAATGCATACTCTTAGTTCTTACAAATAAATGTATATTGTGAGATGGGAGTCTGTTCTGCGTAGATCAACTCTTGCAGGCTTCATAAAGTTACATAATGTACTCAGTTTAGGTTAAGTGTATTTGTTCATGTCTTTTTTGCCTGTATTTATAATACAGCTAAAAAGAAGAAGTGGGAATTGGTGAAGGTTAAAAATAGTTATCCTATCTCAGTTTTTAAAAAGTGGATTCAATTAGGGACATGAGTTCTGAATTAAAATAGAATTTGCTAGTTGGTACTTGTTTTATTCATTAAAGGCTAAAGCAGTTGTGTCTGACTAAGACAAGCCCTTTTTCATTCATATTTGTTAGAGAAAGCTCACTGCTTAGGTTATTTCCCTGTTTGTCCTCTGTAAGTGGTTGGTCGTGGTACGCTTTGATGTTTTAAGTGGACCTGTAATGTACTGTATATAGGTGTTGCATTCACTTCTGTATCTTTGGAAATGTTCATCAAAGTTGAGAATATTTTTCAAATCAGGCTACATTTATGTGTCGGAAATGTGGTGACACTGGAACAGTTAAAGTTTGTTCCCTCCACTCCCCACACACAGAACTGCTGACACCATGCTCTGGTTCTATCTTAGAGATCTGAAAAAGTGACCTTTCAGCAGGGTGGAATGAAAAGTTCTGAGGGTGCTTTTATGGTTTTGAGCTTGGTGATTCATCTCTATTGGAGGACAGATTTGCCTGCCTTATGGATGCATTTGGGGGGCGGGGCGGCAGGAGGGAAACTATCAAGGGCACAATTATTACAACCAACACAACTGTCTGGTCTCAAAAAGCAATTTGATGAAATATGTAGCCTCAGTTTCTGCTGTGAACAATAATCCAGTGAATTGAGAGTTTAGATTGTTCCTGAGGAGGGAAAAAACTCTAAAACAGAAGCTTGGGAAAGGTATAGTGATATTATATGAATGATGCTCAAAGGGGGAGAACAGAGCTTGGAGGTGGCCAACCGATTGTTGTGAAGGCCTCAAGAAACAGATCTGGAGATGGAGCTAGGGAACATGGCAAAGGAAGAGAAGAAGGGCAACATGAGAGTTGGGCAGAATGAAGCGTTTCATACAGGGTGTATGTGGCATTCATACAAGGTGCATTTGGACAATGGGAGACACCTCTGTTTGATCTATGTGTGGATGTGTCCTCAGTTAGGTATTTTGAGGACAAATAGAGACTTCAACCGGGAGATTGTAATGGTTATGAGAGATCTTCTTTGGATTTGAACAAATCCAAGGAGGTTTAGGATTTTTTTCTGAGCTGATCTTTCTTAAAGCGATTCAAAGTACTTTAGATTTCAAACAGGCAAATGTGGCAAGTGGCATGCTTGCAAAAATGGAACCATTTTTCTGAAAGCTGTGTGGAGAAAATAGCAAGGTGGCAAAAGAGAATGATGAGGGAAACTGTTCTGTGGTGGTCAGATGTAGTACCAAGAAGGAAGAATGATTTTGCAATACCTTTCAGTCTTGCTGTAGGAAAGGAATGTTGCAGGGTCACTTCATGCTTTTTTTTTCTTTCCTTTTTGCTGGTTCGGTTATTGGTGTATCTATAGAAACTGTTGGACATTCAAGTCCTTCTACCACATGCCTAACAAACACACCTATTGTGTCTATTTTGCACTTCGTTTCTATGCAAATCTGTTTTAAATACTTTGGTGGTTATTTAGAACCACAATAGTAGAGGAACAGTTATAGTGTGTCCCATAGATCAGGACTGTGACACTCTGACCAAGAGGAAATCTTTTTAGCTGATTGACCAGATCAAAGAATCTGTTAGAAGAAAGAAATCTTCATTTAGAAAGAATGGCACTTTCAATGACAAAGGAGGACTATAATTCTTAAGCTAGATCATTGTCTCTTCCTGGTGAAAATCACAGGAAAATCTCCAGTTAAGAGACTGTGTGGTAAACATTTTGATGAATTAAATATTATCACATCACTAGATCTGCATGGTATCTACCCTAGAAAAAACTCACATTTGAAATAGTTGACCTCTTAGCCAAAAAAAGAAGACTAGACCTAGGAAATTATGAACTCAATAATACACACTCCTTCTGGGGAAATTAGTTGGAAGCATTATTAAAGATGAAATTACCAAGCATGTAGAAGAACAAGTCTTGCTGAAGGACGGCCAGCATGATTTCTGGAAGGACATGTACAGTCTAGGATTCAGAATACTATTAAATGTCAATTAGCACATGAATAGAGGCAACACAGTAGCCATTGTCCAATGGACCTTTGAAAACATTTGATATAATTCTTCACACAATGCGCCTGAGTTAGATTAACAGTCATATGTGCTTATGAGCAAAAAAAGGGGAACTAATTCATAATAATACGTTTAGGTGTAAATAATGAAATAGTGAAATGAATGGAAGCCACCAAATTGCTTATGATAGTGAAGCCAAAGGGTTCTGGAGAGATTCTTTAGGCTGAGTAAATTAGGCATCTTAACGTGCTTCCGCACATGCCCTTAAACACCCATTAAGGACACATGTGGAAACCTGCATCTGCACAGCAACACCCATTAAGGACGCTTTGGTTGATCTGCGTCCGCACAGCAACACCCATTAAGCACACGTGGGAAACCGCATCCGCACAGCGGTACCCATTAAGAACGGAATGGGTAGACCACGTCTGCACAGCGGTGCCCATTAGAGACAGGGGAAGCTGCTTCCGCACCTATCTGTCTCTAATGTGTGCTTTATGGGGTTTACCGGAAGACTACATACAGTGTAGTCTTAATGGGTGTTTCCGCTGTGAAAACACATCGTAGTAGATCTGGATTTAACCCGGTAAGTGCGGAAGCACCCATAATATTATCAAGTGTGAAATGATGACCTAATCGCTCATATTAACTGAAAAGATTTGGAATGGCAGCAACTACCCAGGAGAACTGATACCCAAGTAATGGTTAGTTTATGAAAATGTTCTCCCATTATGCTGTGGCTGTGAAGAAAGCACTCTGTGATGGTTAATAAAGAGAGGGAATAAATATAAGATTTTCCATCTTATAATTTAACATTCAAAGTCTAATTTCATTGTTATCTACCATTTTAGTCACAACACCTTAAATAGAATAGTTGGGGGAAATTCAGAAAAGATGCCTGAAGGTGTTCAAAGGACTTCGCTGATTGACCCCTCGGACTGGTGTTTTGAGAAGACAAACCTCTCCTTGTCCAGGCCACGCATGGTTTTGTACGCTGCTGTTTTGCCTCTCTCATTCCTTTCATTTCTAGACTAAGAAGCTCCAGTCATTTCAGCTTTGCCTCTTAAGACAATCTAAGACTATTACACTTTGATTTCCTCCCTTGAATCTTTTCCAATCCCACTATATATATTTTTGAGATGTATAGACCAAAATTTGCACAACATTTCAGGTGAGGCTGTGTGATCACTTTGTACAGAAGTAATGTAGAATCAGCATTTTTATTTCAGTACCTTTTCTTATTACTCCAACATAGAGTTCTTGGTCTTTTTGCAGCTAACATACACTGGAGCAATGCTTTCGTTGACATACCTGCCGCTACACCAAGACCTTTTTCCTAATCCGACACAACCAGCTCAGATCCCATTAGTCTATAGGTATAGTTAGGGGTGGGTGGGTGGGTTTGCTACAGTGTGCATCACTTTACACTTGGCCCCACTGAACAGTATCTGGTATTCGGATGCCTATTTCTCTAGTATTAGATATTATTTTGGAACACCTCACAGTTTTTTCTTGTGTTTCAGACTGTGCACCATTTAGTCTTGTCAGAAACTCTGGCCGTTTTACTGTTGACTCTGTATGGTTTATGTATTTGTTTCAAAGTGATGATTCCAGTATAGGAGCTTGGAGAACACTATTGGCACAGCTCTCCATTGTGAGAAGGGTTTATTTACATGTTTGTTGATGCTGCCAAATATTAAATTAGTTTGACAGGACTTCCCTTTCCATAAATCATGTAGGCAGATCTTGAACAAGGACAGTGCTTCCAAGTATTTGTAGAAACTGTGGTTAAAGGTCAAATGTATTTCTGTTACATGTTCACTAGTTGCTCTGTATTCATGAGAGGTTCCTCCAAACTCATGTGAATGGGGTAAATTTTAAATTCAGAGATGTTACTCCTAGAGGAAAGGGGGGTTAGATGAACATTTTGCTTCTCATTGAAAAAGTTTCTCTGCCTTTGACACCTTGGTCAAATGGCTCACAGTACCTGTGGTGGGATGTAGCAAAAACAACAGCAGCTGAAAAAGTTGACAAGGAAAAGAGTTTAAAAGGTATGAGGAAAGCCTAGGGTACACGAAGCCCAGGGGACAAAAAGGGGAAGGGAATTTAAAAGGTTTAGAGAAATCTGAAAGAAAGAAGACGACATAGGAAAAAAAGAAGGCTGGCTAAAAAGGCTTGAGAAAGCTATATGAGAGGGGAAACAGAAGAAAAAGGAGACATGGGGTGTTTTTCCACTGTCGCTAGAAGTACCCATTAAGTACCCATAAACGGGTACAAAAAATGCCATTATGTACCCATTAATGGGTACTTAATGTGTACTTTTAGTGACAGTGGAAAAACACCCATGGTTGGAGAAGCTTGTAGATAACAGAGGAAGGAGACTGAACAAAAGGTTTAAAATGGAAAGGGAAGCAGTGATTCTGGTAACAGCAGCAGTGAGTTGTAGTGCCAAACTCTGAGAAAGGCAAAATGATCACTGATGGAGGAAGAGGAAGAAAGGAAGGGAAAATGATGTGTTGGAATACAGGACCAGGTAGAAGAAACTGTATTCACAAGTGTGTGGGCTACAGAAAGCGAAGGAATGTGTAAAGACTCCACTATGAATACATGAAACTTGCAGTTGCAGAAATCATGCAGATGGAATAATGGCTGTATTCAGTTTTCAAAAGTAAATTCATTCCTACAAATTCACAACATGGTGGAATACAAAAATGCCTTAGAATTGTAGTCTAATGATTACCTAAGATCCCAAGCTGGGGAAGGCTTCAGATGATCACCGTGCCCTTCCTCTGAAAACTGAAAAGGGAGGTTTCATTTAGCAACACGTTCATTACAAGTAGTGTCGTCTGGAGTGTTATTAATTTCTTTAGGTGCTTTTTCATTCTGCTCTGTACTCAAAGGGAATGGTGCACTGCACTCTGACCTTTGCAACATATTTTCAAAGATTTTTTTCCCATAGAACTGCAGTAACACTTCAATATATGCAACAAACGTGCTTGTAAAACAATACTGTTTTTTAGTCCTGGACTTTCAATATCAGCATTTAATTAGTCTTGTTCCACATACAAAATAAAGACTATAAAGAATCACAGTGGAACCTCAGATTCAGTGGTGTCATCTTTTTTAATTATTATTATTTTTAATATATAACAACAAACATCAAAAACCCATAACATAAACCAAATATACATTTCTGAGGATTGCATAGTCCATACAGTTCAATCAAGATTTATCCAGTACAGTCTAGAATGGAAAATCTGGAAAAAGCATCAATATTTTTTGTTTCAAAAATGGTACTGAGAAAGAGGAAGATGGTCAAAGTCTGGGATTGATTTGTGCCTGAACGATAAAAGGTACCAATTTTTCGATAAATTGAGCTTCTTGTTTCAGGAGTTGCATCTTATACTGTTGCACTGTGATGAGTTCATTAATCAATAAAGACCATGTGCGATTAATCCATTTATCTATGTTTAATTGATCTGCAGATTTCCAGTGGAGAGCAATCTCCGCTTTTGCAGTGGTGACAGGAAATGGTGTCATCTGACAGGAAGCACACACCTCTGCCCTTAAGATTAGTGGTGGATTTATCGTTATTTCTGAATCATAAGCAAATGTTTGAGACAAAGACTTAAATATGTTAGTCCCTTATATTTTTATGAGGTGCTGGAGTGATTCTTGCACCTAAGGAGGTTTTCTGGTGTCGTTTAGCTTTTGGATCCACAATAAGAGGTTGTTCCTTAGACAATGTCTGAAGAAACAGGTTTAACTCACTATCCTGTCTTCTCCAAAGGAAAAGTAAGCAAGGATTCATTGAGGTGAGGAGAGATCAGGAGGAAAATGCAGGCAACATCTTAAAATTCTACAGTCTTGTTCTTAGGGGTAGGTTAATCAGGTGTAAAAGGAAAATGAGCTTTGATTTTCATGATTTTTTCAAGATCGTATATAACAACCTAATAAGCGATTAGACAAGGACCATAGTGGTTGCTTTAGTATGCCTCTTTTATGTTTGTGAAACTCCATCATAAATTCATATATTTGAATTGTATCAGCCTAAATGTTCTGGATTACAGTAAAAGTAATGGAGGCTGGTAGTGTGATGATGAGGTCAAGTTACATCGCCTTTTCCTTTTGTTAACTGCTTTTGCGTATTTTAATATATTATTTATTATGTTTTCTGCATTTTATGTGAACTGCTTTGAAAATGTATGAAGTAAATGGAAAATTAAATCGCCCTCCCCCTTTTCTGGTCCAAATATAATTTCAAAGATGATGTGCCAAACCAGTTCAAGTTCAAATTGATTGGAATCAAACTGAGTGGTTTGGTCCAGTTTGAACTGAACCAAACTGCCTCCCTGTTTGAAAAGGTTTCAACTGAATTGAACCAGGGGATATTCATATGAACATGTTAAACAACCCCATTCAACTATTAGCAACTCCGGAGTTTTTCATCATGCGCCAACTGACAGAGTTATCAGCGGAAACATTACACATAGAAAGGACTGAATGAACTCTTTGCTTCGTGACAAGCCAGCTACAAATATATTATCAGAACAGTTTCCTGTGAAGCAGCATTTTTGAACAGAGATGTCTTAGTTCTATGAACCAAATAAACACATCTTTCATTAGTAATGAAGATGTTACAAAAAAAGCTAGGTATCCACCGAATTTCCACCCAAAACAAACATCACATTACTTTATAGATATGAAAGCTTCTGGCCTCCCCATCAGCTGTCACCCAAATGAGAGACAAGGTACAACAACTGAAGCTGCTTCTAGACCACAGCTGATATACCATTAGGAAGCAATAATGAGGAGTAGTGCTCCCTCACTATTATTGCTTCTTCCCTAGAGAGCACTGGCCACAGTGCTGTCTTTGTATATTTTGGTATTGCCCAATCCAGGCTATTTCACTACCACTTAATTCCCCGTTGTGCATGACACCATCTTTGCACATGTGGGGCTGGGTGTTTCAACCTCCATGCATACACACTGGACAGAGCTATGATCGCTGCTCCATCCAGAAAGGTAGATGACTCGTTAAAAAGCACAGCAGCTGGAAAACTCATGACCAGCACCGGGTTTTCCAGCAACAGTTAAAAGTAGGGATATGCATGAATATTTGTAACATTCAAAATTTGGCCGAATTTGGACATTCGAACTTGAATAGAATGTTACAATATTTGTATGCTAACATTCAAACGAATATGAATGTTTCCGGACTTTCATACAAATAGTTTGGACACTTGTTAAGCTGGGGAAATGTATTAGATACAAAACTATTCATATCAGATACGTATCTATTTGTATCAGATATGTAGTGGATGTTCCTACGAATAAGTACAAATATATTTGTATCAAATAGAATTTTACCACGTTCGAATGTGATCTGTTCGTACGAATACAGATTTTCAAACATGCCTAAAAAAAATCTGTGCACATCTCTAGTTAAAAGTGCTTTTTAGGGCGAAAAAGCAGGGCTATGATGGGGTTGCTTGCGGTATGTGAGGACTATATTTGTCCTGTTTGGATGGGGCCTAGGTAGTAAAATATCAGTCATTGACCTCCTCTGTTAGAAGGGACCAGGAAATGTGTGCTAGGAAAATCTTAGGACCAGATTCCTGGGTAGCCACTGTCACTCAGAAGTCACATAAATCAGCTAGACGGATGAACGAGTGGACTCCTACTTTGATCGTTGTACCATATCAGTAGCTGGGGATTCTAACTGCTTTTTCAAGTACAGTAATAATATTACAAAGAGTTGAAAGGAACAAGGTAAACGATAGACATGCATATGAAACCCCAACTTGGTTCCCATTCAGAGTGTACACAAGTTCTAAGTTTGAACCCAAACTTGTATGATCCAATTTGAATTGAACCAAACTACTCCTTCCTCAGAAGGTGGTGGGTTCAATGAATTGAACCAGGGGATGTTTGTATGAATAGGCCGCACCACCCAATTTAATTCCAACTACATCTGGCCCTTTAAATAGGATTTTTAAAAAATTTTAATAGATCAAATGTTTAATAGATAAGACTTTTCTTTTAAACTCATTAAGGTCCAATTTGAAACAGGCTGAACTTGTTTGAATTCAGTGTGATTGAGTTGTATTTGAATTAAATTACTGAATTTAAAATGGGGGGGTCTGATAGCATCTTAAAGAGATGTTGTGGCATAAAGTAGGCATAGGCAACAAAAGTTGATGCCACATCAACTACTTTCTGTTAGTCTGTAAGATGCTACTAGACTCCCCCCCCCCATTTTAATACTGATCCAGACTAAAATGGCTATATCTTTGAATTCTGCAGAATTTAAATTTCTGCACACCTCTGTTGTATTATGCAGCAATAAATATCCACCATCACAAATATCTACCATCACAAACAACTTGTGCTCAGAAATCCTCATAAATGTTGCATCCAGAAGTGTAGAGACTGGTTTACTTCCAAACCCTCTGGAAAAAGCTGGTCCCACAAGGCTTCTTTTCCGTATCTGCAGATAAAGGGTGTTGAGGGTTGTCTGTAGTACTATGCAGCCACTTGAAACAGCAGAAATACACTGAAATAAAATTGCTTAAAGAGTAGCAGATACATTCACAGAATCAGCAGCGCTTAAAGTATTTAATCTCTTAATTTTGTCAAAGTACCTTGAAAGTGAAGCCATTATGTAATACTGAGGCATTCCTTTGAAATAGATATTTACAGGAGCACTTCTCTTCCAAATTGGTTTCAGAGAACACCTGGTACCTGTGTACATGCTGAATGGGAAGCAAGCTACAGTTTCATATGCATGAACAGTGTTTACCTTGTTCCTTTCAACTCTTTGTAATATTATTACTTGAAACATCAGTTAGAATCCCCAGTTACTGATATGGTACAATGATGAATCTTATTTCTGATGAAAGTGGGAGGCTACTTGTTCATCTGTCTAGCCTACTTCTGTGACTTCTGAGTGACAGTGACTGCCCAGGAGTCTGGACCCAAAATTTTCCTGGCATGGGCTTCTTGGTCCCTTTTAACAGAGGTCAATGACTGATGTTTTACCATTTAGGCCCCATCAAGATGGGACAAATATAGTCCCATTATTGCACTGCTATGTATGTCGGGGTTGCCTCATGTATTGCAAGCAATCCCAACATAACCCCATTTTTTTCGCTACTAAAAAGTTCTTTTAACTCTTGCTAGAAAACCCAATGCTGGTCAACCACGCATGTGCAGAGGTGGTTACACACACATCCAGCAATTCTGTGGTCACCGAATTGCCCAGATTGTGTGTCACCAAAACATGCAAAGACAGTGCTGTAGCCACTGCTCTCTAGGGAGAAAGCAATAATAGTATGGTCGAGAAAGTGGTTGTACTTTGTCTCTTGTTTGGGTGACAGCGCATGGGGTCGTATCTATGAGGTACAAAGACCTATCTATACCTATATAAACTACAATTTTGGATGAAAACTCACTGGATACCTAGCTTGCTTGCTTTTCATTACTCGTGAAATACATGTTGATTTGGTTTCTAGAACTAAGACAGCTCTGTTCAAAAATGCTGCTTCACAGGAAGCCATTCTGATAACACATTTGTAAGTGGCCTGTCATGAGGCAAAGATTTCAACCAGTCATCTCTATGTGTAATGTTTCAGCTGATAATTCTGTCAGTTTGTGCCCGGCAAAAGGCTCCTGAATTGCTAATAATCTGAAAACTGAGATGTACCACCCTTTGTATTTGTCACCTTTGTGTCATTTGCCCTTTGTTTGTGCTTAGGAGTGAGACAAGCCTGTACATTAGCCCTTAATCTATTCAGTCTTTCCATCCATGATTTTGAGACTATTTGACAAAGAGGACCAACGCCCCATATTAGAAAATAAAAAACTCTGTGTTTTCTCACAGGCTGATGATGTGGTTATTCTTTCACATACTAGACAAGAATCTAGAAATTTACTACTGTAATTCACCTTGCTTTATACTGCAAGGGTAATCATTTGAATATTAACTATGCCAAAACTAAAGTCTGTTTGAGTGGCGCTGAGCCCCATTATGTGATGGCCCTGTCTGAAATCTGCCTGAAAACATTAAGAGAGATCTTCCATTTCCGTTTGCTCAGTGCTTCTGTCTTCTAACGGTGGGATTGAAAAACCAATTGCAGTCATGTGAATCTCCACCAAATGTGTATTTATTATGACTTGTTTTTGATAAAAATTTTCCAATATGAGGCTTAAAGTAAAGGGGAAAGAGATTTCCTTGTTAAAGTGTTTTGTGTCTAAGCTGAGTTAACTACTGCAGTGTAGTTTATGTGCAGAATGAGAATCCTGTTTCTCAGTGAGGATGAAGTGAAAGCATCGGCCCAGAATTAAGATTGGAGGAGGCTCCTTATCCAGATGTGAGCCAGTTTGGTCTAGTGGTTAGGAAGCCGGACTCATATCTGGGATTACCGGGTTCGATTCTGCAATCCCCCATGAAGCCAGCTGGGTGACCTTGGGCTAGTCACAGCTCTCTTTCTGAGCTCTCACAGCCCCACCTACCTCACAGGGTGTTCTGTTGTTGGGAGAAGAACAGAAGGTTTGTCAGCCGCTTTGAATCCCCTTAAATGGGTGAGAAAAGCGGGGTAGAAAAGCCAACTCTTCTTCTTCTGCTCCTGTTTCCTCACCTCCTTAACCTGCAGCATTGAGGCTTTCAGTGTTTAAGCTGTCTATCACAATACAAAAGTACAATGAAAGTGCTATTTTCCTCTCCAGGTCCAGAACATTCACGGAGCATTCAATGCATTGGAAGGGGCAGACAAGCTCAGCTCAAACCGTATGTAGTCCTCTCGTTTTTAAGGCCTATCGTGGAGTTTAGTAAAGAGTTATTGAGTAGGATAGAAGCTAACCAAGCTTCATTTGTACCATTTACAGAGCATGTAGTGATAACAAGATTGCAGAATTTCACTCAATATCCCAGGGTTACGTTAGGATTGCCATGGACACAATGTGGCAGTCCCAACATAGTGCCAGGATAATTCTGGGGTATAGGACCTGTTTGGATGCAGCTTGAGTAAGGCATATTTGTGTCCTGCTATTGCTGGTTTTATCCTGTGTGTGGATCACATAAATGCCGCTTGCTGACAAAGATGTGAATGGGGGAAAAATTCCATTGTTTACTGAAATGAAGGAATAGAGGACAGAGTAAACTGTGGCTTTAAATTTGCATGTTTTACACCTGTATTTCTGAACACATTTCTGAACTTTTTTTTTTTAAAAAAAGTGAGCACAGTCAGATTCAGCTTTCTCTTCTGCTCTTGTAGCCCTTGCATCCCATGATTATATACTGAAGATTGTTCCCACTGTATATGAAGATATGTCTGGCAAATATCGGTACTCATACCAATATACTGTAGCTAGTAAGGTAAGGATACAGTGCATTTTCCCTGGAAAGACCTGTCTTGATTCAAGAAACCCAATCTGGAAATCTGTTAAGTTATAAATCCTATTTCCCTTGTTCTTGATACCATTGTGCTTCCTGTGGTTGACGTGAATGCAACAGCACCCTCTGCTGGAAAAGTGAAGAACTTTAAAATTCAGACATGGCACTTAAACACTGAATCCTTGAAGTTAGTAACCAACTTATTTACTTTCTTCCCATATGTTCAAGTATTTAAAAATAGAAATATATTTATTTCTTAAGGTGCCTTAAGATCCGAAGAAGTTGCCCTCCTAGTTGTTCCTCCACCTTCGGCAGTGAGGTTGGTGGGCACCTGAGAGAGAGCATTTTCAGTGGTGGCCCCTAGACTGTGGAATGGTCTCCCCTCTGGGGTACGCCATGCCCCTTCCTTGTTATCATTTAGGAAGGCTGTAAAGGCATATCTTTTTACCTTTGGCCAAGATTGATTCATTCTTCCCTTGGTTACAGTTATTATTAATTACAGTTATTATTAATGCACCATTGAATGCACGACTTAAATTAGAGCTTTTAACTATGTACCTTGTTTTAACCCGTATCTTGTTTTAATATGTTTTTAAAATGTTGGTTGATTTGTTGTCACAAGCCCAGAGACCTTTGGGTATGGGGCGGGATGGAAATAAACAAATACATGTGCTTAAGTTCATTTTTGTTAATGCATATAGAAAGGGGAAAAATCGACTGCAAGCAAACTGACTCACTCATCACTCCTTGATATTTTTTGCAAGTATAAAAATATGCTTAGTGAGGAAAAAATGGATAAGGTAGCATTTTTCTTCTTGCTGTGAAATCCTAGAACTTGTAACCATTCAGTAAAGCTGAAAGTTAAGATTTAAGAGAGGAAGCATTTCATCACATCACATAAATGAACTGTAGAATGTGATTCCAGAAGATGTCATAATGACCACGAACCCAAATGGATTCTACAAAAAGATTACTGTGTTTGATTGAGCGGGGAGTTGGACTCGATCATACTAGAGGTCCCTTCCAACTCCATGATTCTATGGTTACTAGTGTGGATGGTTACATGTCTTCAGAGAGCAGCTGTGAAGGACCATGTGCAAGATGAGTGCTACTATAGTACTACTCATGCCCTGTGTGAGACCTTCACATAGGTATTTGGCTAACTGTTGGGAGAACAGGCTGGTGGACTAGAAGGGCTGTTGGTCCAATCCATTAGGGTATACTGTAATGGTTTTTATTATTGATCCCATTATTTACCCTCACAGCAGAACTGCTTAGCTTCGAGGAGAGGATGTAGGTGGCACATTCTGGACATGCTTTGAGTCAGTTAAATTGGAATATCTTTCTCTTAAGTAACTAAGGCAGGTAAACTAGACTGCAGTAGTAAAGTAAAAGTGATGGCTAACAGTCTGATAGAAATCCATTCCAGAAGAATATTTTGAAATATGAAGAAAACCTGGTCATTACCTTTGGGGTGCTGTGGTAAAGAAATACTAGGAAGGACATGAAGCTAAAAAGGAAAGAAAAAATGACTTTGGGATTTCAGAGAGAAGCATCTGGAATCTACCTGTTTGTGCCTTTCATTCCTTGCTGTCTTTCTTCCTCAGGAGTATGTAGCATACAGTCATACAGGGCGCATCATTCCAGCCATTTGGTTTCGCTATGACCTGAGTCCCATCACAGTGAAATATACAGAAAGGCGACAGCCGTTGTATAGGTTTATCACAACGGTAAGTTGCAATTATTACCCTTTTTTATTTAAAAGTTATTCATAAATTTCCATTTAAGGAAGTGAGGCTTATACACCTGGGAGTTAAGGTAGAGAATTGGACACAACTTGATGGTACCCAATAGCAACTAAGACACTGGGAGTAGAGTGGGCTCAGTGGTAGAGTGCCTGTCTGGAAAGCAGAGGCCTGTAGCTTTAATCTCCCAAAGAAGGTAATGATAATTCACCTAATTAGCAGACAAAGTCATAAAAATAGTTCTGGACTATCCCATTCCAGACCGTAAGTGCAAAGTGTTGGGATGGAGGAATCCTATTGTCTTTCATTTCTCTACAGGAGGCCTTATGAAAATGGAAAAGGCATCCTTCCATCTTTGGTTCTTCCAGAAGCTTCCAGAAGTTTTTCACTTCATGCCACATTCTTCCCCAGTCATAATTCTGAGAACAAAAGATGCTGCTTAGGAGCTGTTTGAGATGGACAAATTCTGACCCTTCATGATCTCTTCCCAACAAACTGCCATACCTACGTCCCTTGTTCCAGCTTGTCTCATGCATTGTTCACGTGCAGTAAAATGGCCCCTCTGAGGGATCTTAGAGATGGTTCACAGGTGGGATCATTCACAGGCCAGGCTGCTCCTCAATGAACATTCTTTGCTTCAAAAAGGTGAATTAGTGATGGGATGAGAACACGAAAGCCTCAAGCTACCATCGCTTAAGGCACTTTTGAGCTTTTTTTTTTTTTGCTAAGCATGAACTCAGTCTTACTGAATCAGCTACATCTAGACATTCTGGAACATCCATGCTTTATTCCAGAATATCCAAATATAGCAGAATAAGTAACTGATGTCTGGGTACAGCCAGAGTCACCGAGTTGACGTTTATTTCCTTTAGACCCCTTTCCTCCATGAAGAGCATAGAGAAAGCTGCCCAGAGGAAACAAGCAGGAAATCTATGGTTTCAGGGTCATTGTGCTTGGATGTGCATCCTGACCCATTACAGCACACATTTTGATGTATAGTGAAGATGCACCTCTTTATCTTAGTCACAACACATCCAAAGAAAGCAGCAAACACAGGGGTATTTCTTTACATTTTCATCTCCATTTCCAGACAACTGGCAGAGTTATTTTAAAGGTGATTTCTCTTAAGGCTCAACTGCCATCAATGCTGTAAGAGTTCTGAAAACTCACATCCATTTGGCAGACTTTTAAAACTTTTTTTTTTCAGAAATAAAAATCCTTTGTGGATCAGTGCAGCTAGGCAGTCTCTTCAGTATGCAGAAATTGCTACAGCATTAGATATGGGTAGCCCTATTTCTCCTCTGGTACCAATCAGAAAGGAACCTCACTGGATGAACTGGAGCAGTCATTACATTGGTTGGCTAGGCTAGAAGACTGTTTTAGGCTCTTCGATAGAAAAGCAGATCACCAAATAAAACAAGCTTCTCCTTAACATTTCAGTGCGGTACGCAGCTAGTTATTTTTAAAATTCATTCATTTTGCATGGTGTCAATGAATACGAGGAGCAATATTTCTGTTCATTATTCCTTCTTCACTGTTCCTCCCCGTCTCCCTTAGTGTACTTTAGAAACCTAATGGAAATTACACCCAGAAATAATATCTAGCCCTCTTGCTATAAAAAAATACACAAAAATATGACCGTCACCTCCATCTGACCATGCAGCTCATTCCTAAAAACTATCCCTCCTAGCAATCATTCTTAAAGCTTATGTGGTATCTGTGATACTAAGAAAATCCAGTTCCAGTACATTAATAAAACTTATTTTTCCAAACCTAGCTATATTCTCTCATGGCCTGGTAGAGCATTTCCCCCACCCGTTCTCATAAAATGTTAGATTTTCCCCACTTAGGCTCATAAAATACTTTATCTGAAAACACGTCAGTATTTTTATGACAGTTGCTTGGGTCCAGGCTGGTAAACAACTCCACAGAAAAGGCGGCATGTATTCCTTCCATGGGCCTCCGTGGAGTTTTTAAACTAAACACCTGCTACTTAACAAGAACCAGGAGGCTTTTAAGGTCTGACTCTTGTGACAATAACTCCAGCCGCTTGAAGTGGATAATCTCAGGCTGGGCCAGGAAACTGTAGCCTCTCAACAGCAATGATGACTACTCAGGTCTCCCAGGCAACCATGATGTGGAAGGGCAAGTGAACAGCATTAGCGAAGTCTGGGACAGTGGGAATGACAAGAAGCTGAGGTAAGAAGCTTGGAATCATGACTTCATAACACACAGCATCCTCGTCCTTCCTGTTCTAGTCTTGATCGTAGCAACATACTCGCAATGGTAGAAGTGCAGAGGTGGTGTTTTATTTATAAGTAAATAAAATCAATATTTAAAAAATACACACACACACAGTGTATTAAAACAACTGATTACAGTACCTGAAAGGGGAAGGCAAACCACCTTCTCAGCCAATGGCTAGGATAAGGAGGTGCATCATCACCATACATCAAAATGTGTGCAGCGAGGGTCAGGACACACTTCAGAAGAGAGGTCATTCCACAGCCTGGGGGTTACCATAGAGAAATCTCTACTCGTAGAGATGGCACTGTCAAGAGGGCATCTCCCACAGATTTTAACTGACATATAGTTCTGAATGTGAGAAGGCATATTCCAGGAGGGAATTTTAAAAAGATAAAAAAGGTGCATAGCTCTAAATATGGCACTTGCTATTAGAGTCCATATTATACAGAGGTGGGAGCCCCTAGGAAAAGATTTTTGAGCCAAGCTTCTACTTAATGCTTATTCCTGATTAACTGTGCGGCACCTCTATGCAGTTCTCTTGGCAGAGATACAGAAATAGGCTTGCCATTGCCTACTTCCAGGGAGAGGCTGGGGATTGAACTGAGAACCCTCTGCTTTCCAGGCTGCTTGCCTCGCCACTGAGCTGCAGCCCCTCCCAGTGTTTCAGTAGTACTGCTCAAAATGGATGAGAAGCAAAATACAGATGTATTTAATCAGTAGAAGAAAAGCCCAAGACGGTAAAAGTTCATTCATTTTCTATGGCAGGAGCCTGGAATGGGATGAAATTGCCATTCATTCCCCTGTAAAAGATAAATGAAAAATAGCACAATGCAAGATGAACATTAAGAAGATAAGAGGAGTCACAGCCCATCTAGTCCAGCATCTGCCTCACACAGTGGACCACCAATTGATTTTGGGCTTCTTAAGCAGGAGACAAGGACAAAACCCTCACCTGCTCTTGAATCCCTGCCAATGGCCTTTAGAAACATCCTGCCTGTCTCCCCAGCCTGGAGGATGTACTACATCCAGTCTAGTAGCCATTAATACACCTGTCATCCATGAATTTGTCTAACCCTTTCTTAAAGCCATCTAGGCTGGTTGCTGTTATCATGTCTTCCGGCAGCAAATTCCATAGAATGTTGACCCTCTGGGTGAAGAAAAACTTCCACCCTTCTACCTGACTCTCCTACCTATCAGCTTCATAGAGTGCTCCCTGGTTCTAGTGTGATAGAGAAAAGAATTCTCTATACCATGTATGATTTTGTAAAAGAGTGGACATTGACATGATAGGGAAGGCAAATATATCTTCCAGACTTTCATCTGAGTATCCTGTGCACTGAGCATTAGTAAGAACTCTTTTTCTGAAGATACTCATGCCATGCATCTCCATGCTCTGATTTATTTGTTGTGTTAGTGGAGCACTATATTGCAGAGTCACACAAGGGGTGTTTTTCCACTGTCAAAAGTACCCATTTTTGCACCCATTTAGGACCCATTTGGGTGTGAGCTGGATGACCCCATTTCCACTACGGCACCCATCTGGGACCTGATTGTTTCCACTGCCATTGGGGAAATCCGGATCTAATGGGTACATTTTGGCCTTTAATCCGTATTTTCTGTAGACCCCATTAAAGGGGTCTACAATGGGGTCTTCTCCCAGAAAATCCGAATTAAAGGGATACGGGGAATGGGGTCCAAAGGAGGCTAGGGGGAGGGGATGCACCTTTGGGACACCCCCCCCCCCAACATTGGCTTCAAAGTCACTTCGAAGTTGACTTCACATTCACTTTGAAGACACTTCGAAGTTGCTTCGAAGACTGCACCCCCCTGCCCCCCAAATTACCTGGGGTAATGGACCGACCCCTTGTGGGTCGATCCGGATTCCCCAGATGGGTGCAAAGCTGTTTCCACAGCAGGGGTGTTAGCACCCATTCCTAATGGGTGCTACACCTCCTGTGGAAACACATTGGGTGCTTCACTTAATCCGGATCTACTTGATCCGGATTAAGAAATGTACCCATTCCTTAGATCCGGATCTTCTTAGATCCAGATCTAAGGGCTACAGTGGAAAAACACCCCATATGTGATATTGCCTTAGAATTTGGCTATCTTCAGTATATTCCCACTCTTTATCTCCTCCGTCATCCTGGTGGCATATTACCTCTCCCGAAACAGCAAGGAGTACAGAGCCACAGTCTTAACTCCCCTCCAGCGTTCTCAAGTCCTTAATGCTGCATATCTGTTGATAAGCTCTTGGCATGTCTGCCCAGGAAATGTGGGTAACTCTTTGACCTGGACTTTGGCTAAGTAGAGGAGCAGCCTTTTCCTCCCCACATTCAGACACTGCCATGGTTTTAATATGTTCAGTATTGGTTTTAATGTGGTCATTTTATATGTTGTAACCCGGCCCTTGGGTATAGGGCAGGATAAAAATGCAAATACATACATACATACATACATACATACATACATACATACATACATACATACATACATACATACATACATACATACATACATACATACATACATGGCAGAATAAATGCCATCCTAAGACTTAGAGATCATTTAGAAATGTCTTTCAGACTGAACTCTGATACAAAACCTGCGTGCTACAACAAACTGGGCCTTTACAGCTGCAGTCCTGTGCGACTTACCTTGCAGCAAGTTCCATTCCACCTAGTAAAATGTATTTTGGAAAGATAATTACAATATTGACCCGTGAATTTTCTGCAGAAAAGAACCTAGCTGCTCTTTTATCCAATACTTCTCTTGGCACAGGGCATGGATATAGTAGCCCAAGACAACCAAGCTAGAGTTGGAAAAGCAGTGTGAGCAAACAAGATTTTAATAGCAAATAGCAGCGGGGGAGAGAAACTGCTCATTTTTATGTATATTTTTAACCCTCATATTTGCATTTAATGCGCTCAGTGGAATGGGGAGATGCTTTGGTGACGAGCAGTCTAGGTAAAAGCATTTTTCATAGCACAGCTGATATTGTAGGGAACAAAAATCACCTAAAGAGGAGAAAGTATACCTCATCCGCAGTGAGAAAAACTTAGATATGGCGACAGCTGCCGTGATCACTCCTCCCTATCCATCTGTCCTTTCTTCTTCCCTCCAGGAGTGATGCAAACTTACTTTTCAGGGGAAATGACAGCAGAATGAGTAGGGTAATTTCAACCCATTTAGATCAGCTGCCACAGGAGGTATTGTATCGCAAGCTGCGGGAGGGGATGTACTGCGTGTGTTGACGGCAGGAAAATATGACTTCAGAGCTGCAAATACAAGGGGGAAAAAACCCGCAGAGAAAAACATTCATCTGTACAGCTCTGCACCACTGAGTGCTGATGACTCACACAGACCTGGCATCTGCTTCGTGTCTGCCTCCCCTGCACACATTTAAAGTCTTGAGTTTGATGGGATCAGAAACCACAGCCAGAAACAGAGAGAAGGAAGAAGCAAGGATGGAATCTTGAAGGAAATAGATGAATGATCTTAGCATTGAGATTCTGTCCAAATGTCTCTCTTGGTATCGATAGCTGTTAGCATGCTGATTCCAGATAACACGAGATGCCAGTGCATAAACTCTATAGTGGCTGGTTCCAAAAGCTCAGTTCTCAAAGGCAGAAAGGTCCACTACCAGCCTTCCCACCTGAGACTTGTTTGTGCGCATGCTTTATACAAAGGGTGCTCTTCAGCCCGTCAGATGTTGCAGGGTTGTGAATGTTATGTCTGACACACAGTGAGCCCTTGGATGTCTGTTATGCATAGTAAACCAGATTTTGATACGAGATGGAAGTAAGGATTTCCACACAGAACAAAATCTACTTTTCTGCATTTAATAAATGTCACCCCCCCCCCACATTTGTTGACTGTGACAGCTGTATTTCTGCCCCATTCAGTGGTCTACATTCTGAGCACTCCTGATTAAGACAGCGTTTGTTACCTGAGCCACCAAATGCTCATAATTTTCGCACCAAGCAATTCTACCTTTCTCATAGACCCATTCTATTTGCCACCAGCGAGTTCATTTTTCATCTTTTTGATGCTGCAAGAACACCAAACATAAGCAAGTATGAAGCACCAGAGACTTCGTGGGAGTGGCTCAAGATTTTTAAATGCAGTCATTTAAATCTGCAGTCAGAGAATTCTGATGGTGAAACAACCAAAAAAGAAGATAATGAGAATGGAATAGAGTATCCAGAAAAAAAGAGATGTTCCACTTGGCAACCTTCTGTTAAAAGTTCTCACTTGTCTCTTTGTGTTGTCATCCTTTACCAACAAATGGCGGCACCTCCTGTTGTTCAGTCTGAACCACACTGTCCTGCATCATTTGGATAGAACAACTTCAGCTTCCCTCATCCATTCTATACACCACAGTCTTTTTGTTTCTGAGCTTCATCCCCCAGAACTGTTTCTTGAGACTGGCTGCCCAGCAGAGTCCTATCCTACCTGAGTGTCACTCAAAATACTGTCCTCTCTTTCATAAAATTGAGTTTATGGAGTTTTAGTTTCTAAATGTGAGCTGCTGGGTTTTATGCTTTGTCTTTGTGATTTTGTTCCCAGTGGTTTTCTAAGGCTTCTCCACCATGTTCACAGAGGCAGGCAAATCTGTCCTCAGAAAGAGATGCCTGAAGACCCATAGGTTATCCTATTCCTGTGGCACTTCGTGCCATAAGTGCACCCTCAAAGCTCTCCATCATCCTGCTCCTTTGGCGAAGCAAACAACTGTGCATGGTGGAAATGTTTCCTGGTTACCCTGGTGCTATCTGTTGATGTGGCCACAATTACTCACCACTAAAGGATCCCTGTTATGAGAAAAGCATCTTACTTTTAACAGAGATCATAGCTGAGATCACCTCAGCCAAAGAATATGTCTTTTCATATTCTTCCAGAAACATCATTTCCTAGAATAGCAAAATTGCTGTCATTCTGAGAAGAGAATCTCTTATGTTACATCCCTGGTGATCTTGTCCACCTAATAGACTTATTTATTTATTTATTTATTTACATTTCTATCCCGCCCATACCCGAAGGTCTCAGTAAAGGGATCAATAGACTTGTCAGTCAAGGGAATGTTATCTGAGAACTAGGAGCCCATGATTCAATGTATCCACCACTTCTGCTTTAGCTGAGCATGTGTCCATAGAGAGTGAGCACAGCTGGAGGGAATGGACTCTATTCTAGAGCTAATACCTCATCCTCACAACTCACCATCTGCCAATATTTTTGTTCAGCTTCTCCTCGTGCCTCCTTGCCTATTCAGAAATGTTCTAATTCACCACCACCACCCACTGTTTCCACAATGGCTTCCTATTCACAAGCACACTGTCAAAATCTTCCAAAATAAGCAAGCTTGTGAATAGGCAGCTGGGAAGGAAGCAGCAGGGGAAATAGAAGTATCAGCAAAAAGCAAGCCACACAGATGAGGTACCAGCTCAAGGATACACCTTGTTCCGCTCTGTGCATAGTTGTGCCCTTTAGAAGGAACATGAACATGAATGATGTTTCTGATGTACAGGAAGTTCCTTGCCAGTTCTTTTCTTCTGTCTTTGCTTTGATTTTGGGAATTGCTCATATTCCCTTGCCTTAATGTGCCTGACTTTTTTTTGCCTTTACAATTTACCACTTGGGTTGGATAGCTTCTTGGCTTAGTCTCAGTATAGCTCATCATGAATGGTAAAAAATAGAGGACAGAGGTATTGTATTTTTATAAAAGAATATCCACATATACTTAGAGCTGAAACATTATAGCCCATAGCCAGAACAAAGCAGAAAAAGTAAGCAGGAAGTTGGTCTTCACTGAGAAGTAAAAAGGGACTGGTTTAGGTGCATGTTTCCTGACAAATGATAACAGAAATGCATTTTTGTTGGCATTCATGAAATGGCAATGCATGAAGTCATGGCTAGATTTGTTCAATCAAACTCCCACTCCAGCAGGTGATCTTAATAATGAGTCAGCTTGGTCTTGTGGTTAGTGTTGGACTCTTATCTGGTACATCTCCCAGTTCGATTCCGCATTCCTGTATGAAGCCAGCTAGATGACCTTGGGTTAATGACAGCTCTCTTTCTGAGCAATCATAGCCCTCTTACTTTATAGGGTGTCTGTTGTGGGGAGAAGAACAGAAGGTTTATCAGCCACTTTGTGTCCCCTTAAAAGGGTGAGAAAAGCAGGGTATAAAAGCCATTTTTTTCTTCTCCTCCTCCTGCTCAGTACTATGGGCCTTGCCTATATTCTATCTAAAAATAGTTAAATGGAAACCAAAAGGGACCTTTGTGTAATAGCAGATTTTCTTCTAATTATTCTCTACTCATTTAATTAATTTCTCTTTTTTTGTACATCTCAGATTTGTGCTATCATCGGAGGAACATTCACTGTGGCTGGAATTCTTGACTCCTGTATTTTCACTGCTTCTGAAGCCTGGAAAAAAATCCAGTTGGGGAAAATGCAATAGCGGAGCAATACCTTAGAAGAAGGATAGAAGGAAAACCCCATTTTGTCTCCTTTCATTTCACTTTCAGTTTGTATATGCTGTTTTAGTTAGTCACTGCAACATTTTTAAAGAATTGTCCCACCCAAAAATCGCTACAAGTTTCAACATTGGTAGCATAACAAAAGGATATAGCTTTATATAATTCACATTCTGAATTATTTTTGGGTTGGGGGTAAATTGTCTATATTCAACCAAATCCCATGAATCATATTTGTATAATTATTCTAAAAAACCCATGGGTGCTGCACTTAGGTCAAATCCTATTTATTCAAATCAGATTTTCAGTAAAAATTTAGACAGATTGTGTTATGAAAAAAGTAAAAAAGTGAAACTGGATATTCAAAACAACAGTGAAAGGTCTTTGAATCTAAAGGTGAATATAAACAATCAGAGGTGATAGCACTGTAATATTTCGCATAGTGTCTGAAACACTTCTTTCTGTATACGTGCAGTATTCATCTGAGTAAGCAGGGTTGAATGTTACAGTAACTGATTCTTCAGCAAAATGTATTTCTTACAAAGGGAGGATGTTACAATAATTTAACATTTTCACAGAAACTGAATATCCAGTTTAAGGCTGCATCCAGATGTCACTTATGAAGGCCATGGTCATTCAAACCCTTCTTCAGTCCATCTTCAGATCTGACTGCTCACACCTTTTCATTTCTGTCCGTTTTATCTGTGAACTTTCCGTTCAGGAAAGTCCAAATGGGGCTGGGAAGTCCACAAATAAAATGGATAGAAATGAAGAGGTGTGAGCAGTCAGACCTGAAGATGTCTTGAAGAAGTTTTAAAGTGAAGATGCGATCATTTCCTTATTCTACTATAATTGGATATTCTGGAATAAAACATGGCTATTCTTGAATATCCAAGCTTTATTCCAGAATATCCAAGTATAGCAGAATTAAGTAACTGATGTCTAGACACAGTATGTTTACAGATAGTGTTTTGGCAACATGAAAGAAAACAGAATTAGCAAAATAAAGAATTGTAATGTGTGGCCTTTTAAGATAGAAGCTGCTATTTTTGTGCTTCAAGTTAAGATGTGATCTGAAAACCAGGAGTCCCCTGTGACTTCTGAACAACCACGAATGGATGAGCATCATTCTGAAAATGATGTGGTGTGTTGCATAAATGCAGAGGGCAGAGATAAGTCTGAAGAATGCAACTCTTTATGCTTCTTTTTCTGTAGTATCTTTCCAAGAAATTTAGATTACAAATGTTAAACTGACGACCAAAAAAAGCAAGGGCCTACTATTTACAGATCAAGTCTCAGCACTGTAAAAAACCAAACAAGTTTGCTATACTAGTACCTTTCTCCTATTTTGCTTTAAGTTTAAATATAAATAACTTCAATGAGCTATGAGTGAGCCTGCAATGAATGAGGAATAGATAGAAATACTGCCCAGTGTAGTTGTAATATGCTGTTAATAATGGTTCATTTGGAACAAGAATAAGATCTATCAGTTAACTTCCATTTGCTATAGAAACCAAGTGATTATTATTGCATGCTTTGTACATTTTCTATTACCTAAGAGTGAATACACATCAACTGTGTGTTCCCTAAGATTTGCTGCACCTCTTTAAACACTAAGAATTTATATGTTAAAATTTTGAAAGGGGGCATTATTCTGCTGTTGGAATATCATTCATGTTCGATCTTTTTCTGCATTACTTTTTAGAAAAGTGTCAAATTTATACACAGTAATTTTGGCCCAGAAGTATTTCTCAGTGCAGTGTTACACATTTTTTACATGGAGATAAATCCCACTGAACTTAATGGATTTTACTTCTAGTAAAGAGACTATAACATTACAACCTGAATTTGCCCAGTATGTCTGTTGAAAATCTCACTGTGCAATGGTGAAGGGATGTTAGTAACTTTTCTTTTATTAAAATATTTGCTGATTTTTTCATACCCATTTTCTGATTTTTCTTTCAGTCTTTTTACAGTATCTGTAAAACATCTATAGAATTTCCCTTAAATTTTCTTAAATGATTTATTATATTGGTGTAAAACTGGATCTTGTAACTTTCTGCATCTTGTTTAATATTTGAATGGATTTTATACTTATTCATTTGCAGAAATCAAGTTGAAAATAATAAATATGTGTTCATATCTGTTGTCTGTATCTTTCTTATATGTCAAAAGAATAGGTCCTTATGATGAGAAAACTGAGTTGTGTGAGTTGTGTTTATATGTGTGTGTGTATTAAATGCTAACTATGTGTTGCTACATTTCAGTGCTTGAAGAATGCTCTTAAAAAGACTGCTATTTTTAACCTTTTAAAGAAGAAATCTTTGTATAGAAGAAGAAAAGTTGACTTTTCTCTGCTGCTTTTCTCAAAGCAGCAGACTCAAAGCAGCTGACAAAGCTTTGTGTTCTTCTCCCCACACGATAGACACCCTGTGAGGTAGGTGGGTCTGTGAGAGCTCAAAGAGCTGTGTGACTAGCCTAAGGTCACCCAACTGGCTTTATGGAGGAGTACAGAATCAGACCCGCATTCCCAGATAAGAGTCTGGCTCCTTAGACAGTAAAATACTTAACTTACATATATACATGCCTCAAGTAAAAACAACAGTAAATAAATACAAACTGTACCGATACATCCCCTCCCCCTCCTGTGATAGACCAACTCAGTTAATTGTGGCTACTATCTAGGCATACAGCCACTTTAATAGAAAATTATTTTCTAGGATACATTTATTTGTTTGTGCTAACAGTCTTTCTATACATGGTTCCCATATTTGGCAAAAATGCTCATTAGTGCTGTTACCTTTCATTTGACGCTGTTTACATGTGATAAATTTGTTTATCATAATTTTCCATAATTCATTTTGCCACTTGCTTATTGTTAGATTATCAGCATATTTCCAATTTTTCACCAATATTTGTTGAGCTGCAGCTGTCAAATAATGTAATCTTGTTTGTGCATTTATATCCAAATTTAGTTCAGTAATGTCAAGCAATAGGTAAATATTTGGTGAAAATGGGATGTTTATTTCAAACATTTGCCTTATTTGTTCATATATTAGTCCAAATTTGTTGCACAGAAGGGCAAAGCCAAGCCATATGAAAATATATAAGTAATGGTTGGCAACCTCTTATTTGAAAATAAAATAAAAATTAACATAACATAAAACTAGGTACAGGACAGAAATTGAAAGGAAGTAAGTCCCACTAAGTAGAAAAAAGCCAGATTGTCATGTTCTTTCAGGAGCTGCCAGAAGACATTCAAAATGTGAGTACATCCGTGAGAAGATTGTTTCAGAGCCCGAGTGGCCAACTCTGAAAAAGCCCTTTCCCTAGTTGGATCTTCCTGACAGATATTTGGGACCCAAGTCATTTAGGATTTGGCCTAGAAATAAACTGGCAGCCAGCATAGAACTGGAGTAATGGGGACATAACAAGGCACCCCAATTAGCAGCCTACCTACAGGGTTCAAAACTAGCTCCCATGTGGAGCACATTGCAATCTAGTCTTGAGCTCACAAGGGCTTAGAACCTCCATCTTGTCTGGATTCAGAGTCAATCTGTTACAACTCATCCAGTCTATCCTTTTTTCCAGGTAACTGTCCAGGAGAACCCAAACAGCCTCACCTGACTAAAATCAGCTATTTTCTTAGTATTCTGCTAAATCTCAACTTTTCTTTCTTTTCTTCTTTTTTCTTTTTAGAAATATCCATTGACAAAAGGTGCATTTAGATTTCAAATTGGTCCTTTCCTAAAGCAGAGAGAAAAACCAAGGAGAATGAACTTGCATTGACACTTAATTGTTTAAATTTGAATTGGACCATGAGTACAAATGTAATAATTGTTGGAGTTTATTAGTTTAGAAACTCCAGTAGATTATACACATTTGTAAAAAAAAATGAAAAAGGAAAAAGATGTGTGGAGAGAAATGTGTGAGCAAACAGAACTACATCTCCTTTTATTTATTCCTATGAACTACGAATGTGCAAGAATGAAGGAAATTAAATTCACATATAACTGGGAATAAAAATGGTGAGTGCAGAAGGATTTTTGCTATTTGAAATAAAATACTTGGACCGCATTGGGAAACCGTGTGTTTAGCTAATATTTCTTTCTGTATCCTTATTCTGCACACAGGAACACTTGGTTTTAAGAAAGTAATTTTGGATGTGGAGAAAGACCATGTTTTAACCCAAAGCTTAAATGTTCTTGATGACAAAGCTTGTACCTAGGAGAACCAAATGAAAACTACGTTTTCCTAATGTGTGCAAAGGGATTACTTTTAAGTACTGTATTTGAGAAGCTGCTGATGATGAAATTCCTCCTTTAACCCATGATAAAGATCATCCATTTCCCAACCCTCAGTCTCCCTCTCTTATTCTACAAGGTAAAGAACGGGCTTCTTAAAAGTTGAAACGCATATTTTAACAGAATATATTTAGAAGCCCCAGGGAACAAAATTGGTCAGTTGACTGGAAAGGGCGAGAGGCTTCTCCTTTCGCCTGGATCGTTTTCTATCTGTCTCCTAATGTGGGGCAGCGCGAGCGACTGCACTCCCTTTTATAGCATCAGCTGCTCTGAATCGACTCTAGTAATAAATAATACCATCGAGCGGCGGAGCGGCAACAGTGGCGCGTAGGCAGACAACAGACGCACGCGCAATTGCCCTTGCTCGACACACGGTGGCGCTGGCGATTCCGAATCCCGCTTTTTGGCTCTCTGAGATCGTCAACGTCCGGTTCTCCCGACCGGTAAATCTCGCGAGAGTTTGAGATCCCTCTAGTACCGGCGGAAGTAGCAGAAGGCCCTCTTTCTGGGTGGCGGTAGCCATTAAGCAGGGTAAGCGGCGCGCTGGATGGGGAAGAGCGGGGTTTGTAATCCATCATCATCCGCCACCTGGAGGCCGATACTTGGCCGCGGTTTGTGGGAGAGACTAACGTGTGGAAGGGCCATTACTGTGTCGCCTGTATTTATCCCGAGACAATCATTTCCACGTCGCTTTCCCTATAGCGCTCTCGGGGGAAGGTCTAAGCTCGCTTGGTTGGCCTGGGTTGCTTGGCTGCTGCCTTGATGTCATGGCCCGAGGATGGGGAGCGAGTGGTTGGGTTACATTTCAGCATCGAACTTCCCTGGTACGATGCTTTTAACTGTCCCGGGGTGTGTGTTTCTAGACCGTTTTGCGCTAGGCTTTATTCCGGATTATGTGCTGAAATTGGGACCTGCCATCTGCATGCTAATACTCAGCACGGCAGACGTCGGGCAAATGCCGATCCCGGGATATAGTCTGAAATAGGACCCGGTGCAGAAAGGCCCTCTTAAAAACGGGAGTTATCTGGAGTTTGCTGTTTCCAATAGGCTTGCTACTTGCTAGTAAACTGCGTAGGTCCTTATTATATTGGATCTAATCAAAAAGCAACGTGATGCTGTGAAATGGATGCATCTGAAAGCATGATGGGGCGATTTATTATAGCTAGAATACAGACTACTTGAGCCAGAAGGCTTCTTTGCAAACTGAATGCTTTGATGAACATACAGGTGCCCTCAAACTGAACTGAAGCCCCCAAGGTGCGTGTGCAGTTTTCTCAGCAGTAAGGCAGGAAAGGTCTAGTATTGCCTTCCAGGAATGTGTTGGGAATTCAATTAAACATGGGACCTTTTGCATCCAGAACAGATTCTCTTTTACTGAGCTCCTGGGCTGCTTTATTGAAATCTTATAACTGGTATTTTCCTGCTATGCTCTGCAGTCTTGTACACTTAAAATGCCAAAAGTTATCTGTATATTTGTTTTACTTACTCAGGATATTTCCAGAACGCAGAAGCGTTTCCGAGTTTGAGGACTGTGAGACTCAAGTCTCCTGTCATTAAACTAAAACTATTTAGCTTGCCTTTGTTGGGATACGCTACTTTTGTTTTTCTGATTTCTTTTTTCTAGACTCAGATCAGGTTTTGACTTGGATCTGTCTGATTGTTCCTGTAATAGCCAGTATGCAGACAGGTCAGCAAGGATCCCAAGAAAGCGTTCCTTGTTCGTCTTCAATATGCAAACGTTTATCATTTTAGATTTGAAAGCATGCAAAGCACTCTGAAGGTTTTGCCGGAGCGCTAACGCTGAATGTATGTCATTTATGAGCCCAGTTTATCAATATTTACAAATCGGTTATGTTTCTCTTCCCTAGTCAAAATGAAGTTCAATCCATTTGTGACTTCAGACCGCAGCAAGAATCGCAAACGGCACTTCAATGCACCATCTCATATTCGCAGGAAGATCATGTCTTCCCCTCTTTCAAAAGAATTGAGGCAGAAATACAATGTCCGTTCTATGCCTATCCGAAAGGATGACGAAGTACAGGTATGTATGCATTAAGTAATTAACTGTACTTTGAGAAATAATGAATTAATTTTGCAGGTTTGATGGTTTGTATTAAGTATGGAGAACTTAGGAAGATGCCTTTGCTATATTTACAGTCGGGCCCCATACCCGCAGTTACCAGACAGCCCCTCCCCCCGCTTCCCCCCTGCCTTTCCTGCCACACTACTGAAGCCAGCATCCTGTTGCCGCCGCCAGCTTCCCACGGCAGCCGCTTGCCGTTGCCTGCAGTTGCCTGCTGTCACTGGGGACATGCTGGAAATTGGGGTCCCCACCGCTGCAAGGCCCTGCCCCGCCACAGGACTCCATCACCACGGGGCCTTGCCATCACTGGCATAAGGCCCTGCCAGCTTGCTGCAAGGCCTCACTACCGCAATGCCCCACCAGGTCACCGCAAGGTGTGCCGCCGCCACAGGTGGGTGGTCAGAACAAGGCAAGGAGGTGGCTTTGGCTGGCTGGCAGCAGTGTTTTTTGAAAGCCACTGGCGGTGTTCACAATTATCCGTAGGAGGAGCTGGAACGTATCCCCCGCGGATACAGAGGTTCGACTATTTTAATGTTTATATCTCACCCTTCACCTAAGAGCCCAAACTTTGGTTTAACTTTTTGAAAATGTAGACTGAACTCTGCCCAAAAGAATAGAAGAACGCAATTAGCAGAGTGCTGTTTTAAAAAAAATTACACCGTTATAAATATTTGACCCTAATCCTCCTTTCCATCATTCATTTGAAAGGTGGCATATTGGGAGGGAAATCTAGGCAAGTGAATGAATTTTTGCATCCTTGCATTGCAGGTTTATTCTCACTGAATGTGAAGGAATAGATTCTGGTTTTAGCTTAGAAAGATATTGTAATGGGTTTCAAGGAAAACTGTTTTTAACAGTAAATATTTTGATAATTCATGTTACATAAAACCATCAGTGTTTTGAAATCTAGCTTCTTCTAGTTTATAAAGAAAGAAGAAAAATATTAAATAAGGCAAAGACGGATTAAAAGATCCAAACAATCGAATTCAAATAACATTTAGAATTAGGTCAGGGAAAGAGCAAACATTCACTGTTAACACTGCTGCTGTTGTTTTCCTTGTAAAGCAGGGGGTATTTTAGTTAATGCCGTTCCTAACATGTTAACTTCTTTTTATGGTGTGTTCATAGCAGGTCACCTTTTGGAAAATGTGACATTATCCATCAGTTGCTATAGATACCTGTGAATGTTTATATTTTCTCTGTTCTTAGGTTGTCCGCGGCCATTACAAGGGGCAGCAGATCGGGAAGGTAGTCCAAGTGTATAGAAAGAAATATGTTATTTACATTGAGCGTGTGCAGCGTGAGAAAGCCAACGGCACTACAGTACATGTAGGCATTCATCCCAGCAAGGTAATTTTGCTGCAAGTTTTGTCCTAGTGATCAGTGGATGTAATCCACAAGGTAGCATCACATAGAAACAATACTTAATAAGCACTTATGATGTTTGAATGTGCAATGTAGGTTAACCTTTGTTTTGTTGTAGCGTTACTGTATGGAGTCAGCTGGGAGAACAGAAGAAACAGAACAGACATGGCTCTTCCACCTCACTTTCTGAAAACTAGTTTCTCTATAATCAATAATTAGGAATGGTTACACTCAGGTACCTGTCAGTTGGTTTGTAATATATACTAATCCAGACAAGGTGTGGAAGTCCAGGTTAGAGATCAAAATCAGCTTTGGCAGACTGGACATGTGTGTGTGAAGGGCAAACATTGAGTTGCTTATGGTTAATGATTTGGTGGGGAATGTTCCTTTCATTATAACCTCCTCACTCTGGAATATACAGCAGGACTTTCCTTTTCTTCCTTCCCTTGAGGCTGAGGCATATGCATGACCATGCAGTTCTTTCTAGAGTTGTGGGGTTTCTGCAGCACTTTCTAGGAATGGGGAAGGAGCTGCAGCTGGCTTAAGAAAAAGGTGGAGTCCAGATGGTTGTCATCCTCCTAGATAAAGTGTAGTGATCTATATAGTATGAATATGGTAACGTAGTTGTTTTCTTCATCTTGGCAAAACATTCTCATCGTGTTCGGATGGAAGCTCTGGGAATAAGGCTTGACTGTTGTTTGGAGTTTGCTTTTATTCACATTGAACAGGTCTGAAGTAAAGGGGGAAAATGTTGATTTTTCCTGTTAAATCTCAGGAAGATAGGTGAGCATTTGTTGCTTTGTTCCACTCATACTTCCAAAGAGAGGAATGCTTTTGAAAAGCACTTGAAGGGATGAGCATGCATTATGATTTATTCAGGAGTGCTGTCTGTGCATTCTGGTATACCTGCTAATTAATCTGGAAGTTGATAAATGAAAAGAATTACATTGTTTCTTTAATACTTTCACTGAGCCTTTCCTTCCTCAATATTTTGTGGCTGTAAGAGAATTTTAATCTGGGGTGCAGGATATGGCATTACTCTGTTAATGCACTATGTGTTCTGTTCTGCCATTGCATTGTACTTTTATTTGATTCAGTTCCTGTCCTTTGAAGCTTTATTGTGTCAGCATTGAGTTCAAGCAAGACTAAGAGGGTGCTGGCTTATTTTGTTTACATTTATATACTCCCCTGAACTCTGCAGCCTCAGTGTAAATAACCAAAATTAAAAGGCATACAAATAAAAATGTAAAACTGTCAATGTGGTTGGCAGGCCATATTGCCTGAACAGTTTTCATTGCAGCGTAGATGAGATAGATAATAGGAAAAAATAAAAAATCTATTTTCAGTTCCCTTGTTTATGTTGACTGCTTCTTGTAAATCAAAATGTTAGTTTGAACATCACAAGTCTGGGTTGGCGGATATTACATATTGTAGAAAACTGCCTGATTGTTACTGGTTTGTAATGTCTTTATTGGTTTTAATTTGATTATTGGATCAATAATTGGATCAGTAATTATGCCCAAAGGATACTCATAAATGACTTCATGTCAGGGCTTCATCTTGTTTCCAGTACTGTTTGACATTTTAATGAATGACCTGGAAGATTTGAGGGGGCATTGATCTAATTTGCATATGATACAAAGCTAGGAGGAGTGGCTGATACTTTGGAAGGGCCGGGGAAGATTCAGAAAGGCAAACTTGAACAGTAGAAGAAACAAAGAAAATGGAATTTATCAGAAGGAAATGTCCTGCATCTAGATAGGAAAAATGAAGACATACAGAATGGGAGAAAGCTAACTTAGCAGCAGCATTTGTAAAAGGATATGGGAGTACCAACAGATCATAAGGCTAAACATGAGCCATCAATGTAACAAAGCCACAAAGAAGACAAATGCTATCTTGGAATGTATTAGGAGAGTCTAGATCACAAGAGGTTATTATCCCACTCCATTCTACTTTGGTCAGACCCCATAAGTTCAGAGGAGAGCAGCCAAGTTGGTAAAAGGACTTGAAACCAAGTCTTAAGAGGAACAGTTGAAATGCCTAGATACGTTTAGCCTATAGAAGATTGAAGAGGGATATAATAGTTGTCATCAGATATCCAAAGGGCTGTCACATTGTAGAGGGTTGGACTTGTTCTTACTTGCCTCAGGTGGTAGGACTAGAAACAATGGGATGAAACTTCAAGGAAGGAAATACAGGTTAGGATGTTAGAAAAAAGTTCCTGATCATAAGTGCTATCATTCACTAGAATAGGTTGCTTCATGGGGAGATAAATTCCCCTTTACTAGAGGTCTTTAACCAGAGGCTGGATAGCCATGTGCCTGAGGTGGTCTAGTGATTGCTGCATTGGGCAAGGGATTAGACTTGATGATCTCTGAGGCTCCTTCGTGGTACTGTGAAGAACATCATTACTGATAGCATATCCCCCCCCCCCCTTAGTATAGTATAGGATACTGATATACTGTAGGCAGAGATACATGAATAAGATCCTGCTGAGCTATGCAGCTCTATTTAATGGCTTTGGATAACTCGGCCTTTTCTAGGTAGCTTGTATATAAATGGTTAATACATAGGCTTTAAAGTTGTTCATCTTGCTCAGCTACAAAGTTTAGAATACATTTTTATGGTTTTATGGCATTTTGAGGCCGTGTGTTTCTTTTACTTATTTAATTTAACAATTTATAACCCTTCTCCTGAAGGTCCCAGAGTGGGCCATAACAATAGAAAGATAAGATATATAACCTAAAACATATTTAAAATATAACCTTCTTTCCTTTGTCCCTGGCAGAACAAAACTCAGAAGCTGAGGGTGTTTCTGTTTTTGCTTTTTTATATGACCATTATGCTAGTAAAGAGTAGAAAATATGATCAAACAGCAAATTTTTTGTTGAGGGTAATTTTTATTTTCAAGGATTCTCCATACCTCTTTTGTGGTGCTTTTTTTCTACTTAAGCAGTCACAGATCTTTGGAGAAGGGTCCTTGTGTTGAAAATGATAACTGAGTTATTGAATGCCTCTAGAAAACATTTAGCAGTTCAGCTTTCAGCCAGAATTTTGTCTTCAAAAATTCTTAGTTGTCTTGGTAAACAGTTTATGCACAGAGAAATCTAGGGTGTGTGATTCTTTAATTTTCTTGACTTTTGATTATGGCATGTGCAGTTTGGAAGCTCTGATTCCTCAGTTTATGAAGGTAGGGTCTCATTATTGGTGCCCATGCTAACAGAAGAGTGGGTTCTACTTTTAAAAATTTGTCTGTTCCTCAGATAGCAAAATTCCTAGCATGGCACAATGGTGAAAATATCAAGTGTTACAGAGTAAGCCAGGTTAATAGCCAATAGGAATTTCCATTAAAAATAGGAAGAACTGAGGAATTAACTGTAGGGCCTGAATGTGTGTGCTTAGAGATACTGTGTTGTTTTTTTGTGTACAAAATTAAAATGATGACACTCTGGATGCTATCTAGTCTGGTGGCAAAACATTTACAGAAAAAAAAGCTCAATCATGTGATTGCAAATGCTTTTAAAATTCTTGATGTATTCCACTTTTGCTGGATCCCTCCTTTTTTATTAGGGCTTTACTAATATTTGTTCTTTTTTTTCTCTCAAGTTGATGGAAGCAGAAGTGTAGGATATAAATATTCAGGATATCTATCATTTCACTCCCTAGGTGGTGATCACAAAGCTAAAGCTGGACAAGGATCGTAAAAAGATTTTGGAACGCAAAGCAAAATCTCGCCAGGCTGGCAAAGAGAAAGGAAAGTACAAAGAAGAAACCATCGAGAAGATGCAAGAATAAAATGGACTCCTTTTTAAACCCATTAAAATTCTGGGAAAATCTTAATTGCAAAATGTGTTGATTTTTGTACTTTTAACATAATAAGAAAGATAGGAGGCACACAGTTGGTGGGCTGTCAGCATCTGTCTTGATCTTAATTCTTTAATTTGGTATCTAGTGCACACAGTTTGAATAGACAAATGGGCATGAATTGTTTTTTTCCCCATGGAAGAATATATGAAAAGCTAAGTTAAATAGAATTGCTCAGGGAAGTTAAAAATTCTTAAATGTTCTATTCAAAGCAAGAATCATAGATTGAAATGCACAGCTTGCCACTACATTTCCAAGAAACAAGAGTCATGTATTACAACATTTCAATCTAGAAAGGGTATGCTGAATGATAAGGCTTTTACCTACAGTGTGCATTTATAGAAAACACTATTGAAATTCTTAAATTGCAAGGAGAAGACCAGCTTTACTGAAGATCTATCAGCTTGAAATAGAAGGTCTGCGTCATTACTTTTTAAAATTCTTTGTGCACGTCAGGAAATCTAGGAGGTGATTTAAGGAAAGTATAATTCCTTAAAATCGTTGTAGTTCTGCCAGTAGAATGTATCATGACTCAAAGTATTTAATGTGTTCATATCTGAGTGAATTGAGGAGTGGGATAGTCTCCAAATCTTCTCAAATTATTAAAGCAGACACAGCTTCAAATAAAATGATTCCCAGATGGATAAGCAGGCTATGAAAATGACAAATGGAGTTCAAAAAAAGTAGGTGCACACAGGAAGATGATACTTTCACAATAACTGGATCTGTGCTGGCTACAGCTGAGCATAAAAAGCCATCTTGGAGTTAAAAGTGGATAGTTCAGTGAAATCAATGCTGCATGAAGTAACAAAAGTGGTCAGTATTGCTTGTAGGGCAAGACAACGAACATACGTTCTTGGAAAAGGCAAGGGAGATGTATTGATCGGTTGCCCAGCCAGATCTGACTCTCCACAACCCTATGGACCACAGCATGCCAGACCAGTCTTGGTCATCCACTGTTTCCTGAAGTTTGCCCTGGCTCATGTTCATTGCCTCCATAAAACATTCTCCTTCTGCCATCTGCTTCTTTTGCCTTCAGCATTTCCCAGCATCAGGGCCTTTTCCCATGAATCCTGATTTCTCACTTCAGCATTTGTCCTCCCAATGAATAGTCAGGATTGATTGCCTTTAGTATTGACCAATTTGATCTCCTTGTAGTCCAAGGAACTCTCAAAAGCCTTCTGAAGCACCACAACGCAAAACTCAATTATTTGGTGCTCAGCCTTCGTAAGAACAAGAGGGATCTTGCTGGCTCAGGCCACAGCCCACCTAGGACAGCATTCTGTCTCACCCCGTGGCCCACCAAATTGCATCTGGGCATTCTCAAGCCTTTCTTCTGGTCCAATTCTCATAGCCATATCTCACTATTGGGAAAAGCCATAGACCTTTTGTGTGTGATATTCATTTGTTTACCAAATTGTATCGAGTTTAATAAGCGCAATACATAGGCTTCTGTCAGCAAGGTGATGCCTCTCCTTTCCTTTCTCAAAATGTCCTGGTTTGCCATGGCTTTCCTCCCAAGGAGCAAGCATCTCTTAATTCCACGGCTGCAGTCGTGGTCTGTAGTGTTTTTTTCAGCCCAAGGAAATAAAATCTGGCACAGCTTCCATTTCTTCCCCTATTATTTGCCAGGAAATGATGGGGCCAATTGCCAAGAGCTTGTTTTTCCAAAACGCATTATAAATAAAATTATAATTGCATTTGGACTGGTAGCGTCTGAAAAGTGCTGGGAAAATGGAAGAGCCTAAAACGATTGGAGGAGGGAAGGCTGCTTTTAAAATCGACAAAACCCGATTACGCAAGCCCGCCTTCCATTTTCATAGTCTTCAAAGTAGAGTAGCAATTAAGTGTGCGCAGAAGGAGCGCCCAGAGCGCATGCGCAATCCGTACGCCGGCCACACACCGACTGCCCAGAGGCGCTCGCCGCCTAAGGGGCGGGGCGGGAGAAGACCTCGTCTACGTGCCGTTCGTCGTCGTCTCGCCGCGAGTTCAGTGATTGGACGAGGGTTCCGAACGGGGGCGTGGCTTGCGGGGGTGCCTAGGGGAACGCCGGCCCATAGTGCGTGTGGATAGGCGGGCCGGCAGAGGGAAAGGGAAGGAAGGAGCCATGGCGTACAGCGGCCTGGCCGTGCCTATCATCGTCATGACGGTCTTCTGGGGGGTGGTCGGCGGCGTCCTGCCCTGGCTGGTGCCGAAGGGGCCTAACCGAGGGTAAGTGCCGAACGGGGCCCAGCGTGACGGTTGCTCGGCGGGCGGGCGGGCGCCCAGGGGCCTTCTCTGCGCACTCGAGACGGAGGCGCCCCGGCGGCCCCCGGGGGAAACTCCGCGCGCCCCTCCCCGGCCGGGCCGAAAGCGCTTCCAACGCGCTTCCCAAAAGCCGCATTTCACGCCCGGTCTCGCTCGGCTGGCAGGATGAGGCACAGCGAGCTCCGGCGTCACCCAGTTTAGGTGCCCCTCCCTCGGCTGCGTCTTCCCCGCTGGCCGCCGAGCTGTTGTTGCTCTGGGCTCCCCTGGGCATGACCCGGAGCGCTTTTGTGGAGGTTGCGGAGCTACAGGGAGTCCTGAATGCTGCAGGCACTTTGTCAACGGAGGTGACGGTTGCGTGCGATGTATTGAGAAGCAACGGCTCATTTATTTATATATATATAAACGAATATATACCGTCCTTCATCGAGTGGTCCCAGAGCGGTTGCAGTGAAATTAAACCATATCGAACAGTAAAACATCATTAAAAATACAACCCCGTCCCTCCCTCCCTAACGAGGCAACACCCTGAGGAAGCAAATGCCTGAGTCCAAAAAATACGTCTTCACTAGGCACCGAAAATTATACAGTGTAGGCGACTGGCGAGCATCAAGAGAGCGGCTGTTCTAGGGTTTTTTTCACTGTCATTAGAAGTACCCATTAAGTACCCAATGGGTACTTCTAGTGACAGTGGAAGAAAACCCCTAGAGTCTAGGGGGCCACAACAGAACCAGGCCCTTATGGAGAGAAGTGCGGTTTGTTGGCTCGACATAAATTATTGTGATGTTTGAGATATCAGGGATTTCTGTTTCCTATGAGAAACCAAAGTTAGCTGTGACACAGTCTTGTGGCTTCTCTTGGTTCTGAGTGTGTGACTGTTAATCATAATTGCAGGACTGAGATAGATGGCAGCTCTAAGACATTAGCCTGCTAACTATATACTGTTTCCTTATTTTTGTCTCATTTCGTTTTCACTTATTACTTACAACCCAACTTTTCTTACCAAAGGCACAGAGCAAATAGCAGAAATTCAGTGAAAATCCACATGCACCCATTGTATTGCCATTGGCTATTGGCTAATTTGCTCTCGAGAGTGTCACTTTTGAGTTTTATTATGTGGATGCTACAGGTCTAAATATAGTTGTCCGTAGCAGGCTCAGTTTTATTCATTTTTTAAAATGTGAGCTGCTTTTTACCAAAAAAAAAAAAAATCACAAGAATTGGAATGTTACATGAGAAGAAAAAAGTAAAAGCATGATGTAAGATGCATTTAATATTTGGTGTGTAAAATCCAAATTGTATTATGATAAACAAAAAAACAGAGTGAACCAGTCTTTATGAACTGTGTTTATTTTGCCAGCGTACCCTAAAATGCTTTAAGAATTACAGAGTCATTTGTTTGCTTGCTGTTTTGGTCAAAACATACATTCTGTGGCTTGGATCACTGGTCTGTTTTGGTTTTACTCCCCCTGGCTTTATAAGGGTGACTGGAAAAACTAAATTTCGTCAGTTGCTAAAAACCTTGAAATGGTTATTTCATTATCTTGAATTGAGAGCCTTGTATTTGAATTGTTCTTGGCACTTTTCTGAAGGTATTTAGTACAGGGATATATTGAAAACTCAGAAGGGGGCTCAATGCAACTTTTTGACACTGCTGGGAGCCTGCATGCCTGAAAAATGGCTGAATGCAGTTTGCCACTAAGTCAGAAATGCTGGAGTCCGACAGGCAAGGGAGTCTTTGGAGCAGTGTATCATCAGTGAGTGCAGGCTGATGAAAGCTCCCCGCAGCAATAGAACTGTGTTCCATGCAGTGTTTCAGGCTGTGTACTACCACCATTGCCCCAACTGAGTAGAAAAAATAAAGCAAAGAAGATTTCTGTAATAAAGGGAGAAAAGTGAGAGAATGAAGCTCAGACGCCATGAGAGAATGAAGCCCAGACGCCATGGTTAACAAATATCATAACTTGCGATATCCAACAGTTGAATTTTACTATATTTACCAGTGGTATTGTATCTTGATCTGAAGGTGAATGCCTCTCATGGGGAGATGAAGAGACTTTGATATAACTGTGCTTTGGGTTTAGTATGTCTTTTACTTGAAGAAAATGATACTTTCCTTTTAAATCTGAACATTTTTCAGTCCAAAAAAATATGATCACTTACCACTCGATCCAAAATTTGATTGTGCTATCTGAATAGGCCTTGTGGACCAACTGATGTTTCAGCAGATCCAGCAGTAGTTTTTCAAGCCGTACAGTGCGGCATTGTGTTCCAAATGAAGTATTTTGAGGTGATGAAAATAATTTCCATGGTTACTTTTTCTGGTTTACTAATAATTTGAAGATTATTTTTAAATTCAGAACTAAATTCAATTTTTTAAATGAATTATGTGAGTCTGCATGATTTGCTTTATGTCTCTACAACTGTAAGGGTTTCAAATGTATTTGTTTAATAAATACAGAGAACTAAAGGGAGAGTTGCTAGTTAAAATATTGCCTTTGCTTACTAGATAGCACTGGGCAATTTATTTTTCTTCTTTAAATCTGTATGACAATTTATGATATGATTTCTGAATTTATAAGGATTTCTGACTAGTGGAATAATTTTTAGGTCAGAGCATGTACAATGCAGCTAAAATGCTCAAGAATATTGAATCACCCTTATTCTTAACAATACTAATGTGTAACTAGTGCTTTCATTTTATTAACTATGTCTTTCTCTTCCCCTTCTCTCTAGTGTTATTAATACAATGCTGGTGACATGTGCTGTGTGCTGCTACCTCTTGTAAGTATTAGCATTTCTCTGCTGTATTCTCATATAGTCAGATCTGAGATTGCAGAATTACAAGTTCATTTTTGTGTCTTGATTGATAGGTTTACATGAACATAGTACAAGTAAAGGGGATTACTCCTCATCATGCCAGTGTTAAGTATATTTTTTTAAATCCCAAACCAGAATATTATAAATTAATGCAAGCAACTCATTATTGCTATAAGAATGTATTGTATTTGGGTGGCTTTACAAGAGTTTTGGATAAGGTTGCAATTCCAGAAGGAACACATTTTCAGTTTAGAAGTGTTTTGATTCCAACCTGTAATTTAAAGCCTAGTGGTAAAAGATATGAACGCTCACTTTTTGCTAATGCAGTAGGTGATGCTATTCTTGAGCCAAGACATCTTTTGTTAGTGTTCTCTATTCTCTAATAACTTGAAGATTGCAGTATTGCTGTGCCTTTTGTGTGGGGCTTCCTTAAAAGATGATCCTGAAGTTCCACTTAGCACAAATTTCAGCTGGTAGGAAGAAAAAAAGGATGTTATACCAGTTTCAAGGGTACTAGTTTCTCTGTCCATAACCCAGCTCAGCACTTTGTTTTACGTTTGTAAAATCATATATTGCTTTCCATAATAGTGTGCTGTGTACATGGCTCCAGTGATAAATGCTGCCTGCATTGATGATGAATTAGGCCAGGGCCTTCTCATTGATAGACTCTGGTGTAGGATTCATTCTATGAAGAAGGATTCTTGTCCTTTTTACTGCTGCTGTTTAGTCAGGATTTTAAAGAACACTGATTCAGCCAGGATTTTGATGACCAATTATGAGTTGGAGAGTACATGCTGTGTGATTCTAGCTGCTGCTGGTTTTATTTTTATGTGGTTTGGGAGTTTTTCATTTTCTTCACACAATCTTCCTGGAAAAAGAGGTTTGTGGAATAATAATAATAATAATATTAAAAATATAATATAAAAAAATATTTAATTATTATTATAGGACCTTCTGATATTTCTCTTGTTGCTGCTTCTGGCTCATTGCTAGTTTCTGTTTCTGATTGCTTCTCATCTCTGTCATAGACTGTATTTGCAGAGGTTTGGAAATACGGATAAGCTCTGTACGCATCGTTTAGATGTTTTTAATCACAACATATACATTTTTATAGGGTTCGTTTTTTATCTGAATTCTTTTTTTCATTTTTGAGAAATCATTTGAGTGCTGATAGAATTGTTCGCCAGAAGAAGTAGATTTGATGATGCCCTCTCACACCTGGAGTCTCTTCCCTTCTCCTCTTGTACCAGTGGCCACCAGCCCCCTTTTCTTCTCGCTCCCACAGTCTCTGTTCTTCTCCCTTTGTGCCTATCCCCAGCACTGTAAGAGGCACAGCAGATCTACCTGCCAGGACAGGCAGCTGTGAAAGACACGTGGCCCTCTGAAGCTCTGCTCAGGCTGTAGGCAGGTGCCTCCTCGTGCTTGCCTGGACCTTTCGGGCAAGGAAGAACTACAGGTCATCCTGGAAGCCCAAGTACTCAGATGTGCATGGCTCTGTTTCCTTAGAAGGCCTTGAACATAATTTTACTATATATTTTGATGAGTATTTGCAGTATTAGAATTTCCTGTGAAATGAGGTTTTCAGCTGAACTTGCCCTTTAAAGCTGATTTTTTCCCCTCATGGCTTTCTTTAGGAATCAAAGATCACAATGGAGAACAGTATTTCATAACTCCATAGAGTACAACAGGAGCAATTAGTTGACTGTGACAGAATGTTTAACCCAGGTTTCATTACCTAGTAGTCCAATAATGCAGCTTCTCTGCTTGAAAATAGCGTTTACTTTCTCTGTTACTAGCAATTTTATTAATCTGGAATACTATTTTGTATTACCAGTATATGTATGCATTGAATGTATATCTTACCTTTTTTCTGCAGTTCAAGGCAGCAAAAGTTATTCTCCTCCCTATTATTCCCTCAGCAGTGTTGTGAGGTAGATTAGGCTGAGAGGTTCCGACTGACCAAGGTCAGTCAATAAGTGTCATGACTGAATTTGAATTTTCAGGTTCTAGTTTGACCTCTAGTCTGATTATAAATTCCAGTCCTAGCAAACTTGCAGTCAGTTTACTATAAATAAGATCTGCCTTGTTTTAGTTTGGACTGGCCTGAAGCACAATTCTGTTCAGCTTAGTGCTGGGGAAAGCAAGCGTTCTCCCAATACATCCTGCTTGCTTATGTTTCAGCAAATCCAAAGAAACACATCAGGAAGCTGTGACCTGGGTGACTTTTACAGTCACTGGACCTGAATGTCCCTTTGTGCTTTTACTAAAAGCATGCACATTTCTGTGTAAATAGTAAATGTTTTGAAAACAGACAAAACATATAACCATGCTTCCTCTTTCTACATAAGTATTATTTTAGACGTTTACCGTATATTCCAGTGTATAAGACGACTGGGCGTATAAGACGACCCCCAACTTTTCCAGTTAAAATATAGAGTTTGGGATATACTTGCTATATAAGAAGACGACCCCCGGCATATAAGATGACTTTTGAGAAGATTTTCCTGGGTTAAAAAGTAGTCTTATACGCCAGAATACGCTGTGTATATTGTTTCTCAGTTTACAAGAGAGAGGGTGGATGACAATGGTCCCAATTCCAAATTAAATTATTTATTAAGCATTTGATCTGACATTAAACTGCTTTCTGCATCACCAGCCGCCTTTGAAATGATGTCCTTCTTTGCTTCTGCCTGCACCCATTTTGTTAGTGTCTTTCACTTCTGTAACAGAAATTAATTACATTAATGTTTACAGTGAAGATGCCAGGGAAATCTTAGTTTGGCAGGGCATTTCACAGCCTTAAGATGAGCTCGATTGCTTGCCTCTTGACTTCTAACAGTGTTGGTCCTCTGTAGTGAATTATTAATCAGGAGAAAGCAAGCGCTTCATCTCTTAATGCCTGCAAGCTTGGGAAGGTGAGGATGACAGACGCAGCAGCATGACATTGCCATGTCCAAATTGGCAGTGAAGGACAGCCTTCCCACAGCAGCCTGGGATCCTGAACTAAGCCTGGATAAAAACCTCTGAGGATGAGGTACAGCAATACTATTTTTTTTCAAGTCTAAAAAAGTCCTTCTGGTTTTTTTGGCAGATTACTTCCTATTCCAACATTACAAACTGAAACAACAGTTCAAAGCACTCACCTTAGATTGCACAACCATAGACTACATTTTTAAAGACTTTCCATATCTGGGGTTTCGAAAGCTGATGGGCATATCCATGTGAAATTTCTAAGGTTAACTGACCCAGAGCTCACTTGGTAAATAGTAAACAGAGGGCCGGGTACACAGCACTTTGTGTTGTAACTTTTGTGTATAAATGACACAATTTGTTAGGACAGATCCTAGGACTACAACAGTATTTTGGATTACAGGTTATTCTACAGAAAGTTTATGTACATAAGGGGAATTATTTGTTGCTTGGGATCACCTGTGGCAAAACGTTTTACTGTGGAAATATGAAAAAGTATTGGTTAAGGTATGCTAAAGCCAAGGCTGTTCATGGCATTTATATTTTCAGCTCTCCCCTTTGCATAAATGAATCACAGTCTTCATTATAAAATAGACGGAGGCAGATATCCACATTCATGATATAATGCATTTTGCAACTTGAAACTGGACTTCCATTTGAACTACTTGAAGCACATTGAGCAGTTGGCTTATGAATGCTTGTACAGCAAATTGATCTCGTCATATGAGTATTTGAGTCTGCGTAAATCTGAATATTGTATTTTAAATCATAGAATTATCTTGGGCAAGCAGCAAGTTGATCTCTGAATTTTAATTTAATCTGTAGCATAAGGCAAAACCATGAACTAGTTCTGGTCTGCACATTGATTAGTTTGAGAAACTGAGGGAGTGATGATAGGAAAATATCATCTCAACAGGGTAGAAGGAACAGCAGACCCAGATTCCATCTGACTCATCTCTTCCCTTGTCCTTATTCTGTCTTGTGGTGCAGAATGGATAGGGAAGGTTAATATAACAACGAGAGCTTCATAGTCATATATAGTAGTACTGCCTTCTCCTAGTTGCTTTTCATCTCTGTGGCAGAGTTTTGCAATTCACTTGTTTTTGAAGATAATGTGGAAAATGCTGTGCTGAACTTACCAGAAATATGCAGAACCGTGCTAGTGTTTTTTGAAAGCCCCCAGTGCTTCTAAATAACTTAATCAGGACTTCAGTATGGAATCACTTCTATATTAACAATGGTGTAATCTCTGGGTGCAGTAGACACCATGCCTAATGTTACAAGGATGTATGGGGAGCTATATGATGAATTTAGAAATTGGGTAACAGGATAGGTGGTATTTTGATGCATTAGTGTACTAACTATATAGATTGGTGTTTCGTGGTTAGGCTTTAGGAGGGGAAAATTGTGATTCATTAAAATACCGCATTTAATGAGTAACTTACATGTATTTTGGGTCACAACATATTCAAAGTCACTCTTCTGGTCTGACCAAATAACAAGCTTCTATATTCTCAAAGTCTACATCTCCCCCCTACATCTCAATTCTGGTTTCATGAATTCCCGACTCACCCGTGCCTCACACTGTAGAAGATTGGCCTCATGTTCACTTGCTCTAGAGGGCAAGACTAGAACAAAGGGGACAAAACTTTAAGAAAGTAGATACAAATTAGAACTTGGGAAGAACTTCTTGACAGTAAGAGTTGTGAGTCAGTAGAAAAGGCTGCCTCGTGGAGTGGTACGTTCCCCTTCACTTGAGGCCTTCAAGCAGAGGCTGGATAGTCATGCGTAAAGGATACTCTGCTGAATCCTGCACTGAGCCCAGGGGTTGGACTTGATGGCCTCTGAGGTTTCTTTCAACTCTGTCATTCTATCCTGTGCATGCTTAGCACAAATGTAGACATACCTGTCACACAGCCCTTTCTGTACTGCATCTTATTCTGGTTTGTATCTCAGACTAGGCACCTGCCATTCTCATGCTGGTGCAGACAACAGCAGATACTGCCCAGGGTCTGCCATAGTCTGCACTAATATGTGGATGGCAGGTCCCTATTCTGAGACATAATACATAATAAGGGACAGTGCAGAAAGGGCCACAGACTCCTGGCTGTTGCTGAAAGCAATCCTTTGTGGGAACAGAGAAGGCTAAAATTCTTTAGCTTTTGTCAGTGTGACTTATGAGCTGAGCTGTGCCATTGTTACTTTTTAGGAAAGGTTTACTACTATTCCTTTTGAGAAACACTGTGGATAGTTTCAGTCTACCTTCATTAGAAAATTATTAGCCATTTGGAAGCTCTGAGCATAGCATATTTATCCTAGGTTGTGGTAGTTGGAGAGAAACAATAATCAAAGATGTATTCTCACTGTATAAAGATTTCATATAGTATACCTATGCTGGTGAGGCATTCAACCCTCTGATCTGAGCGGGATCCCTTTCTGATCCTAATACAGCTGCTAGACACCTTTACGAGTCGTATCTCCCGTGTCATTCAAAGGGAAACCAAACCAATGCCTAAAAGAATGCTGTTCATCTGTAACAAGCCACAGTGAAAATACAGTTTTTCATCAGAAGTACTGTAGACTATTAGTATGGAATCTTTATTCTTATCTTGCTCATAGATGTTTAAATAATACATAAAATTAAGAACAAGGCTGAAATGTGGTCAGTAAAATCAGAGGATTAACATGGTATCTGGTCTCTTTGGCTGCTGTGGATTTTTCTTTCAGCTGACCTGCATTTCATTCTCTGATCCAAGCATCCAGGTTTGTGTGGAATTTTCCATGACTGCCGACGCACTCTGCATCCGTGGCAGCTCCCATTACAAAGCTGCTTTCCTATTTCTCCACCTTCCAAAGCATTCTAGAAATAGCAGTTAGATGTGCCTTTGTTCACAAAAAGTTTTGTATACTAGGCAGTTAGCAGTGCCGTAAGGGAGAAACTTAAAGGAATATGTAAACCCTTTTCATATTTGCTGTTGTTAACAAAACAAGTGTTCTGTCCCCTTGTGCATTTTAAAAATGAATCAGTGTTTTGTGTCCTGGATTTGGCTGCTGCTTATTTAATGTTGCTTTGAGGAGTGTGTATGTATAATTTGTTTTATTGCAAGTGGTAGTGCTTTTACATAATATTAACCAAATACGTGCATAAGGCAGCTCTGAAAAGATAAGCAGAGATAACTTTTTTCATGCAAGACTGGCTTACAATTGAAAATCATCGGTTTTCCCCGGCAGCTATTTCTTGCACCAAAGGTTGAAAACTGCTAGTTGCATCACGATCTGAAAACGTAAATATCTTCAGCTTGGTAAAAGCTGCAGTTTTGACAAGCGTGTTGTGGTTCAGTTGAATAAGGCTGCCAAATTAGTGTGGTAGTGACCACATGGTTATGCTGGGGGGGGGGGTAGACTTTTAAATATTAGAAGGGAGAAAATGGACTTGTAACAGAATGTGGCAGCATGGAATGCCTCTTTAGTCAGCACTGAGACAGCCTGAGTGGTGAAAGTCGGCAGGTCCCCATCAAATTCTTTACCTCGGAATTTGAGAGACCTTCCTTTCTCCTTCATGCATATTTCCATTCAGAGCTGCCTTGTGTGTGTATGCTCAGTGAGCTCTGTTTTCATGAGTTTTCGGTCAGTAACTCTACCTATTCCTAACCTTGGTACTGCTTCCTTTTAGTTGCCTTACTCTCTACCCCACCAACTGTAAAGGGTACCACCTACCACTGGAAGTCAGTCATTCCTTAATTAATAGCTTATCTTCCCCTCACCTCCACGTTGCCGTTTAGGATTTTATGGCCATCCTCTTGGGGCTTCTTTGGTTTTTTCCCCAAATTATAGACAGCTTTTATGCTGTGTATTATATAAATTATCACACTTACATCTGAATATTATCAGTGACAAGTGGTGCCTTGCTTGGGATTCAGTCCACTCCATTTGATTCCCTCCTCTCAATTTCTCTTTTTCCTTAGTGGTCAATGAGTTTTGTATATACTCCGATTATGCTTAGTTTTAGCTAATACTCAGACCTAATAATGTTCAGATTATAAGACTTAGAAAAAAATAACTTAATCATATATCTCATTCCACTCTATTATCTTTCTAACTCCTCCTTTTCTTTTCCTCTTTCTTTGTCCTATTAACATTCTTAGTTCTCTGGCTTTTTTCCTTCTTTCCAGTAAATTGGCATTATCTAGTCATTAAGCAACTCTGAACTTCCTGAGCTGTTTTGAAAGATGAGAGCATTTCTCCCAGAAACCTTTTGGACTTTTCCAAATTTTGAGTTTTCCCCAAGTCTTAAGTGTATTTGATATAAATACACTTTTGAAATAAATAAGTTCAAGCAATGAAGACTTGATATTGTTATATAATTTATATTCCTACCTCAACACTTTGGATGATAGCACATCTTAAGGGCACTTTTATAAGATGCATGAACCAAAGAGAGACTGATTGTTACATGAGTTTTACTGTTTCAGATATAACTTGAGCTAAAAATCAAGCACTCAGGTTTTTCTCTTTTATATGTTTAATATAATTGCTGCATTCTTTTTTTTTTATTGCATTCTACTCCATCTCAAAAATCTCCTTTTGTCTTAACAGCTGGCTGATTGCAATCCTGGCACAACTGAACCCCCTCTTTGGGCCACAGTTAAAAAGTGATATAATCATGTATTTAAAATACCATTGGCCTTGAGGAAGTATCTTCTACTGGAATTTGCACTAGGTAAATACTACTTTTAAAAATCATTTGTTACAATTCTATCCTACCAAATGTTTCTTTCCTCTCATGCAGTTTTCACTAGTTGCAACTAGCAGTTTATAATGACTGTCATGTGTGTTATTTTGCCACAGAACATGTAACTTCAAAACATTGGACTGATTTTTAGTACAGGGCCAAGTCTTTCCAAACATGGCTGAAAAATGATCAGCCTTTTCCTTTGAAGTGGTCTCTTAGCTTGACATGACTAGCAGTTGGTCCAACACAAAAATTAAATGAAAGTGCCTCTATTTTCTTTCTGCCTGTTGTCATATTGTTTTCCAAAGTCCACAAAAGGTCTTTAAGTAGTACTAAGGCAGTGTACTTTGACTGCTTTTTTAAAAATTAGATTAACTAAAACTGCATGTGTCTTTTTGTCTGAGCATTGATTTGAGCATTTTAAGGTGTGGTGGGATTGTGTGTGTGTTTAAAGCAGAATTGTAGTTCTGTTGCAGTAAGCTCAGGTTAAAGTTGAGATGTTTGCAATGCAAATGAATTCAGCAGATAGCTCCATAGCTGTTGTCTCAGTTATGGTAAAATTTGGTAATTGAATAGGGTTCTATTCTTTATCTTGACACTCTGTCATGTTCGTTCTTTGTAAAAAGCTAAATAGCAGAGGACAAATGGAGACCAATGTCATTGTTGTTAAAACTTCCTTGAAATAAAGCTCTGTTCTTCTCAGGTCAGAGTTGCTAATTAAAGGGATAGCAATAAACACAGTACATGCAAATCTTGGTTTCAGTTTCAGCAGCTGTTGTACACAGCAGTGATGGGAAGGTCTAGCACAGTAATGGCTAACCTTTTGAGCTCACTGTGTCAAAATTCACAAGAAAACCTAGCTTAACTCCGGTGCTGTGTCACTTCTAGAAATATCCATAATTTTGTGATATTTGTAGCTCTAGTAAAAAAGTTATATTTTTGATATATGTATTTATTAAGGGCAAAAACGAATAATTCTTTACATTAGTGACTTGTCGCTGAATTTCGTTTGCTAAATCTTCAATTGAAAGTTGGCGTTTTGCACACTTCAAGAATAAGCAAGCACTACATGCCCAGGTGCCAGGGTGGGGGCTTGGCATGTCACCTGTGACACGCGTGTCATAGGTTGGCCATCACTGGTCTAGCATGTCAATAAAATTAGGTGATTGGAACTGGACTTACTGGACAATAGGATTGGATTGTGATTTTGTTCGCACTTCATTCTAGTGCTTTGTAATTATGCTCTTTTCATTTAGAAAATAGTATCCTCTGGCTGTTGGTTTGGAATGACTTGACTGTAGTTTAGTAAGCAGGATATTTAAAAGCAAACAGCCTTTCAGGATCCAAATGCATCTGCTATTACTGTAAGCTTAACCTAATATGTCTGTGATGCATTGTACTGCACATCAGTCTCTTTCTAAATTTAACTTATATTGAATTCTGTTGGAGAGATAAATAACAACTAAACTGATGTTTCCTTTGCAGGTTATGAAGAGATGTTGTCTGCCTAAAGCTCTGTTGACACAGAGATGCCCTCTAAGCCTTCCTGATGTCTGTTTGCCTAAAAAAAAAAATCTGTGTATTTACACCTTCAGAAGTGCCTAATGGATATACCTCTTCTTCAGTACAATGTTATATTTAAATTTCAAGTGTTAAAACATTCCAGTGTTCTCTGGGCTGTCACAATGACTAGATGGCACTAAGCTACGCCTGTCTCACCTGCACCTATTGCCTTACTGGTTTTTATACTAACCTTTTGATTGATTCTGTTTACAAGCATCATTTAAATCTTGACTTGTACCTTAAATGAAGGTTATGCTCCTGAAATCTGGAATAAAATCCTTTTCAGCTGAACTGACTTTTATTTTGCAAAAATATACATAGGCTCTTCTGCACTCACCAGTCTTAAATCCAGAGGAATGAGTCAAGAATAGTCTGGCCTACTGATCTGGACCTCAGCAGGTATGAGGTGGATCAGCGCCTTTTGCACCAACAGTGCTGATCCAGATGAGCCCATGGCACAGCCATTAAGTTTAAACAAGCTTCACAGCCACACCTCCACACCTAGCTTCTGTAAGATTACGGCTTTGTTGGTCTGCTGGTAGACCCTGATAAACAGATTTACCAGTGATCCAGATTAAGGCCTCCCTTAATCTGGATCATGCTCTGTCTAATGTAGACAGAGTGGACGCGCAAGGGTGTGGCCTCATAGATCCATATTAAGGGTGTATTGAGAAAGGCTCTTACATGCATGATGTATAACTCCTTTGAAATATTTGACATAGTGTGGAATAATTTGAAAACCTTTGCATAGAAGTGTCTGGGAGCAATTAACTGGTTGTGTAACTGTTATCCCAGATTTGACAAATATAAATTCCCATAATATTTACTCCTGATTTCATGGGTTTGTGTGCAGAAATACTACAATAGTGAAGTTACTTGAGGCTAGAGTATCTGTCTCATGATTCTGTAGATGATAAAAAGTAAATAAGAAGCAAGGTAATATTTGAGCTTTAAATTATGAAAGTATTTTAGTTGCTATATCTTCAGTGCTTGAATCCTTTGTTCTTTTTTTAGCGTAAATATAAGGCACAGATGTTAGAATTTGTGGTCTTCTTTTTTTTGCAATATGTCAGTAAATGGCAGTCAGCATGTAAACCAGTTTTTAGACTGGTGTCAGTTCCTTGAGAAATACCACTGTTGCATAGGCAACAGAAATCTCCGTGAGATTACTGAGAGCAAAGGCCTGTTTTTGTTAGTAAACTCCGTTCCTTGCAGCAGGTGCCACCTCACCCACTTCAGGGTAAAGAGAAGGTAAAAATTAGCATAGTCGGTATTTTTTATTATGGAAGTGGCCAGCTACAAAATAAGATTTTTTGAGCTTTAATGTCAAGAGCCATAAAAGTCTTGAGTTCATTTCATGAGACGCACTTAAATTCCCACTGGAGACTCCGGCAGTATGAGCATCGAATCTAAGCGTAGTGCATCTCAGCGTTATAGCAGAAACCTCTGCAAAGAAGCACTGAAAACAATTCCTTTGGGTGCCTTTAAAAACCCGCTGCTTGCAACGTGCTTCGCCAGTCCCATGCAAGGGTCGGCATACTGACTAATCGTCGGACCGCACGGGCTGCACTTGTAATGGTTACTCAATGAGCTATCGGAGCCCTCGTCCTCCAGGGATGGAAGCGAGTTCTATGAATCGCTTATGACGAATCTTAAAGGGAGAAGGGTATAGCAGCAGCAGCGTCTTTTCATCATCCGGAACTCAGTGGAAGATGGAGAGGAGTTTATGCTCCTCTTCCCCTCCCTCTCTGAACTCCGTAAGCTGGTCTAGTGGTTAGGGAGTCGGATTCTTATCTGGGAATACCGGGTTCGATTCCGCCCTCCCCCACGAAGGCAGCTGGGTGACCTTGGGCGAGTCACAGCTCTCTTCTGAGCCCTTACAGCCCCACCCACCTGACAGGGTGTTCTGTCGTGGGGAGAAGGTTGGCCAGCCACTTCGAGTCCCCTTAAATGGGTGATAAAAGCGGGGTGGAAAAGCCAACTCTTCCCCTTCCAGGCAGGGCTGCGCCTTCAGACAAGCAGCGCTCTCTCTCTCCCTCCCCCGCCCCTTCGTTGAATTCCCGCCGCCGCCGCCGTCAGCTGAGAACAGAACATTCTCTTCCTTCTATCCTCCCCCGCCCTTCCCTCCTCCCGCCTCGAGCGGTCACGTGAGAGGGGAATCCAGAATCTGCGCCCTCCGATTGGCTCCCGGCGCTGCCGCCTTCGATTGGTGCCTTTCGCTTCCCCGCCGCCTGCCGCCTTGGCTCTGCCTTTCGCTTCTGCCCTGCCTCTCGCTTTTGTGTGTGTGTTGTCGTTAGCCCACGTGATGGGGGCGAGTCACGCGATTTCCGGGAACCCGTCAGGAAGGGACATAAACAAAACAAACCCCAGAGCGGCATGGAGGGGCCGGGCCAGGGCTATAGTCTCAGCAGAAGCGGGGGACCCAACTGAGACCCCCCCTCATCCCCCCGCTGGGTCGGGGTGCCAGGTAAGACACCGGGGGGTGGCCCGAGGGCTGCCGGAGCCCCCGAAGCGAGCAGGGAGGGAGACAGGGCAGAAGCTTGGGCGGGGGGGCGGCTACGGTGCCCCCACCCGGGAGGACAGAGGGTGACGGTCCCGGGGCGAGCGTGGTCTGCGGACCTCCTGGAGCAGCGGGAGGGGGCGCCCGTGGAGGGGAAGAGAAGCGGGTGGGGGGGCTGTTGGTTTCGTTTTGATACATGGGGTGGGTGCCTTCTCGTGCAGCGGAGCTGGGGAGGTGCAGATATTTCTCTTAGAAGTTCCTAAAGACGAAAGAAGAGGGAGCGCGTGAAGACGAAGCAAGGAAAGTTGTGTCCGTTGCGGCTGCAGCGTCTGTGCTTGCAAAGGGGGCGTGGAGGCAGATGCAAAGGGAACCATTGGTTCAGAGACCAGTCCGCTGATGTGGGTTATATTGGTCTGCACTGTAGAAGGAGAAAAGAGGCTTCGTTTTTTTCTCTCTCTCCCCCCCCCCCAATTTTTGCAAAGGTCCAGGGTCGGTGGCGCCGAAGCCGTTTTCGTTTCTCCGGTGGCCCATCTTACATGGAGGAAAGGGGCGTGTGCCCGCCCGCTCGCTCCTCTTAAATGGTTTATTTTCTGGTGGCGCTGCGCAGGAGCATGGGAGACACAAGGGTTGGGTGGGGATGGGCGCCGCTGCGGCTCGCCTTTCGTTTTTTTATTTCCTTTTCCTCGTAAGGTGTAGGAGGTGCCTGGCGGTGGTAGGTGTGGCGACGCTGTAGATTCCTACTGCTGTGTTCCCGGAGCGATCCCTTTCATTGTGCCCTTTTTGCATTACGAGAAGCGTAATTTCATGCTTCCGAAGATGGCAGTTTAAAGAGGAGGAGGTTACGTGAGCAGATATTTAGGGGTTTGTGTGTGTTTTGTAGATATCTGCAAGTTTTCTATGGTGATTTGCACCGCTATTGGTCTATAAAATATGATGAATAGTTGCTAGGGCGCCCAGGTGTATCGATCCAAAACTTTCCTCGCCGACAAGCTTGTATGGCACGGTCGAAGTATTGTCAGGTTGCCAAAGGGCGGGAAAGAACCCTGTAGCGATGGGACATCTTTAAGGGGCCGGAGAAGAGAGCGAGGGAGGCGAAGTTTCAGCAAAGCTTGGAGCCCACAACTACTTGGTTGCCTGAGGGTGCGTGGAAGGGAATCGAAACTAATAGGCGACGGGGCTGGATCGGCGTGAGTGGGGCGAGGAATGGAAACCGAGTACTGCACTGTAAGTGATTTGCGATCCGAGGGGCGGGTAGGAAGCAACGCTGCTGGGGATTAAACAGAAGAGGCGTCGGCAGGCAGCGAGAAAGTCGGTTTAAGCTCTGCGCTACTTTATGGCCGGGTGGAATGCGAGGAAAACCTTTCAGCCCGTGAAGTTTCCCAGAGTAGTAACTGGACTCCTCTGGGAGAAGGGAGGGCGAAAGAGTCGAGGCTTAGTACCCCCACTTTAATTCACGTCTGGATCCCCCCGCATTCCTCCCTATCTCGTTTCCCACTGTTTCCTCACCCCGCCCACCAAAGCGGATCACAGCTGTCTCCTCTTCACCACTCTTCCGCCTCTTTTTTTTTTAAGCGGTCTTGTGGTTCAAAATGTCGTTTCCCCCTCCAGTTTTCAGGTCGTACAGGTGAAGACGGCGGGGCCCTCCCCGCCCTCGGCGGTGATGGGCAGTTCAGCCCCGCTCGCTTCTGAGTCTCCCAAAAAGTGATTTGTTTACATGTCGCCTCATCCAAACTTGGGAGGGGGGGCGGGCAGGAAGAGCGACAGCGGATTAGCCCAATGGCAGAGAGCCTTTGGATTCGACGGGCCAATAGCATTGAGCACAGGGCGGAGTAAAGAAGCATGTTCCCCTGTGCTTCGGTGATGTTTGGTGAGGCGGCCATATTTGACAGGGAGGTGTGTTAGTGGGTCAGGCTAGCCGTGGAGTCTGTTACAGGGTCTAGGCTTTGGGGCGAAGGGAAGGAGGGCGGCGGGTTAGGAAGTTAGAGGGAAAGCGTAGGGAAAAAGGCTTCCTTGCCGCCTCCCGAGAAGGAGGCGAACTGAGGGCAGAAGCACTGGAGGAGCTGCTATTTAGTGCTGCTTATTGTTGCGAAGAAATAAAACCGTGGTGATTGTGCTGCTGCCACTAAAGTGCAATAGGATGCACGTGTGGGCACTTTTAGGAAAAGGCTGATGGGATCCTGTTTCGTTGGGTCAGTTCACAGATTTCCTTCATGGATTTAAGGACTACGTTCCTGTTATAATAGTCCTATCCTGTCACATTTGTCACCATTTTCCCAGAATGAAGCAATTTCTTCACACATGAAATATTCTGGATTCAAACAAGTCCTATGAACTGTTTTCCGAGTAATTTCTAATACTTGGAATAGAGAAAAAAGGTTCTGTTATCAAATGGTCTTATTAATTGCTTCTTTTGTGTTTGTCGGAAGAGCCCTATGCATTATCTTGTGTTTATGCAGTGTGTGTGTGTGTGTGAGGGAGAGAGGGAGGGGAAATTTACAATTCAACAAGATTCACAAACATGACTTAACCGTCTATTAAAATAGTGGACTTTTCTAGAGAGACATTAGAAGTTCTTTGTAGAGAATCAGTTTCATGGTTGCAGATTTTCTTCTACCTTTTGCACACAAGACTTGTTTTTCTGATTACCCTACTCCACATGATTTGATCCTAGTACTTTATTATACTTTTTACTCATTATGAATGTGAAAGATGTATTGTGGCATACTTTGTGCATGGTATTTTATCTGTCTTAAAGATTTGTTTAGAATTGCAACAACAGAAAGCAGTCCTGATGAGTGGCTGTTTTTCACATAGACCTGTCTTGGTCTCCCATCTGCTATCTTTTCTTCTGCCCCATCTCCAGTTTGGCACAGGAGATCACCAAACTTTTGATTATAATCATTTGAAGTGTTGTGTGTATTCACCCAGGTTCTGTTTCACGGTTATGAAACTATGCCACAGTTTTCTCCTCCCAACCCTCCAAAATGTATTTGAAACTCAAAGGTTAGCTATTGGGAAAAGATATAAGGTTTGTTATAACCACGTGTTCACAAATTAGTGGCCCTCTATATAGCTCCTGCAGCCCCAGGAAGATACATATGTGGGCCTTTCCATTTTCTTGATAGAAAAGGGGCAACATTAAGACTACTGCAGAGGTGTCAAACTCAATTTTGCAGAGGGCCGGATTAAAAAAAAAAGTACTGTCAGGGCCTGGGGGCGTGGCCGGGGCATGTCTAGGGCACAGAGGAGGGGCTGGGGGCATGGCTAGGACACAGAGGAGGGCTGGGGGCGTGGCTGGGGCGTGGCTAGGGCACAGAGGAGGGGCTGGCTGTCCATGGCAGCGCCCGCGCACTCGGGCAGTGGAGGGTCCCACCGCGCGCGCGCTCGCCTCGCCTCGCCTCCTTCGCACCCAAGGAGGACAGCGGCGGCGGCGCACGGTGGCGGCTATGGGCCGTATTAATACAGCCCGCGGGCCGTATCTTTGACATGCCTGGACTACTGGGAAGCTTTCCACAGTAGTTAGTCCTACTCCTTCTATCTGGAAGTTGAAAAAAAGGGTTTAAATAATCCCTTTTAGCTTTGTAGTGGAAGCATGGAAACATCAGGAATTCTATCTACCTGCTCCTTTTTAAGTTCCAATGAAACAGCAAGCACCGAGTACCTCCTAGGCCGAAATAAATGACTTTTGAGCCTTTTTTGGAATTTCAAATATTATTAAATTGGTGGACCTGCATTACAAAACAAGTAGAACCAGATACTGTTGTTTGTCAATAACCACAAAGTATCCTAAACCCCAATACAGAAAGGGCCTTATCTCTGTATTCTTCTTGGTTTTGTCAGTACTGTTGTACTTCTGAATGTTTGTTGTTTGATACATTTTCACTTCTCATTCTTTTCTGCTTGGTCATGTGTCAGAATATAGCCTTTATTGCCATTAACATGTCATAATTTCAGGGATGTAAGAGATTACATACAAAATGCTAACAGAAGATTTGAAGCTTTAAGCAGTCCAGTCTTAGAAGCCAGAATTTCCTGTTTCACTGATGGTATTTCCTCAACTTAGTGATTTTTAAATTTGGTGCAGATTAGGGATATAACCTTACTCTTCTGAAATATTAGTAGGCATTGTGAGGCTATTACAAGTAGGGATTTTTCAACATAAAGGCCGTGTCTTCACGGCAACCTTATGTTGAATTCAAAGTGTTTTGAATCTTCGGAGTCCAGATGGCAGTTTGGCTTAACACGATTTCCACGTGTTAAATTGCCCCAAAGCGTTGTAAATGTTAATCCTCATTTCAACAGGTCTCACTCCGGTTTGTGCGCTTGAAACATTTTACATTTTTTACTGTGGGAACCCTTCCGTGTTAAGGGATGAGAGTTTCCCTCCCCCAATAGCTTGCTTCCAAAGCAAGCTGTAAAAGCATCAGCAGCCCGAATAGCAATCCAAGCAATCCACTGTAGCAAACAAGCAATTCACACCTGATAACCATCTTGCTATTGAAAGTGCTGACCTTCTAAAAAGGGAAAAGAAAAGCAACTGCTGTTCAGAGAGATGTATGAATGTTTAGAAAGGGGCTTGACTTGCCACTGCTGCGCGCCCTGAGCAATCGGGAGAGGAGGGAAGAGAATCACTGCCTGCCTGGTGCCGTTTTTCCTCCATCCAGGCAAGGCAGCCACCCAGCTAGGCTCCGTGAAGGGGTCTGTTATGGGTGGTATGTTCACACCAGGAGGAAGAGGACAGGGCAGCCCCGAAAAGCGGCTTTTAAAAGGTAGCCATTGGAGCCCCCCCTTGAGTCACGTACGTCCTCAGAATCCGGATTGAACACGATTAAGCTGATAGTAATGGGAACAGGCAAATTCGCGTTTGCATCCGGTTCTGTTATCTCGGTTTAGGGAAAGCAAAATAAGGTTGCCGTGAAGACACGGCCAAATAGTAATAGCATACTACTTCCACATTACTGCAGCTTCTTAAAGAATATCTTTTCAACCCAATCTTTGTTTCTTAGTACAACAGAAACCAGCTGATGCTCTTCTTTACTAGCAGGCAATGTATGTAAATGTAATGCGAGAAAACATGGCTCTCCTTTGCAGATAAATCAATCCTATGTAGATACATCACATCTAGGAAGAATGCTCTGTTGAGATTGAGTGTATCGAGAGTGAATCATAAGTGGTTTGTTGGAGAAAATAATTGTACTGATATAAAAAACCCATTAAAGCATTAGATTTTTGCCCCCCCCCAAAAAAAATGAGTAGTTAACTGACAAATAAATGAGTACTAATTCATTTCTGTTTGAAAAATAGAGTCTAGTTATCACATTGAAGCATTTGCTATAAGTATGATGGAAGCTTCACTTAAAGCTGTTTTTCTCTATTTATTAAGGAAGTTTTAAGAGCAACTTTCCACCGCCTTGCAATTTTGCTTTACTTTTTGGAGAGGATGGGTAGGAAATAGAAGCAGGGATGCTGTTAACAGAATGGCAGATTAGTTTAGCCTTAGAACACATTCCCAACCGACCATTCAAAGTGAAACTGTTCAAATTTCATCTATAATTGTGGTATTGGAATAACTGAATGCTTGTGAGGTGTTTGGAGTTATTTCTTTATGAAGCCAATTTATCAATGGAAAGCTCAAGGGATAAACAAGATTATGATATCAGCACTGTGGAAGAGACTGGCCACTAGCAATCTGAGCCTTAACTGGAAGTATCTGTGACAAAAAAGCAATAATTAAATAAGTCTCAAGCTGTGACTGTGTCTTGCTGTGTGTGTCAGAGCAGCATTTTATTCTCTTTGCAGCCCTACCCTCCAACAAAACATTTACAATCCAGACAAGGAGACCAGTAAGCAGTACTGATGGAATGTTAACATTTCTAATGCAAAGTAGAAACACAAACAGTTGGTGTGTCAAAGCCCAGTGCCTTTCCCGCCACATCAATCTGTGTCTCAGTGATACAAGCGAAAGAAGATTTCATATCCATAATTATGATAAAGCAAAATTATTAAGCAGTAACATTCTTAGGTCCAAAAATAAATTAGCAAGGCAGCTTGGTCCCTAATTGAGAAAAGATCTCATATGATGGAACCAGTAATATAAGTTTGGTCTCAGTTTATTTGGCTAAGCTAAGCCATTTCCTGTCACTGTTTCATTCCAATGATCACTTCAGCGAGAGCATCTTAAAACTACAAAAAAAAAGCCCCTTGTGAAAACTAAGAGCAGCTAGTTGAAATGCAAGATTAAAAATAGCAACCTACCAGTAGTTACTTGTGGAATGAGAGCACAAATTGAAAATATTCATTGAGGTTTTCCTGCTTTTTGGTCCTAAAGTTTATCTTCTGTTTTGAAACAGTACTCACTATAGTACTGTATGGAACTTTTATTTCTAGACTATGCTTCAGCTGCAATTCTTTTCTCCGTCTCACAACACTAGAACCAAGGGGTGCTCTATGAAGTTGATGATGAGGAAAGTTAGGACAGACAAGCAGAATTTTTTTTTCACTCAGAGGGTCATTGGTCTGTGGAATTTCCTACCAGAAGAGATGGTGAGAGCAACAGCCTAGATACCTTTAAGGAAGGATTATATATATTTAAGGAGGACAAGTATATCAGTGGCTACGAGAATGTAAGCCTAGGTACTTCCTCCAGATAGGACAGGCAGAATGTCTTTTGCAAGGATCCAAGAACAGGTGAAGACTTTGCCTTTGTCTTCTGCTTGAGATGGCCAGAAGCAATTGGTGGGCCAGTGTGTGAAACAGGATGCGGGACTGGATTGTCTGTGGTGGCCTGATCCAGCAGGTCTCCTCTTATGTTCTTATGTACTGTTGCAATGTTTCCCCCATTTCTCTTTCCCATTTGTGACTACCATTACCCTTACATTTGCTCTCTTGATGATGGAGAAAATCAGGCACATGTGACCAGGTGATGAAATCTGGTACAGCTCAATAGCAATGCTTTGGGAAAGCTGAATCTGGCCCCTAGATTACCTTTCCTTCTCTTCTTCTTCCCCATGGTTGTCCCACTATCCTGCTCTAACATAAGCTTGCCAGGTGACAGTGGGCGGTTGTTCCTTTTCTCCAAAACAGCCGTTAAAGCATCCTTGGCTGCAGTGTGTGGTGTTGATGAGATCTTTGTCTGATGCTTACCTGCAAACATTGTTTTAAAAAAATGTTTCAAAGGCAGGAAACAAATCTGAGGGATGCTGGAGGATGTAGCAAGTTTATTATTGGGACCTTCAACTATGATTTGAGGGAAACTGATGGCAGTTTCATGTGTTCCTGCAGCTTTCTGCACCAGGTTTCTTTTGAGGGGAAGGAAGTAAAGTGGGGAGTTTGTAAAAAAAGTTGTTTGGTAGTTGTGCAAATTACAATAACAGAACTGAAAGATAGCTGAAACACTGGTGGTGAAGAGCCAAGGATTTGTGCTAGTAGGTTTAGTCTGAGTAGTATATGCTGCTCCTTCCTGCACATTGAGGTAGCTTCAGTTTTGGGCTGCTATCCAAATGCCCCAAACATTTCTTGCCTGTTGTTGTAGAGATCACATTTGCTGCTGCTGTTATTACTTTGGAGGTTCCCTGCAAGTGCTAGAATTGCATATTGTGCAGTCATTTTCTCAAAAATTTATTCTTGTGTCTAGTTTTCCCAAAAAGGGGAAGAGTGAACAGGAATGAGAATCTTTGACTTTTAATCTAAAGTAGTATATAGTACCATACTTCTCAGCTGTTGTTCGTGGTAAGTCAGAATTAGATACAGCTGGTTGAAATGCAATTACTTTGAGGGCAAAATGTTCTTTTTCCATTGCTCCTTACTGATTGTATCTTCATAAGTCTGCAGTACTAAGAAGTAGAAAATGAAACAAAGATCCTTGCATACAAAAACTGGGGTCAAAAAGATTTTTATTAAAGATCACATCTTCACCATCAACCACAGTGGCTTAAGGATTGGTAGCTGGGTCCTTTTGTTGGAAATAGTCTAGTCAAAGTCAGCCAGCAAAGAGATGAACTACTGTTTGTCAGTAGACCTACTTAATACGTGGAAGGAAAATATCCCTGTGCAGTTAGTGGATTAAATTGTTTCAGATGGACCCATTCATAACGGGCAATTTTCATAATCTGGCACCATGGTTCCTATGAGACTATTAATAGATATTTCTGTTCTTTTTAAGTCTGCCTTGGCACTAAACTGCTCTGGATACTAGGTAGCAGACAGAGGAACAGAGCTCATTATAGGTAGTACTGTACTGCCTGATCTTGAAAGGGTAGCTTTTGGAAGACTCTAAGAGCAAAGGTGGGGATAAGAATTTGCAGAGAGAGGCACAAGAAAGCTAGAATTTAAGTTCCTAAAAAGTGTGCAGTTTAATTTTTAATAAAACACTCATTGTGATTATTATCCTTTTAAAATAGAAACAGAACCAAAGTTCAAGTCATCCTGAAATTAAAGTAAGAGCCAAATACCTGCTGCAGTCCAAACATGACAGAAATATGTGTGCACGACCTAAAGGCAGTTGAGAATGACTGAGGCACAAAGGAGAATAATGCCCATGTATGTTCTCTGGTTGTGTAAAGATGAGATTTCAGCTGACACAGCTTGGGCAAAAGTTCCCTTTTCTGTTCAAAAGCAGAGTACCTCTAGTTGCATCTTTCAGGAAGATGTATGCATATGAATATTTAAAGATTCCAGAGAAAGCCACTCAAAAAGCCAAGATGGAGCAGATATCATTTTCCTTGGAATTAATGGTATGAGTAAACTTGCATTCAGTGGTACAGTCAAGTTTCATGTTAAAAATAAAAATGTTGAAAATCTGGAGGAAAAAAAGTGTGGGAAATATTAGTAGAAATATAAGCTTACCTGATGAGATTAGGCAGTTCTCTTCATTTAATGCTTGTATCTGTACTGATTTTAATGAAGACTATGAAATACTCTTTCTTGAGTGATTTTCTCACTTCCATACATATGGGGAAAATCTTCCTGCAATTCCTTTGCCTTTCTTTGTCCCCTCAAAGGCTGGATGTGCAGAAATATGTTTTTCTTTACTTTAAATGCTTAGCAGGGTCTAGAAGAAGCTCGGAAATAGCAGGATAACTCCAGCCCCCCTGGTGACATAATCACAAGCCTTGTGCTGTTCTACTTCCTCCCAGCTATAAAAGGCAACTAGGAGAAGAAGCACATGAAGTCGTGAGGCATGATGGAGACTGCTTCTGCTTTTGCCCTCTAGTTTGCTTGCCTTCCCCATGCCTTTCCTTTGCCATTGTAGAGGTCCAGCTTTGCATGGCTTAGACCCTCATGGTGTTAACCTTTTTGGAGCAGGTTCATATTTGACAAACTAGCATACAAATCTGTTCATGCACTTCCTTAACCTAGAACAATTTTTTTGGGAAAGAATCACCATCATTTCCACCTTATCCTGTCCTGGACATTAACCATAATTTTTAAAAGAAGCACTGTCAGACATGGGGACAACAAACACAGACATTATAAAACTGTACCTATATATTTTGTACATATTTATTTCATCAAGTTAAAATGTCCAGGTTTAATTATATTTGAAAAGCTGGATACAAAATACCAATATGCAAAATATCTGTATGTTAGCAAACATCTGCCCCCTTCCCTTTGCATTTTTCCTATACTCAGTAACATACAGGTATTTTGCAAGAGAAGAAGAATGATTACTCAGACAGATGGCAGACAGAGTAAGAGGAGTGATAGGATGAGAAATCATTACTGGATTTCCTGTCATATCGCTATATCCTGGCATTAGGACTACCACAGATATGTGTGGCAGACCAGATATAATGCCAAGGAAGTTGCAAATTTTCGCCCATATCTTGAGATGCCCATTTCTCTGCTAATGATATTTAAGAATTTCTATTCTCTCCTTCAACCAAAAATCCCAGGGAGGACAACCCACAGAGGAAGCTAAATATCAAAAGCCTGAGTGAAGAGGTATGTTTTAACAAGTCATTGAAAACCATATCGTGTAGGCACCTGGCAAACCTCTAGAGGAAGTCTAGGGGCCACTACAAGAAAGGCCCTCTTGTGTGTCACTACCACTTGCTCCTCTGAAAGTGGATGAACTACAAGAAGACCCTCTATTTGAAATCTCAGTCCTCAGGCAGGTCTATATAAAAGAAGGCGCTCTTTCAGATAACTGAGACCCAAGCTATTTAGGGCCTTATATATTAATATCAACACCTGGAATTGGGCTTCAAAGCAAATAAGATAGAAGCCAATGCAGATCTTTCAAAACTGGCATGTTTCACATCTGGCCAGAAACTCCAGTCAGCAGTTGAGCTGCTGCATACTGCACTAGTTCCAGCTTCTGGACAGCCTTCAAGGGTAGCCTCACGTAGATCATATTACAGCAGTCTAATCTGGAGATTAAGAACATAAGAGGACTCTTGCCAGATCAGGCCACAGCGCATAATGGCCCACCAATTGCTTCTGGGCATCTCAAGCAGAAGACAAAGGCAAAACCTTCACTTCTTCTCTATTCTCAGCAATATTTGTTTCTACTCTTGTGTTTTAGGATCCTGCTAGTGGCACAAATGAGTAATGTCTGTCAGGGAAGTTATATTTTTTCATTTAATCTAAGAGATGGAAGGTGCTATCTTGTTAGCCAACAAATGCAGCTAAGGCTAAGTATTTCTCTGATTATACTATGCACTTTAGAATAAACAGAACTTCTTAAGTGGTTAGAACCAGCCATGTCCTCCCTGTGATACGTTACTTTGCAGTTTACTGTTGTATGGTTTCATGCTTGGATTTAGATTCAGTTCTTAATTCTTAAAACTTAATTCTTGCACTGTGGTCTTTCATGCTGATCTGTCAAACTCTTCACCTTATGTATCCGGTTTAAACCTTTGTGGAACAGAAACACATTAGGCCTGGGCACTGAATCAGAATGATAACATGATGTTTTTAATTTATCAGCTTGCAGTCCTTACATTAGCAGAAAATCGTGCATTTTGATACAGTCTTTTCCTCTCCCTCAGGCTTTTTTTCTGCATAAAAAGCAAAACCTAGAAAGCTTTCTCTGGGTGAATTGATTTTAGCTGGGAGCTTTTGCTTCTGAAGTAAGCAACAAGCAAGCTTGTTTAGCACAGCAAGTGCTCAATGGGATACTCTATAGAGGTCCTTTGCATAAACATGCTATTTTGTGGTGTACAGAAGTATTGTATATTGGATGCAGTGAGACCTGTCAAAAAGCTTAAAATCACTTTTGCTGAAATAAACTGGCTGAAAATTTTAGGACAAGGGTTAATACATTTTAAATGGGGGACATTTATGTGGATTGTGAAAGGTTAGGGTTACTGAAAATGTTTTTAAGATTCTGTCTTGGTTATTAATGTGCTGGACTAAACTGTGTCTTTATCATTGCTGTCTTTAGCATTTATTGCTTACAAGTATTTTTACAAGGCTAAATTTTTGATGTATATGTTGGGACAGTGATTGCTGTATTTTAGGAGCTGTCTTCTCTCATTCTCTCTTAAAATCAAAATTTGAGGCATGCTTCAGTCTTGTATCTGAAGTAATTTTGCTCCATTATTCTGAAGAATAAACACTAGCATCACTTCAAGCCATGGGTCTTCATGTAATATTGTTCTGGGATATGCCGCTCTTATCTGCTTTGATGTACTTTATGGTAATAACCATGCTTGGGAGCACAAAGTGTTGGTGTTTCTTAAGAGTGTGTTTGTGTGTTCCTCTAGTCCCTTCTGGGCAGCCTGACCACAGTTAATTACATCCTGCTGTCATCCTGTTTATATCTGTCTTTTCAGACCATTTGAAAACTTAGTGAATGAAGCATATATTATCAGTCTTAAAAGACACCAGATTTACTGTAACTAAGCATCACTCAGAGGCCTTTAAAATGCTGAGCTGCTTGGAACTAGGGTGTCTTTGTTAATGTCTTTTCCTTCCTGAACTTGCTCAGATTTTGCCAAATAATAGTATTTTTAACCTGTACAATACAGCCAAAGTCCAGTCCTTCTTTCTTCTCTATCCTCCTGACCAATACTCTGGTATATGTCCCAGTTACCTCTTGCTGTGGCTAAATGCAGCCTTGCCCTTTCCTCATTGGTTCCCTGAATACTATTTAACACTCTTCTTCAAAATCAGTCACTGGCTGCTCTTGTCTGTCTCTCCTCCTTAAATCCCTGCACCTTTTTCTGACTGTTGATCCTATACGAGGACCATCTCTCTTCCTTCAAACTTTTTTTCAAAAGCCTTGTTTTCTTAGAATTAAAGAATTGTGAGGGGCCATTTAGGTCATCAGGTCCATCCCTTGTTGCATTATGCTGGGATCTAAATTCTTTCCATTCTTAGACTAGTTCCTTCTAGTTCCTTAGTCCTGTCTCAGCATTTAGGTTGCTTCTTGTCAGTCTCATTTGATCTTGGAAACTAAACACTCAGGTTTTATTAGATCTTGGAATAAGATATAGATACCATATGTTAGATTTGGAACCTGAAAAATATCCTGAAAACCATGTTTCTCCATTGTGGTGAGGAAATTGTGAGGATTTGTTTAGGCAGGCTCCAGGAGTTGAGCTGGACTAAAGTAGCATTTTGCTACTTTAATGTCAAACTGTGTTGAACATACAGATGAGAGAAATGCGGAGTCTTAATAAATTTAGGATTGTAAGGTCCTTCTTTTGTTTTGTTCTGTTCATTCAGGAAGTGTCCAGAAAAAGAAGAGTTCCACATACTGATACTGAAACACTTACAAGGAAGAAAAAAGATATCTGTGAGTCTCTGTTGAATGAGTGTTGCACTGCTGCTCACGCAGAGGAAAGAAAAGCTGGAACAGAGCGTACAAGGGAAAAAAGTGAAACGTTTGGAATTGGGCTTAGAGGATCTGGGCTTTGAAATGCCTCAGGTTTGTATCCACTGTTTTTATTAGCTTGCTTTTTGTGATTTTAGGTTATATAGATATGTTCCTATTGCCTAAATAAATTGGGGGCGTTTGAAACTTGTTGAGTGAAGCTAAAGTATGATATCTTTCTTAAATATGCTAAATATTTTTCTTTAAAAAAAAAACTTCAGTGACTTCAGCTAAGAGCACACTGTATACTGACAACAGAAAAAGTCAACATAAAGACAAGAGAAGGAAGGATAATCATAGAATAATTGTGTAGCACACAACTTCTGGAGTTTTTTCTGTTTCACTGTAGTAGGTACCAGAGGGAGGATGTTCTGACTATGGTTCTCTGAATTCAGAATAGCCACCCAAAAGAGAGATGCTCGGTCACATGCTTGCTTTTATTCAGGCTTTGAATATGTTCCTTTTCCCACAGTCAGCTTTAAGTTATGTTCTGCTTTAATCTGCTTCTGGCCAAGTGCTGCTTCTAAAATGTATTTTTGTGCTGCAAGTCAAGAGATATTCAATTAGATCAGTTTGACTAGCTGCTCAGAGTAGAGTTTGCGAGCCTTTTTCCCTTCCCTTTTTCCGTGATGGAGGAACACTTAGGTTAGGTGAAGCTTCCTGCCAAGCTGTCTTGATTTGTATGGCCCTTCCCCACGCAAGAAACCGGGTCAGTGAAACTAGGATTCAGTTATGCTGCCTAGGCAGTTTTGTTCATGTTGACCTGGCCAAACCAGGATGCCTCAGGACTAAACCAAACCACTAGTAGTGGTCTGTGCACATCCTACAGGTACCACAAATAGAAAATGGTGGTACTGTTTCATGATATCACAGCTTCTCATGGTCTTGTGCTGAGGGCCACTAGGGCTATGGGTCATGTAGTCTCATTTTCACATAGAGAAAGGAAAAAGAGGTGAATGACCAATGTGTGAGAAGCCTGGTCAATTCCCATCCCCAGCAGCAGGAGAGTGTTTTCTCATTTGTTCTTTTTCCCTTGCCTCTTCTTAGCTCAGTCAAAAGAGCTTTATGACTTGCTTTGGAACTTTTCCCCATGGCCTAAAGAGAGAGTGGTGCAGTTCAGGCTGCCATAGTAATCAAGTGTACACTAGTTTTAAGGGAGAAAGGACATGTGGCAACTGGATCAGCCAGTGGCTTCCCAAGTGTAAGAGTCTGTCATGGAGGATTTTGATCACATCCTAGAAGCAAAGCCCCCTCAAGCAAAGAAACACAGGGATCATTCCCTTGAGCCAAGGAGTGGGGTCATGGAAAGGTATCCTCTTGTTCTTCCCCCCTGCCCTCCTTTAGGGAGCCATAGCATGATTCTTCAGACTCAGAGAGAGGTTGAGTGTTTGGATAGGGTCTTGGGTGATGAACCTAGGAGTGATTTATCCTGCCTATTTAACCCAAAATAATGCTTCCCACTCATCCTGGTGGCCCAGGAGAAGGGGAGCCTCACAGCAAAGGAACCAGCAACCCAGAGCAAGCAGGACCCAACAGATAAACTTTGGCCTTTCAATCTGAAAGAGACTAGTATGGTAGCTCTCCTCCCCCCCCCCCCCCCCCCCCCCCCCGCCCAGTGGAGGAGATCTTGCCTCATGAATGGGCAGGTCCCACTAAAATTATAAGGGTGCTCAAGACACTGTATGCCTGGGATAAGGGCATAGACATGCCAGCAGTGCACTTGGTGGATGGCCCCATATCCTCACTCTTCTCTCATGTTCTGCTTATGGGGATTTTGAGCTCACAGAGTTTGCAAACAAGTGGACAAATGCTTTTGCCTGCAGGGGATGGAAGGCCCCAGCATGAGTATTCAAGATTTCTACCATAGCCTTCATCCTTTCTTAGGCAGACTTCTATCCTACCACAGCTCAAATCTAAGCTCCTCCAGTTATCTAGCATTTGGTCCCTTGTGGGCAACCATCCCATCCACATAGCCTTCCTCTCACCCAGGGGCATGGCTAACTTGACAGTAGTGTAATGGTCTGTCTGGTTGAAACACTGGCAGGTAGGCAACAAGTCTAAGGGTGTTTTCCCACTAGCACTAAGTACCCATTGAAGGACCAATTAAGGACCCATTAGGCTCAGAGCAGGATGACCCCATTTCCACTACAAACCCGATTAGAGCCACATTTGTTTCCACCACAGCTAGGGAAATCCAGATCATATGGGTCCTTCAGGACCTATAATCTGGATTTCCTGTAGACCCCATTACAGGGGTCTACAATGGTGTCTTCAACCATCAAATCTGGATTATAGGGAGCCTTTTCCTGCTACAGTTGGGCAATGGGGTCTAGAGGAGGTTTGGGTGTGTGTGTGCCCCAAACTCAAAACTTCAAAGTCCCTCCGAAGTTACCTTTGGAGACTAGCACAGGCTCCAAAGAGAACCCCTTGTGAAAGCAGTGCCACTGTCAAAGGCTCCGGAGGATCTTTGAAGTTAGCGGCAGATTGCTCCGGAGATTCTCCGGAGCGTCTACGAAGATTGCACCCCTTGTCCCCCCAAACACCTGGGTGACAGGCGGACCCCTCGTGGGTAGATCTGGATTTGCACATGGGTGCTTCGGCATTTCCACAGCAGGCAGCCTAGCACCCATTGCTATTACGTACTAGACCACCCATGGAAACACATTGGGTACTTACCTTAATCCGGATCTACTAGATCTGGATTAAGGGAAGTACCCATTCTTTAGATCCGGATCTTCTTAGATCCAGATTAAAGGAGCTCAGTGGAAAAACACCCTAAGAATCATCTAGTAGACAGGGCTTCAGTGGGGGAAGGCTTTTTAGGTTCTTGGCAATGTGCTAGTGGAATCCAAAATTAAGAAGCTAATCTCAGAAGTTGCAACCTTTTCAATCAACCCCCTTCTGTTACTTTGGCCAAGACTCAGTCAGTTTGCATATGGACCTGTGCTTTTGCCCCAAGGTAGGTTTGGCTTTTCATAGGGGACAAGAGGTCAGACTCCCATTGTTCTGCCCCAGACCATCTCCCACGTTGGAGAGGCCGTGGAACTCTCTGGATGTGAAGAGACCTTACAAGTCTACATTCTCAGGACAGAGGAAATGAGAAAATGAGACTCCTTGTTGGTTCTCTTCCTACCTGGGAAATTGGGGCTGAGGAAATAGGAAAATAGCAGGGTAAATCAAGGTTTGCATCATCTTAGCATATAGATAACAATGTCATGGTGCCTTATACCATATCACTGGCAATGTCCATAGCTTTTCACTCTTAACAAATCCATTGAGAACACCCATGGGGAAGACACCATCCACCTTTTCCAGACCTATAGGTTAGATCTTTTCATGTCACTGAAGACTGCATTTGGCAGGTATGTCTTGTAGCAGGTACTAAATGAGTTAACTTAGCCTTCTTCTTCCCCTGTTTCAAGTGAGCTGTTACATATCCCATAATATTAGTGGCCTTCAACACAAGATGGGCTAGTTAGTACTCAGCATAATTGGTTTTTCTTGTGGATTCATGTGCTAAAGGCCACCTAGCCTGCCCAGAAGTCTAAGGGGAGGACTTCATCTCTCTTTCCCTGGCCAGAACAAATACCATCCTGTACCTTGGATCTGGATCCATTGGAACTGGAGACCAGAAAGGGCAGAGTTTCTCCTCTTTGATCATTAATTTCTTCTTCTACCTATGCAAAGATAGACTATATTACCAACAGATTAATGATCCTAAGCACATCAGATAATAAGAAAAACCATTCATGGAAAAACCATTCACAGTTATATATATTGTGCTAAGGAAGCAATCATGCCTGGCTTTAGTTTTTACATAAGTAGCTATGATTTCTATACAGCAGGATCTGTGCTATACGAATCCAGTTTGGTCTAGTGGTTAAGGAGCAGGACTCTTTTCTGGGAATACCAGGTTCGATTCCGCCCTCCCCCATGAAGCCAGCTGGGTGACCTTGGGCTAGTCACAGCTCTCTTCTGACCTCTCAAAGCCCCACCTACCTCACAGGGTGTCTGTTGTGGGGAGAACAGAAAGCTTTGTCAGCCGCTTTGAGTCCTCTTAAATGGGTGAGAAAAGTGGGGTAGAAAAGCCTTCTATACAAGGAAATTCAGATTTTATGAAACACATACAGATAATGCTTTATAAAACTGAGCTAGAGAAGAGATACTTTTATTAAGCTATTTGATATCATTTTTATTTAAATCAGCTATTGAGTTCAGGAGTCACAGGAACATATTTTGATATAAAATATGTGTTTGAATGAAAGCAGTAAAACATTTTTAAAAAATATAAGTGAAGATTAACAAAAAAAAGTTATATGATGAATGCTTTCTGACTACCAGTCATTTCCTCTTATTTAGATTTAAAAGGGTACATACTTAGTTTTCTACAAAGGTAGGCAATCTCAAAATGTTTCTTTGTTGCATTTATAATTGACTGTTCTTAATACAATCCCAGGTCAAGTAAGGCTGTCTTGGAGGTGTTAGCATATGGCATTTGTGTTCTCATCCCATCTCCAATCCACCTCTAATGCACTTTGAAAGTGCATTTGCTGGCCTTTCTTGTGCATTAGAGATGGGATGATCACAGAGACGTGTGGCAGTAGTATCTCTGAGCTACCGTTGATGTGCTTTGCTTTTTTTACTGTGCATGAACTAGTTCAATATTAGCAACGCCCAGGGGAATTTAGAGTTTACCTGAAGGTTGTTCAAGTGTTTGAAAATTATGACTTTTTTTTTTTAATTTAGCCTAGTGTGAGTGGAATGGACCCTCCTTTTGGGGATGCCTTTCGAAGCCACATGTTTTCAGAACAGACTTTGATGAGCACAGATCTCTTGGCTAACAGTTCTGATCCCGATTTCATGTATGAATTGGTAAGTTACAGATTTTCTATGACACATAATTTAACCTTTCCTAAAGAGTATATACTTTGCAAGGATTTTATTATTTCTAAGATTTAAATACTGATTGGGACAGCTTCAGTTTGCCTGTCCAGCAATAGTGACTTCTTGTAGGTGAAAGACTCAGAAAGCCACCAAAGGGTAAAAACAATATGATATTACTTCTAGCGGGAGCCTGATTTCAGATTATTGTTTCCTTAAAAGTTTTTATCAAAGGAAAACAATCGTATCTGTTACAATATATGCACAGATAACATCTCGAGACATACATGTGTAGTGCCCTTTCATTCTGAAATTTTTGACTTGGGAATCTCATACACACATGCCAGATCCATTACTGTGGGGAATTTTTATTGTTCATCTGCTAACTAAACAACAAGTGGCTGGTCGCTTTTGGGGAACAGGAGACTGCAAAGGGGGTGATGTTGCACAACATAAAAAATAAACATAAGAGAGATCCAGTGAAAGATATTGCACTTTGTAAGACAAAAATAAAAAAAAAGATGTACTTGTCCTTACTGATTATGGATCTGTTTCAGAGAGACCTGCAGGATTAATCCAGCAAATGGAGAGTGGACACTCTTGGGTGGTGGAGGGAGAGGGAAACTGACTGAATAACACTCTGCAGAGCAATGCAGAAGGGTCAAGACAAAGAGGAGTTGGCTTTCAACTGTCCTTTCTGCTATGACTTACACACTTGCACAGTCTGTAATCTCATCAAAGTATTTTGGAGAGGGGCATAATTTAATGATTGGATTTCTTATTGGTTTTGAGCAGTTCTTGTTGACTTACAAAGATTAGGATAAAGTTGTCTCACCACAGCTAAGATGGCAGTAAACAGGAAAAAGGACCAAAGATGTCTGAGGTCTTGTTCTTGGCCTAACTTTCCTTGTCCATCTTTGTGCTGTACCATCCTTGTCCATCCGTGGTCCTTGTTCCTGCCTTCCCAACTGGGTGTCTGTTTAGCTCCCAAGGGTGCAGCATAAAACAGAGTGGGAGGGTGAGTGATGCATGGAGCATGGCCTTCTGGAGGCATGTTTTCATTACACATGTTGGTAAAAGTATTTGGGTGCCTTGTAAGCTTTTTAGCTGTTTGCATCCTAAATAACTCTTGTATTAGGTCAGTCATTGAAAACTTTCAATCATAGGGATTCTAAACATCTCTTGATGACTTGTTTCATTCCTAAGCATGTCTAGTCAGTTGAGTGTGTTCTTCATATTTGCTGAGGACTAGAAGAAATGTTTATCCTTCTGTTAAGCAATAAACAGTCTGCCTTGCACCATTAAGGATCTTTCTGCCCAGCATGGAAGATTTCAGAGGCTTGGACAGTCATCTGTCAGGCATGATTTAGCAATTCTGCACTCTCAACTAGAATTATAAAGGCCCTTTCAACACATGTAACCTATTATTATGTGAGAACAGATAGGGCCATCAATGGTTTAGTATTTTCCTCAATTTAACGGTGCTTAGTTCATTGTAAATCTTTAGAATAAATCTGTAAAAGGCTGACTGGCTAGGCATATAAACAGTGCTAATCCAATTAAAAGTAACTCTCAGCATCTGGTGTTCATTATGGGATTGTATTGTACCTGTTAAATGTAGAGGCTGAAACAGTATTTTATCTTTCCTGTTAGTATAACTAGTGTTACTGTTAATTCAAGTTGGGCAAGTTTTTTAAAAATTTCAAATAGGTATGTAATTAGGTGTAGGAGCTGCTGGATCATTTAAAAACATTTCAAACTTGACAGTGCAATTTTGTGCACGTATATTTGAAAGTCTTGTAGTATTCAGTGGTATTTCTCTATAAATGTGTTTAAGAACTGCAGCTCAAAATGCTTTGTACTGTTTCTCCCTTGAGAGGTTACTGCTAGGTCCTGGAAGTAGCTAAGCATATTATTTTATAATGTGGAAAATAAAGTGCAAATGTGAGAAAAAAACAAATAGATGACACATTTTCTTTCATATAGGATAGAGAAATGGATTACCAGCAGAGCTCCAGGGATAACATCTTTTCAGTAGAGGACTGTAAAGAGCTTGAAAACCTGGAATCTTTCACAGACATTTTGGATACTGGAACATCTTTCCCTGCCAATTGGGAGCAGTGGGACACCTACTGTGAAGACTTAACAAAATATACCAAATTAACCAGCTGTGACATTTGGGGAACAAAAGAAGTGGACTATTTGGGCCTCGATGATTTTTCAAGCCCATACCAGGATGAAGAGGTGATAAGTAAAACTCCAACGCTGGCTCAGCTCAACAGTGAGGACTCTCAGCCTGTCTCAGATCCACTGTGCTATCCAGATTTGCTGTTCGGTGGGAAGCAGTCCCCGTTAATTCCCCTGCCAACTAAGAAGATTGCAACAAGAGCAGCAGCCCCAGTCTGTTCATCCAAGACTGCCCAGGCTGAGGCATCTCTCTCCGAATTTGCTCAAAAGGCCAGCAAACCCAATTCAGGCACACAGATCATGGTGAAAACTAATGTGTACAGTAATGAGAAAGTGAACATTCATGTGGAATGTAAAGATTATGTGAAGAAGGCAAAAGTAAAAATTAATCCAGTACCCCAAAACAGGCCTGCCATGAGCCATGCTAATGCTGATGCAGCAAAAGAAAACACCTGCTACTGCGGAGCTGTGGCAAAGAAACAAGAGCGGAAGGCCAGTGACTCTATCCAGAGTCCTGGGGCTCCTGTGTTGCCTTTTAAAGAAACTCAGGCTCTCCTCCTCACTCCACCACCACAGGAAACTCCAGGACTAGTTGCTGAGGAGGGCAGCCTCTCCGCCAGCACGTCTGTTTCAGATCCTTCACAGAAAAAGGAGGAACACAATTACTCTCTCTTTGTCAGTGACAGTTTGGGGGAGCAGGCAGGCAAAGCCGATCTGGAAGAGGAGGAAGAAGAGGAAGAGGAGGTGGAGGATGAAGATCATGATGAAGGCTTTGGAAGTGAGCATGAACTATCTGAAAATGATGAAGAGGAGGAAGACTACGAGGATGACAAAGATGATGACATCAGTGACACGTTCTCTGAACCAGGTACTGTAAAATAGCTGTGGGTCTAGAGCCAGGCTACTGGGGTGAAGGGGAAAGGTGGCATTTTTAAAAATAACTCTACAAGGCTAATGATTTACAGCAGCTGTGATCACCTACAGTAAAACATCTGTGAGGTGGCTTAGAGAAGACTCCAGGGTGGGATCATTCACATGCTGGTCTGTCCCTCCCCTTCTCATGAATAGACGTAAGTTGGATCAGTGACTGAATGAGAATATGAAGTCCACACATTACTAAGGTGCTTCAGAGGTCCTTTTTTTCTACGTGTGATCACCGCCAAGATCTTCTTCTTGTTGTTGTTGTTGTTGAAGCAATTTAAGTTACTTTCTTTCATAACCCTAGAGGAATGTCCCATTTTCATATGTGAAGAATTTTTGCTTTATGAATTGAATAGAGTGAATTTTATCCTTGCTTAATGCAACTATTGAACTAGGAAGAATTTCACTGAGATGTTAAGGGGACACATTAGGGCAGTGCTGATCAGACTGTGCAGAACACTAGTGTCCCAGAACCTGAATTTTGGTTTCTCCAAGGAATTAAAATATGTAGTCCATTTAACTCACTGTTTCATCATAGGCAGGATTTTCCTTAATCAGTCTTCACCTAATTTGTATGATACTAAAGAACAAGTAATTTTATGGTACTCTCTGAACAGTTCCATATCATACAAGTGCTGAGAATCCTGAACAGTTTGAGTAACATTGCATTAGATCTTTTAGATGAAGATTTTGTCTAGAAAGCAAAGAGTTCTGTTTTGTTTGAGCAGACTAGGAGATACAGCATTTTTGGATGAACTTATTCAGTGCTGCTGCTTCACTTCAGTTTAGAATTGTTTACAGTCCTAGACAGATTTTCTATAAGTATGTTGTTTGGGATATGAAGGGGTTATGCATGTGGAGGTATAAAGGTTTCTTTTTTAATATTACTGCAGACAACCATGGAAAGTGTGATTCCTATGTTTTGTTTGCTTATTATGCACTAATGCATTCTGCAAACATTGGAAGAAAACATTTTCTTGATAGAAGAACTTAATTTTAAAACTCAGTAAAATACTGTCCTTTAGAGGTATCCTGACGTTATGCGGAAAGGGGAAAATCCTATTTAATGCCCAGGAAAAACAAGGACAAAGTTAATAGGAAGGGTGAAACTCTGGGAATGGACAGCTTTAAAGGCACTGTGGCTGCATCAGATGTGACTCTCACATGCAAGCTGTCCATTGCTGCCCTGGGATACAGAGAAGAGATCAGACCAAACTATGGGAGCTGGAGAGAAGATGGTTTGGTGTAGCGCATGGGTAGACCGTGCACCTTACAACTGAAGAGAAAAAAAGCAGTTTGGAGGGCCCTGAATTCAAATGTTGTGCATAACTATTGACTCAGCTTAATTTATTTTATGGGCAAGGGACAAAGGTTAGGCACAGCCCCATCTCTTCTGTGAAGCCGCTTGAAATGAAAATGAGAAATTTGCAAGTTTTGGGTGCTTGTGAAAAAACAGAAATGTAACTATACTTCTTCAGTTTGAGAATCACGGAATTCTCTGAGGTATTCAGTAGGTTTACAATTGACTCCATTGTATAGTTTTCTGTATTTAACTTGGCATATAACTTGCTATTATTTACCATGTGTGTTTGGGATGATCAAAAGAGAACTATTTAAAACAAACAAGAACTTAATGAGCATGATCTAATATAAAAGAGTCAAAGAAGTTTTAAAAAAACCTAGAAATGACCATGTAAACCTAGTTGTGCATAACATACAGGACTGAAGGTTGTGTTGAAGAGATGGGTTTTAATAGGATGCTGAAATAATAGTGTTCCATGTCTGATCGATGCTGGCTGAAGAAACATAGTTGACTAGAAGTAAAGGACCTAAGTTGGTAAAACTGTCTTGACATTCATTTAGGAATGCAAGGGCTAAGAATTTTATGAAAAGATCAGCAATCCCTAAACTCAGGTGCTTGGTTGATACTGGACCCAAAGCATTGCTAAGTTGACTTAAACTGCCTTGTTGACACAGCTGGACAACTCAGGCATAGCATACTTGGCTTGCTTCATATGAAGGGGGCACAGGCACTTTTATGGCTGCAGACAGGCTTTTGTGGTCTCCAAAAGAACCCTCTATAACAGAGTGGCACTGCAGCCTATTATGAAGCTTCATTGGGACAGGTCACAGAGTTTGACTTGGTTAAGCTCCTCTTCAGGATAATTCAAAGCTGAGCTTGGTTCATGGCCTAGCTTGGTACATCTCAGTAGATTTGCCTAACAATTTTTTGGCCAATTTTCTGTTGGTAGTCAAAATGTCACCGGGAGCTTTTTTGTACCTTATAGGCTAATAGGGGAAAGAAGTTGATAGCATGAGTTTTCATAGATTAAGCATGTAAGCTTAAGTCTACAAAAGCTTATGCTACCAACTTATTTCTCTTTGTTAGTCTCTGAGATGCTGCTAGAACCTTTTGCTTACTGATTCAGACTAATGCTCTTTTTTTTTGCTCTGCTTGTCATGCTTTGTGAAAATGCTGAATTGCAACTTTATTCCTTTTTAGGATATGAAAATGATTCTGTAGAGGACTTGAAAGAGATGACTGCAATATCTTGTCGGAAAAGAGGCAAACGAAGATACTTCTGGGAGTATAGTGAACAGTTAACTCCATCACAGCAAGAAAGAATGTTGAGGCCTTCTGAATGGAATCGTGATACATTACCAAGTAACATGTATCAAAAGAATGGTTTACATCAGGGTAAGAATGAATTCTTGTAGGCACAGCTTCTTCCAGGAGCACAACTCTTTCTAGATATTCCCTCCAGGTTGGAGGGACAGGCGGGATGCCTCTAAAGACCATTTGCAGGGAGTTGAGAGCAGGTGAAGGTTTGGCCTTTGTCTTCTCCTTGAGATGCCCAGAAGCAGTTGGTGGGGCACTGTGTGAGACAGGATGGTGGACTAGATTGGCTGTGGCCTGTTCCAGTAGGTCTTGTTCTTATGTCCTTTTCTTTTAGTTGCTTAAAGAAGGGTTTTCAACATTATTTTCAGTTACATTTTTTTCCTCACCAGATTCACTTGAATATTCAACACCTGAGAAACGTTTGACTAATTGACAGTGTTCTAGAGTGATTTCAGTGCAGCATCTATATATTTTACAAGCCAAATATGTACCTGATCTTAGTGTCTCTCGGTAACCTTAAAATTAGTTTAGTCTCCTGCATTTACTATAGTTTTACATTTTTAGATATGAATTTTGGCCATATGAAATATTTTAATTTTTGTTGGCCTTTTGTTGGTGATCATTTTCCTTTTATTTATAAACAGCTGTTACAGCTGTGGATAAAACATATTTAAATATGCAAAGGCAACCTGTTCCATGGTATTTATCTTGACCCATTTCAACCTGGTTTTAGGTGAGGTTAAGGCACTGAGACTTATACCTTGGTTGCCTTGATGGATGACCTTTACTCAGAGAGTGATGGGGGGAATGAAACTCTGTTGGATCTCTCAGAGGCCTTCAATACTTTCAACCATGGGATCTTGCTGGAGAGGCTGGGGATTGGTAGGCACTGTTGTGCAGTGGCTCTCTTTCTATTTCTGAGGTAGGCTCTAGAAAGCAGCAGTTGGGAGCTATTGTTCAACACCTTCGAAACTTCCATGTAGAGTTCTTCTGAGGTTCAGTTCTGTCTCCTTCTGATATGAAGCCTCTGAGAGAGGTCAATTAGGGGATTTGGAGTATGGTACCCTCTTGAATTCATTGCTCATGTGGCAGTGGTAGCCAGGAGTGCTCATCTCTATCTCCAGCAGGTTTGCCAGCTCTAGCTTTTCCTGGATAGGGCAACTTGTTTACAGTTTCCATGCTCTGGTAGCCTCCAGACGAAACTATTGTAATGAGTTCTATGTAGGCCTGCTATTGAAGAGGATCCAGAAGCTGGAACTATTACAGAATATAGAAGCACAACTGCTGGCAGGAATTTCTTGCTGGATGCACATCACATCAGTTTTGAAGAAACTGTACTGTTTACCAATTTGCTACTAAGCCCAATTCAAGTTATTGATGCTGATTGACATATAAAGCCCTAAATGGCTTGGGGTCCAGATATCTGAAGTGGTGCCTTCTTCCATACAGACTTACTAGCGTCTTAAGATCACAAAGTGAGTGCCTTCTTGGATTTCTGCTAACCTCAGAGGTGCAAGGGATTGAAGCACACGAGAGGGGTTTTCTGTGGTGTCCTCCAGACCTGGAACAACCTCCCAGCAGAAGTTCATCAGGCACCAACACTATATGTTTTTCGGGGTCTAATTAAACATAACTCTTCACCCAGACCTTCAGTGGTTAGCTTCCCTGTAGTCCTATTGTTCTAGCTCACCCTGGTACTCTTGGGTGAAGGGTATAATATAAATACAATAAATAAATATTTAGCTATACTTTTTGATGTTATTTTGGTTTTGCAGCAGTTTATTATTCTAAGTTGTGCCTAGTATCACTAAAGAATTTATAGGTAATATTTAAATGCTTTTACCGTGATCTTAGAATTGATTGAATAACCTTTTATATATTTTTAAAAAGGGAAATATGCTGTTAAGAAGTCACGGAGAACTGATGTAGAAGATCTGACACCTAACCCCAAAAAACTACTCCAGATTGGAAATGAGCTGAGAAAGCTAAATAAAGTGATCAGTGATTTGACTCCTGTGAGCGAACTTCCCTTAACAGCTAGACCAAGATCAAGAAAAGAAAAAAACAAGCTTGCCTCCAGGTAATCCTTTTTTAAAAGATTACTGTTAAGAGTATAATTTTGTCTGAGTAAGGGGCTTCTTCCTCACTGAGAACATCTTCTATAAATAAACCAAACCATATGAGATATAAAAGCTACATCTTCATATTCTGTTTATTTGTTTACATTTTTATTCCGGCCTGTACCCGGGGGTCTCCGGGCAGGTAACAACATTTAAAATCAAACATTATTAAAACAATAACAGCATGTATTAAAACAACAGCATCTGCAAGTGTGAAGGGAAAATGTATCCCTATTCAACCAAAAGCCAGGGCAAAGAGGTGCATCTTTACTGCCTTCCTAAACATATATAGTGAAGGTGATAGATGCACCTCAAGGGGGAGATTATTCCATAGCCTAGGGGCCATCACTGAGAAGGGCCTCTCCTGGGTGCCCACCCCTTTTGCTATTGAGGGTGGTGGGATAACCAGGAACATCCTGTAAATTATCTCAGAGAATAGAACTGATGTTCTCTTACTATTTTTGAGAAACCTTTAATTATATGTAAATTGTTAAAATATACCCAAGTTTATTTCTGAAAGTTGTCATGGTGGGCTGACATAGGAAGGGTGATGCAAATACTTCCTAGCTTAACCAGCAAGGAGATACTTTATGCTGGAAACAAAGTTATTAAATAATAGCTTATCTGCTAGATCCTATGGCTCTGGGGCTCACACAACCCAAGCCGAAGAAGTATCCTAATACAACTAATGAATATTCTCAATTTAATTTCTTTTTTCATATCTGTCAACATCACAGGGCTTGCCGACTAAAAAAGAAAGCTCAATATGAAGCCAACAAAGTGAAACTATGGGGTCTCAACACTGAATATGGTAAGCTTTTAAGAGAGAGAGAGCCTTTATTTAGCAGATTTGTGCCTTAACCTGGGTTATCTTATTACAGTTCTTCACTGGGGTAGTTTTCTGTTAGTATGCTAAATTTATGTACAACCTCAACTCATCAGATTTGTTGGCCACTGTTCTAAATGCATAATTGGGAGCTTTTTCTCTTTAAGAAAAAAAAAACACTGTGGGTGTCAGGATCACTGGAACGTACATTAATATTTTTAGGTTAAAAAAAAGGAGTAGCTCTTTGTTTTTCCAGACGTTGAACTTCAAATGTATTTTCTCCTTTGCCATTTTTTTAAAGGATATTATCAATCATAGGAAACTGATCTGAATTTTTTAAACTAAAGGTCAGTTCAGAAATGAGTGAAGGAGCTTCATCCTTCTAGGCTGCATTCTGCTGGGCTTACACTGTTTCTTGGTCTTTTCTGCAGATAATTTGCTGTTTGTCATCAATTCTATCAAGCAAGAAATTGTGAATAGAGTACAAAGTCCTAAAGGTGACAAAGTAACAAATATGGCACAGAAGCTAGATGTACTTATTAAAGATACTCTTGGTAAGTTTTGAGTATAGCGACAGCTGTGGCCTTCTTTGCACTTACCTATCCCTGGTGTGAACCAGTGAGTCTGAACCAGCTAGACCCGCTGATTCAGACCACAGAAAGGCATGGTCTGGGACAGCGCTGTCTGCACCACAGTCCTCATCCAGACCAGCCTCCCCAGCCTGGCTTCAAAGCTCACATGAGCTTCAAAGCTAGACTCAGTGCTCCAAGGGCAAAGATCAAAAGTTCCTAGCCTCAGAGCCTTTGTGTACGTATTATCAACATTATTTTCAACATTATCTGCATTAGTTAACCAGTAGTCTTCTAGATGATGTTTGTGTACACAGAGAAAACCAAAACCTAACATTCTCTTTGTTTTCACGCAGTTCAAATATATGTAGTTACACCAATATATACATTTGAGATGTGTGCAAACTAGATGAAATTTAGTCATCTGTGTCTGTGCTTATTCTTTTAGAAAAACAGCCGTTTAGGAAGGCTGTTCAGATGGGAAGGTCTGAAAACTGAGCAGGTATTGAAATTCTCAACTAGCCCTCTTGAGATACTAATTTCCGTCACCCCTGTCCATTGGACTAGAACGTTTGGAAAGTCATGAGTTGACTAACATAAATCTACATGCCTTTCAAATTTACTTGGCATATTTTGGTTTGTGATGCCATGTTTTTATTAATTCAAGCAAGCATAATGGTAGATGAGGGGGTTTTGTCTGTTGCTGTAATATTTTCATCTGGAAAATGTAAATCCTTAAAATTTATTCAGCACCTTCTCAACCTCACTTCTTCAGAAACATCTCCATCATACCGAAAGTGTGCTATGCCAGGTAGAAATTCTGAGAAAATTAGATCCCTTTATTGATCAGCTTAATTTATTCAGATAGTTGTTGGTGAATGGATTTTTCATTGAATGTATTATCTGTTAGCCTTTAACATTATGCATTGTAGTATTTTGAAGATGTTCCTTCATTCTTCCAGGACCACTTGTATCAGGACAAACATCAGAATTTGTCAACCAAGTTTTGGAAAAGACAGCAGAAGGAGATCCCACAGGAGGCCTTGTTGGGCTACGAATACCAACATCAAAAGTTTAAACATAATTTTGTCCAATCACATTGCTCAAAGCTCTGCCTGTGTCATGTACTACATTGTGAAATTAATTCTGATCTGCATGTGACTTTAGAGTTCTATAAAACACAGTTTTAAGTTCCATCATATATCTATATATGTGTGTTTTGTTTTTATAACAGTGTAGTAAGATAAGTGAAAGCATGGTATAAAATGCTTGATAGCATTTTGGAGCATAAACCTTAGTTCTAAATCTGCTTCTGGCATAAATGTGTTGGCTTCATACTCATTTAAAAATTAAGTTTATGTAGGGCCAGATTATATAACTTCTGTAGGAGCAAAATGTGTTTTCGCAGTAAAGAAATTAGCAAAATGCCAAATATGATGGCAGGTTTATGCTCCAAGTGATATAGAAGTCGCAATTCAATTATGTTTCTTTCTCCTAAAATTGTTCTTTTTGTTCTAAATTAAAGAGTTAAGTTTTCTTTGCAACCATAACTTGTACATAGCACATCTAGCAATAAAGCTAGTGTGCCATATAAAAATATAGGTTCTGAGCTTGATACGGTATTTAAATGTCTGTGCAAGTAAGAAAAAAATGTATACTCTTTGTGCCTTGTATTGGGGAGGGAGGGTGGGGCGAAGTAAAACTAAAATGGTAAACCCTTGTGGGAAAGAAAATGTATAGATGGTCTCATGGGTTTTAATGTATTTGTTCCAGCTCTTAAATTTTTGAATGTATATAGGAATATGTTGAAAATGTAGATATGCCACAGAGTCTATGTATTGTATAAAAGATGGCTCTAGAAAACTCATTTTCGGTACTTGGCCGGAAGAAAATACTTGCACATTAATGCGATTGTTTATTTTTGTACCAAAGACAAATGCAACTGATATGGCAAACTGCCAGTTTAAGTAAAGTTTTGCACAGCTTACATGATACTGTACTGAATGTATAAAAAGAAAAAAAACTTTAAAAAGGTCAGGGTTAGGGTTCTTACTGAACTGTGAATTTATTTCTTTTTGGGTCCAATTATCTACAGAAGGAGCATTCATATATTACTTTTATTTTGCTATTCTTCTAGTTCACTTCATAGTAGATAAGTTGGCCATCCAGAAATCTGTAAAACCTTTTTTTTCTGCACATAGTAGAAATTTTAATATATTTGGGTTTTAGTAAGCTATTAGTAAGATAGTTTCCAATTTTGGGAAAGTAAAGTTGCTTGTAGTATACTTCCACCAAACAACCAAAATAAAATTATTTTTATTGTAATGTGTATATATGTAAAAAGAGAAAGAGCTACAGAAATCTAATTCCTTAGTTGCTACTTTTCCAGTTGTTGTATTATTGTGCATGTGATGTTTCCAAGGATCAACACAGGCTAAAAAAATTTATAGATTTTATATTTTTGTACAGATATTTCAACTAAGCTTCTTTGAACTTCTATGTGACTTACTGTTAACTCGTAGTTTCTACGATTGGGGGAATACAGATGAGTATGCAGTTTGGCTCACAAGAGTCTGCTTTTAGTCAGTGTTAAAGTACCAATGAAAAGCTTTATCTCTTGTTGAGATAGTTGTTTATTATGTCAAGACAGGATCATCATCTGGTTTCATGAATGCCTTTCTTCCCCTTTGTTTGATAAACAGATGTCTACATAACACTGTTTGCTAAAAATACCAAATAGCTCAGATCCAGTTCAGTTTTGAGCAAGTGAAAAAAATCATTAAGGTTTTCCCCCCTAATTCCTTACACCTAAATAGAAATTGCAAGTGCAATGCCGTAGTGAGTGATGTATTAAGTTTTTCTACATTTAAAAGATTGGAGAATGCCAACTACCACTATGGAATTGTACTACATAGAGCCTTTTTTCTCATTTTCTTAAAAAAGAAATATCTAAAGTATTTGCAAAATTTATGCAAAAATGTGCATGGCAGGAGGGTTTTTTTAAAAAAGTGATGGTCATGTCCGCAATCCTGAAACAGCACTAGCATATCAGAGATACCTGACTTAGCTTTCTGGCTGTAGAGCTATGTCTTCTGAGTATTTTAAACCCACCTGAACTGATATATTGAAATAGTGTTGAATTCCCATTATTGAATGGTATTTAAATCTGTTTCATGTAAGATTCTGTCATTGGATCAGAACAGCATGGATACAACATGCTACAATATGATACAGATGTTTGGTCAAACTAAACTGACAGTAAGATAACAATATTTCCTTCTAGAAGCTCAGGCTTCTCTGAGCTAATACTGCTTTTTCTGCCTTTTTTGTGCATGTCTGAAAACCAGAATATGATTTTGATCTAGCGTTTAAAATAAGAAAAAAAGAGAGACTTTGAATCTTTTTAGTGGATTCCATACCCTTGCATTTCAGTGTTTTCTATGTATTAAGTTATAGTCAAAAAGCTTTTACATAGTTGAGCTTTTTAATGGTGACACTTTATTTTGTATCTATTTATATATATATATATATATATATATGTATATCTTAGAAAAGCACTTTGTT
>MTQE01002208.1:64942526-64965652 GCA_014337955.1 Aspidoscelis marmoratus
ATATATATATATATATATATATATGTATATCTTAGAAAAGCACTTTGTTTAAAAAAGAAAAAAAAGATACTGCATTTTATATGATTCCTGCCATTTTGCTGCTAACTCTGGGCTGATCAGGATGCTGCAGCGATACTTGATCTTAAATAAAACCTGGCAGTAAAATGTAGAGTAAAGTTAAGATCGTTGCTGGTTTAACTTTATTGTAAAGATGACATAGGCAAGCTGTGCAGCTTTACATTTTAACCAGGGGACTCTGTGGCATTTAAAACAGTCTAGAAATGGTTGTACTTTTAATGCCAGTAACAATCTGCTTCCTTTAGTGTCATTTAATATACGTTTAGTGTATAATTATCACAGTTTTTTTTAAAAAAAAAACCAAATGTTCGTATTTTGTTTGGGGACGTTGTGGCATGCATTTTTTGGATGATTATCTTTAGAGTGGCCCCCTAAAGATTTTCAGTGTTCATACCCACTGTGTAGATCTTATTGAAGTTTTTGGTCATTTTCTGAGTGTAGACATTGTTGATATTCTAATGTCATCCAAAAAGCAATTATACACTTTATTTTTTAAAAGAAGTTCTAAATTATTTCATACACTGGATACTTTAAGAGTTTATTTCCATATTCAAGCATGCTCTTGCTGAAAAATTGTCAGTCTAAAACCGAGTGCCACACTTCTATTTTTGAATGGATATAATGATCTACCCTGTACCATGTATGGTTCTTGTCTTTTACCCATTTTCTCCAGTGACGGAATTATGATGTGGCTTTATATTGTGCCTTACTTGTATATTAGAACTGAGTTTATTTTCCATTCCCCAGGACTCCTTAAAACCTTGAACCCTTTTGGAAGCAAACAACAATAAAAGCATCATGAAGGAACTTCAAATAAATCTGCTTTAAAGTTGTATTGATTAGTTTGTACTGGCATAGGGTGACCAATTTTTTCAGTGGTCTTGGAAAATAGGATGTTTTTATAGTAATTCCACTGCATCTCTTTACGAAAGCGCCTCTGCCTTTTCTTGAAATTATCAAGTTCTGCTTGATAATTAACTCACTGGGGCTCATTAGCACTAGTCTTCTGGCTGGTTGAAGACTGGCTCCTTCCACTCTGCTTTTAAATCAGGGCAAACAGTGGTAGACACTGTTCTAGGAATCTGGCACAGATATATACCAAGCCCACTAGCTTTTGTCAGTTAACTTGTCTCAAATGTAAACTCATAGTGGGATAAAGCAAAAACCATTTCTATAACAAATTAAAGGTCTCTTCAAGAATCTTGAGCAACAGACATTTCTCAAATACCGTATGGTCAGTGTGAGTTTCACTTAAGTGTATACCATTTTCCTGATGTTTGCCTTCATTAATCTGCTTGTTTGTTCACAAATGTCAATAAATGATGTATTTCTCTTATGTATGTCTTTTAAAACATGGCTTGTTTTAAAATGGTAATAGCCTCCTACCTGCATTTGATGGGTTTTCTTACAAGTTGCCTTCAGCAGAAATAGCAAAGCCAGTTTGTTCCTTGGTTTTTAGCAGTCTTCCTGGAATTCTGTTGAGGCACACTCAGAATATATATATATAAGAAATTCAGCTTTTCAGGCCTGGATTTCGTACAAATCTAATCATGATTTCCTTCTGCAGTATGGCTGTAACTGTGGAATCATCTAGTTTAGTCTGCTGCTAGAGCAAAGCCTCTATTTTAGGTAGTGGACATTCTGCACATGAGTGCAGTTTTGTTTATCTGAGGGATTGTGCAGAGTACATCTCAATCAGTTGCTAATCCAAAAGCTGATTCTTTCCTTTGAAAAATCATTTTAAGGGCATTACCACGTTGAGAGTCCAACACTTTAGGATATTTTCAGTATAAATGGAATGCGTTGTCAGCATCGCAGAAATTGCACTTTAGCATATACTTCCTTCACAGCATTCTAAACTTGATTAAACTTTATGGAAAATATATTTTCACTCTTTAATTTCCACCATTGGATTTAGCATCATACAAGGGTGTTTGTGGAATGTGATGCTCAGCCTTAAGGTGTTAATGCTTCACAAGTCCATATTGATCATTTTTCTCTCTAATCTCCTAAACACTTATTTTTTTGGAAGTGAGCCTCATTTGATCTGAATAGATTTTCCAGTTAGGATTACTGCCCCTTAGTCTTTTTGGACAGAAGTAGGCTGCTGCCAAAATTAGTCTGTCTAGGAAGCAAAATGAACAAAATAATTATCTTGTAAGATCAAGCTAATGAATCTTATAGCCCATAATTGTTTCAAGGGGGTAACCAAATGCATCCTTTACCCTTCATTTTGTTGTGTTCCTTTTACTGCTGCATGTTCTTGAAATTGAGTTTTTTGCCCTCTTGGCCTGCCTTAAAGAGACACAATAAGTTAGCTCATACTTGTGACTAAGAAGGGACTTATTATGCTCTTACCTGGAAGTACACTAAAATTTTATATCAGTCATGAGACTTACTTCCAAATTAATAGATTTAGGACTAAGGGACAAGGCTGAAAGCATGTGCAAGCACAGTAAAGCTTTTGAAAGATGAAGTACATTAGCTGTGGTGACCTTCCTTTGCTTAGGATCATGTTTATAATGCTGTTAATATTCTGCAGTCCGTTTCCAACTGGAGCTCAGACAAATGTATCGAAGGTCTTGTCTCTTCAGAAAATTTTATCTTGTTAAAAGCATGATCTGTTTGCAACTTTTATAATGTTCAATGTTGTGTATTTTTCTTTTTTTTAAGAAGAAAAAAGAGGCACAATGAAAACATTGATTTGTTTACTCCTGTCACCCTTGAGCCCGAGCACTTCTATTCAGATACAAACTCATCAATGTATGCAACATCCTTTGTAATTGAAAATAAATTGTGAAGAGAAGTTCTGACATTATGGTGCCTTCTGTGTGTCTTCTGTTTGGGATGCTTATGGGTCACTGATTACTAAGCATGTGAAGTTAGGGAAGAAGCAGTACCAAGAAGAAAAAATGTCACTCTTCCTTGCAGAAATACAAGCCACGCTGTCCAACAGAATCCCCTCAATGATTAGATGGAAGAAAACTTGAATAATTTGCTTGGAGACCATACAGTTATAGGCCAAGATGTAGTCGTGGCACAGACGAGTAATGAGCCGTATCTCCAGAATGTGCTTCAGAACTGCTGTCTTGAATTTGAAGGAAAGGTTTAAAAGCTTCAAAAACAATTTTACATCAGGTATTGCTCCTGGGCTTTATTTTAGACACTTTGGTGATTGTTTAAAAACAAACAGGTTCCCGTATTTTTCTGAGCCTTATCAAACTGCTTAAGTATAGAATCAAACTATAGATCCGTTTGGCCAGTACAGCATAATGGGTTCTTGCCTCTAAAAGACCGGGGTACATCAAGGCACATGGAACATGGGTCCCATTCCAGCTTTTTTCACCCCTTAAACTATGTATATAATTGCTAGACTATGGGGTGATGTTAACAGTGCTATAAATAGAGTTAAAGATTCCTTGTGACCACTGTACAAAGGAAGTGTAATACATTTCACTGTCTTATAGGTCAGCTTTCCATTAGCTTCTAGGAGCCTACAGTTAACACTGCTCCTCTCTTCATCTCATAGTAATGCCTCTGTTTCACACTTCATTAGAATGATTTTCAAAGGCTACATTTGTATATATGGTAAGCCAGTTAGCCTGACACTCACTTTGCTTCCTTTTGCTAGCAAGCAGGAACAAATCACTATCCATGTCAAAATGTTGCATCCACCATCTCTGTTTTACTAAGGAAGAAAGCTTGGTAGATAGATCACAAGTAGGCTTTAGCTTCAGATCACAAGCCAAGGATTTTGATGTCTTCCTCCACCTCACAAGAGTGGCATAGGATCAAAGGGAAAGCAAAAAGGGCTCATGACCTCTTGGATGCAAAAAAGCACACAAACTGGCATCAGCAGGTTCTGCAAAGTGCACAAGAAATCCTTATTGTTTCATGTGCAGTTTGCATACTCCATTGACAGCTGTTGGCCTCTAGATTGTATGGTCTCTGCAAATGGAGACGTTCTGTGGAAAGGCTGCATCACAGAAATCATTCCCCAGTGTAAGTCATCATGGATGTAGATTCCAGTGCCAGACAGATCAGGCAGAATCACACATGATCACTTATTTCCCAGTTGCTTTGGGAAGGAAGAGTTTGATCACACCTGTGTTCAGATGAGCTCCGGCTTTGGGTTGGGAGAGGCATTTTCTTTGGCCACCTTTCACTGGAATGCAAAGTATGTTTTGTATGGCTAATCAGGCAGTGCAGTTCCAAAACAGTCACCCATGACAAGGGAAGGCGGGATGAAAGTGGTGCTGCACCTGCCAATAATCACGATGCTTCTACACAATTCTTATAGCATGTTAGATCTTCCTAAATAATTCATTAGCCTGAACTGCACTACAGGTTTGTTGAAAGCTGGTCTCGGCTATAACGCCACCCCCTCCCCCCCCACCCCCATCCTCAATAATAGTGAACCACAGTTCAGGAACAGAATGAAGAATAGCCTAAGCCCCTCCATATGGGAGTAACAAGTTGTATTGCTGGCTTATATCCTGCCCCCTCACACAGAAAGGCTATACCATAATAAGTGCACAGTGGAGCGCCTAATATCTTGGGTCTCATCCTTGGCTCCATCCTTAGCAGGAGGCTACTTCGGAAGATTGTCACAGCCTCTGGCTTCCTCTATGCTACTGTACTGCACAAGGGGCAAGTTTGCTTTTTGCTTTGCTATTATTACTGCTGTTTTGTTTTGATACTGCTTATGTTTTAGTATCTATGAGTTCTTAAAATCTTTCAAAATTATTAAAATATTTTAAATTAACTTCTGTTATCTGCACTCAGACCATTGGTTGATGGTCTGGTTAGCCGCATAAGAGTGCCTTGCCATGCTGCTTAAAGGCACTCAAAGTGGACTACACTGTGAGAGCAAAGTTACATAATAAAACAAGGAGAAAGTCTTCAACCAGTAATCTTTGGCCTATTTGCAAATAAGATTCTGTGCTAAACAAGATCATTCCAAGTTGGAATGCTAAGACTGAATTCACATTTGCTTTGTAATCCAAGGCTACATCTCCATAGGGCATTCAAAATGCTTTGAAGGACATTGAAGCCTGCCTGTCTCCCAAGGGGTGTAAGCTGCAAAATCTTCAGAGCACAAAAAACTATTCTGAAGCTGCCTCTTGCACACTGAGTGCACAGCAAAATGAGCTGCATTTCCATGCAGGCCTTCTGTACCTGCGCACAGAAGGCAAGGAGCCTTCCAAATGCAGCTGCACAGATAGCCAAACTGATTCAAGGTTCAAAGCTGTTCCAAGCAAACAGGTTTCCTGCACCTTTTCAATGAGACTCAGCTATTCATGATTTGCTACAAAGTGCAAAGGAGAGATTGGGATGGTCTCATGAAGCATCTGACAATTGTGGGACTTGTTAAACAGTTCATAAGAAATTACACTTCTAATGACCTGCAATTTAGCACATCTTTACTCCACTGGCTTAGACTGGTTGACTAAATACTTACGGTTTTCCTATGGCTTGTGAGACTGAAGTACTGGACTGAAAATTAGCCCCTATTATTAAACTTTTAAGCAAACAGTCTATTAATCCACAAGACCCAGGCCTTGCTTTTGCTGGTACAGCATTACAAGCCTCAGGTACACTTTTTTCTTCCAAATTTTTAGTTCACTATTGAGGGAACATTCCTCTGGATATTACAGAATTAATCTACTGCTTGCACTGCATTTCTTGAATTCTTACAATTGTTGAAAGAGCTAAGAAAAATCTAGTATAACAATCATATTGCATTTTGCTTCAGCTGTTTATGTGGAACTTCCATGAAATCCTACGGTTTGGACACACACTAGGTCATGCCAATTTCTTTTGTCAGAAGCAAAGGACAGCTTGTTTCACACATTGTTTCCCTTTTGTCTACCTACGGAGAACAAAAAATGCTTAGTTTCTGCTTCTCTGCCAGGTATACAGAATTTACTGGGCTTCTGTGCTGTTCCTGACACAAGTGTTCCAGGACTAATTCATCTCTAAACCACAAAAAATTATAATTGTTCACCCATGTCTGAAATCCCAGGCTGGCCCAGGAGCTAGGCACCCAAACCCACCATGGAAGTCACATTGCCTGCAGGGCAGTTCTGACAACTCTCAAGAGTTTTTTGGCACTTCCTCCCCCTCTGTGTAGAGGAGCAGAGAGGGCAGGAAGCACCTTATTGCCCCAGGTTTTGGGAGAACCTTCTACAGCTCTGGGGTTTCTAGGGGCACTTCTGCACCAAGAAATCAGCCATTTTTGGTATGACATGAAAAGCCCCACCCCAGCAGGAAACGTGGGGGCTACTGTGAGAATTTCACTGCTAGGGAGATAACACACATTTGCTTGCCATACCTCTTGAGTCATGTCAATGGGCTACATCCCAACCCATGGAGATGCAGTGTAAGCACCTATGGATTGAACTTTGTGAGATTCACACGAGAACATAGCCTGTGTTTACACAGGGCATAAAGGCCAACTTGTGGGTGGGTGCGCGCATGCACCTGCACAAAAATAATTACTCAAATTATTGCTCTCCAGTGCAGGTTGTTTCCTACACCAACTCCTGGAAAAGGCAAGTTTTCCTGCACTGCTGAACCACTTAGGAGGAGCTAGAGGTTCAGGGAAAAGGAAATGGAACTCAGGAAAAGAACAAGAGCATCATATGGAATGCATGAGGTGGTCCTGGGGGGGATTCATTCCAGATGACTCATGAAAAAGATAATCAAGGGCATTTAAGGAAAGGACTGATTCCTTGCTCTTGTGCTAGCTGGGTGCAGATACAGGGCCCTTCCGCACAGTGGCAAAAAGGCTGGTCGGGGAACATTCCTGCATGGAGCATACACTTGGTGTATGCCAGACTATCCCCTGGCCAGATAGTGGTGGAGCATTATACTAGTCATGACTGGGATATGGCTAGTATGCTCCATCATGCATCCTTCATATCTCTTCTGGACAAAGAGTGCCCAGAAGTTGGGTCTTACCCAAAGGAGGCTGACGAAGAAGAAGAATTGGCTTTTATATCCAGCTTTTCTCACCCATTTAGGGAGACTCAAAGCAGCAAAGCTTTCTATTCTTCCCACAATAGACACCCTGTGAGGTTGGTGATGTTCTGACAGCTCAGAAAGAGCTGTGAGCAGGCCAAGGTCACCCAGCTGACTTCACTGAGAAGCGTGGAATCAAACCCAGTGACTACGAGATACAAGTCCGACACTCGTAAGCACAAGACCAAACTTTGACAGAACGTGGTGTGGGACACTTCTTGGAAGTTAGGCTGTACACCCATAAAGTGACATGCCCAGAGGACCTTTGGAGCCCAGCAGGCCTGCCTGCCTGCCCCCACTGGGCATGTGGGCTGCTTCCAAGGAGTGACATTTGCCCTCTGAGGTGGCCCGTGCACAGATGGAATTTGTCCTCATTTGCCACTGCTGTGAGAGTCGTGATGGCAGTGACAATCTGTCCGGGAAGTGACAAGTTACTTCGAAGCTGAGTGACTCAAAGGATGGGAGACACCATCAAAAACATACAGCCCCTGCTCCCAGAGGCAGACCCCCATGCTGGCCCCCCTCTTGGTCCGCAGGTGTCAAGGCATCTACCTTTTGAAATCCACTCGCTCCCTCCTCCCCAGTTTCCCATCACCATCTTCCTCTTAGTCGTCCGTAGCAACAGCGGCCGCAGAAACGAGTATGGTGTCATCTTGAAGGCTGACGAATGAATTATGATGCAACGCAAGCCACAGGGCTGGACCGCCGCCTCTCCCCCATCCCGCCAGACTCCTTATGCAACGAGCGGCTGGACAGCGCCTAGTCCCAAGCTGGGAGAGGGAGGCGCCACCGGGATCAGGAAGAAGGGGGGGCGCGCGCTTTGTGTGGATTGGACCTGCTCCGAGAGGCGGCAGCGACGCTTCCGCCTTTCCGCCCAATCACGTTCTTCTGCGGTCGGGACTGGGAGGGGGAGCGGGTGGAGAAGCGAAGCCCAACAGCCCCGCGTGTGCGTGGATTGAATTGGATCTTCTCGCTCGCCGTAGTTTCTCCAATATGGCGGTTGCCGGTGACGTGCCGGTCCGAGTCTGTAACCAGGAGATTGTCAAATTCGACCTGGAGATTAAAGCCATGGTGCAGGTAGGAGGGCCTCGCCTCGCCTCGCCCGCTCCGGTTAAGAAATCAGGATCCCTGGCGGGTTTAGACGCTTTTCTTGTATCTTAATGCTTCACTTTCGGTAGGCGACCATTGCGGGCGCCCAGGGGTGCAGTGCCTCGTCTTTTCAGCTCAGGTGCTGGTGGCGTCGCGGAGTCACCTGCGGGGAAGAGTCACCTGGAGCATATGGGGGGGGGAGAGCAGATACCCGCTTGAGGCAGTCGGTCAGGGGAGGGAAGGGAAGGGAGATAGGGGAGGGTTGGAAATACGTGGCTTCACACGCCGTTATTTCTGCTTTGTTCTTTGTATTCCGTTGATTAAATTTAATAAAGTATTATAAAGACTGAAAAAAAAACGACTTTCGAAGCGTTTGTGGATCAGTTGCCTTCAAAGGTATGAGCTGACATATCTGCACCTGCCAGCCCAGGATGCCCGTGGACCTGTTTGCACTTAGAATATAATAACATAAGAGAGGCCCTGCTGGATCAGGCCACAGCCTATCTAGTCCAGCATCCTGTCACACACAGTGGCCCACCAAATGCTCATGGGCATCTCGAGCTTTATCTTGGATTATATCCCAGAATAGGGGCCTGCTGTCCACATGCTAGTGCAGCCTACAGCAGGCCCCGGGTGAGGCCTGCTAGAGTTCTAAATTAGCATGCAGGCAAGAGATATACTCCAGAAAAAGGTCAAGTGCGAATAAGCCCCTTCTGGCGCCTATGAAGAGGTCAGGGCCCTGGTCCGCACAGCTTCTGCTTGACAAAGGGCCTCTTTTCAAAAGTTGGATGTGCTATCTACTTTCCAGTTGTGCAAGAAGCTGATTTAAAGGGGGATGCCATAGTTACTTTAGAACTTTTCCACCAAGTAAGCATCCATGGTTCTTAAAGATGAACTTCTTCTGCCCTTTTATCTGGTCTCCTAGTAAGCATGCAAGATGTTGTTAATGTTATAGCTTTCCAGTACCTTCATTTTTAATATTTAAAAAAACATGTTTACCTGACAACCCACCCACCCCCATGTACTGGGAACACACCAGTTTCTAATCCTGAAACTTTAGCAGATTTGATTTAGTAAAATTTAAGTGCTCTCAGGTCAAGCTAAAATGTTGATAGCTAAATAGACAATTTATTCTAGGTGTCTGTGCTCCTTAGCTTTCAGAAACATACAAACAGAGAAGACAAGATTAATCTAGGGAAAGTGTTTGTTGTAAGAGTAAGGCTTGTAAATCTTTTCATTCATTTCTAGAATATATCTTAGCTGTTGCTTAGCCAAAACTTTACTTTCCCAGTGAATCAGACAGGTATTTATGGCTGTCAGTAGAAGCTTCCACATGGAAACTGAATGAACCAGATTTTAGGCCTTCCAAGTCATGCCCCCTCTACATACATGGCATGCCATCTTGGAGACTTCTTGCAGCAGCTTGATAGCAGGAAGATAGATTGTCCCATGCCAAAGGCTAACACAGTCATGGCAGATAAAAAAAAAATTATTATTTGAGGATTTATATCCCATCCTTCATCAGAGGTTCCTAGGACAGGTAACAACAATAAAAAAGCAAGCATAAAATTTACTTAAAATATAACCGTCCCTCCCTGGCAGGACAGCAGTCAGAAGAAGCTAAGCATCAAAGGTCTGCATGAAGAAGTATGTTTTAACCAGGCACTGAAAAAGACATATGAAGTTGGCACCTGGCATACATCCAGAGGGAGGTCATTACAAAGTCCAGGGATCACCATAGAAAAGACCATCTTGTGTGTCACCAACCTGTCCCTTGCACACCTGAGAGATGGGACCTTAGTACTTTGACAAATCTATATGGAAGAAAGCACTCCTTCATATATCCAGGGCCCAAGCCACTTAAGGCTTTATATGCTAACATTAATGCCTTGAATCAGGCTCAATAGCAAATTTGAATCTTTTATATTAATAGTGCTCTTACCTAGTCAATTTTCAGCATGGCAGTGATTGCTATTTTTTAAAAAATTAACAATAAAGTAATCAAGATAATATTTGAATATATGACTGAGTAGAGTAGCAGTGCAGAAAGATTAGGATTTCTACACCTTTGTATTACCTTTAATTTTTTTAGGATATCCGAGATTGTTTGGGACCTGTAAGCACACTTACTGAACTGAATGCAAAGGTAAAAGAAAAATTTCAGCATTTGCGGCTTAGAATACAGGTGAGTATTGTTGACAAAATGATATAATTGTGTAAATGAGGATTGAAACAGGTTTGGGGAATTTCTAAGAAGAGACATTTATAAGGCATATTGGAGCATCATAGGATAGTTTGATAACACCAAGGTATTTTTCAAGTGAAATTCAGTTATTTGATCTCATTTGTTTTGCCTACATGAATATTATACGGTTTTCTATCACTTTCCTGTATGTTATCCTGTTCCCTTTAGTGTCTTTTTGGCTGTGATGGTTTCTTTCATCAGTGTGAAAATCCAAAATCCACTTTCTGTTATCTTAATCCAGATTTTATCGTTTCCATTTTTCATTTAATAATTCCCCCCACCCCCCACCCCAGGCTGCTTCTGCTCAAAGGTGGAAAGAACACAGCACTTTCAGCATCCTCTAGTTGCCATGCTTCCACATCTTCTATTAGTGGCAAAAATAATGAAGCAAAACATTTGTTCTCTATTTTGATGTTTCCATCTGGGGCTGTTTTGTGTTCATCATGAGGTGTAGTATATCAAAGTAAGCCCACGTAGTGGAGGCAAGGGAGAGCATTTGGAAGAACTGTCAGTGTCCTTCTCATCATTCTGCCATTATAGCACTGTAATGAGCACTTACAGTGGAGTGAGCAATCCTAGGGAGCAAGAATCCTGCACCCTGGGAGCACTTTTGGGAAACAATCTGCCCTGCCAAAGGGTGACCCTATTGTGCCATAAAGGTCCCACACAGAACTTGTCTAAGTCTGTACTTTCACCTAACAGAGCAGTGACACCTTCATATCTCAAATTGTTAATGTTTCAACCTCCAGTATGAGTATCAGCAGCCATCTTTTTCAGTCCTGCTATTCTTATTGTTCGCTACATAAGGGCTTTTCTGCAGATTACTGAGGGGGCCCCTTCTGCACATTAGAGCAGAATATGAGAGACCTCACCTATTGCTAGTATGCTCCATCAACATAGGATGGAGCCTGACAGGATGGAGTGTGAGGTCTCCTGTAATACTAGTGGGCCCTAATCAGAAACGGGAAGGTGTGCAGAAAGTGCATGCCTCTATATTCCAGTTACAGAGGGACCCATTTTGGCAGTGTGCTTTATTGCACCAGCAAAATGGGTCTTCCAGAGGCTCTGAGGAGGTCAAACCTTTGTTCCTGACCATCATAACTCATGCAGACTGAGCCTGAAGCTGAAGCTTGCATGAGTTTTCAGACTGGGCTGGAATATGGCATTGCTGTGTAGATGTTGTGGTTCCATCCCAAAGCAATCTGGTCTTGAGACACATTGCTTTGTTCCTGATGCATTATTACTGATCTGCACAGGTAAGTGAAAGAAGACTCTAATAGATGTGGTGACATCCTTGCTCACTCCCTTGTTTATTTTGAATTGCTGTGTCTCCCCAAAATAAGTTTTGGCTCAAGCTTGCTGTTCTTTGTAAAGAATAAAGAATAATCAGGTTTTCTGTACACCATTAGCCTTAATGTGTTCCAAATTTTGCTGTGATTTGATATAGTTAGCTGAAGTAAGAATAAAGTTGTTTTGGTTATTCTCTTGCATTGTTCAGCATTCATTTAATGTTAGTTGTCTGGTTTCTTCATCCATATCTTGCAAAGCAGAATATAGTTGTACTGAAGAGAGAAGTATCACTTCAGAAACTTTATTTGCATGAGGAATTACTAGTGCAAGATATTAAGCAAGACTTTACTTGCATGAGGAATTAACAGTGCATCCATTTGGATATTCTTTGAAATTTTCCTTCTTTACTATAGATGTAGACATTGATCTTTTCCAGTCTGTCATCCACAAAGGCTTGTTCCATGTTTGTTGACATAAGGGCTGTCTCTTCTTGAAGAGTTTTAAACAAATGATTTATTGTTGCTTCTTGTTTAGCAGCAGATCTAATGCCTGTTCTTCCATATTCTGTTTCTGCAAATGTTTCTGGATGCCTCCAGACATGCGCAAAAGGACATCACAGCTTTGATTGCCCACAGTATCACACACACACACACCACCCCCAAGTAAAAGGCTGCTGGAGGTGCTGCAGAGATATTGTGGGTGATCAAAGCTTCCAGTCTCACCAACAAGAAGAGAATACAAATTCCCTTCACAACTTCTGAACTTCCTGTCTGTCTGACAGGAAGTGACTGAATTCCCTTCACAGCTTCTGATCATCTCACCCATCAGACAGGGAGCAGCTGTGAAGGGAATTCACAGGTTTCCTTGTGTCTGGAGGTAAAGATTTTGGTACTGTTTTACCACCATTTTTGGATTTCATTGGCTCTGTCAGAACTAATTTGTCTTTATCAGATCTATATTTATTACCATTTAATTTGTTGTAAACTTTCCTGTGCTCTCTTTGATCTTCTTAAAAAAGATCTATCATTTTTTTCTTTCATGTTACATTCCTCTGTTTATCAACATTTCTTAATGAATTATCTTTCCTTATCCTTCTTGCTTGAAGCAAGTGTTCACAATAAATTTATTTTCATTCCTGTCTCACATTGTATGCTGAAGTCTCAGGGTCAGTTGTAGTAAAATCAATGCAGTAAAAAAGAATTAAAATTCATTTCATTAAAACCACAGATAATAGTGCCTAAACAGGGAGGATGATTCTCATTGCATCAATTAACTGATCAGCTGAATTATTATTATTCCAGGTTTCTTCATTTTTCCTATTCTTGTTTTCCAGTCATAACTTAGTAGTACATTCTTTCTTCATACAGCATATCTTGCAAGTTGCCACAAAATTCTTCTTTCATAACATCCGTGGAAGGTGAATATACAGTACTTGTATAAGATTTATATTTAGCAGCAACCTAACGGATAGCCTCATTCTGCTTTATGGTTTATATTTTAGCTATATTCCTCTTCATAATTGTTGTCACTCCATTCCTACATGTGGACTTATGTCATTTGGGGTAATGTGGCTGTTCTGAGCCACCTGATCTCACATATTTTTAAAATATTCAGAAGGGTCTTCTCCATTTCCATTTCTATAATTTTGACTTCAGATGAAGAGGAGTAGAGATTTATGGTAATATTGAAAATTATTAATAGTTTATATTGCTCTTCATATAACTGAAATACTTAATTTCAGGAATGTATATTGGTGTAAAATAGATTTGCTGGCTAGAGATGTATTGGTGTTTGGAAATAACAATTGTCTATTGTTTGTTTAGGAACTTGAACAGATGGCTAAGGAGCAAGATAAAGAATCAGAAAAGCAAACCTTACTTCAAGAAGTAGAAAATCATAAGAAACAAATGCTAAGGTTGGTTAATATTGTTGGTTAGCATAGTTCTGTACTTTAAGTTAATATCATACTGCAAGTTTCACCTGTAATAATGGGAGTGGTTGGATAGGAAGTGTCTCCAAGTGTCTTGGAGATTCACCAAAGTTACATATTGCTTTAGCAGATTTCTAAAAAGGGATACCATGCCTTCTCAGTCCAAACCCAAAACAGTATACTGTGATTCTGAGACTGGGAAAGGTCTAGAAGACAGCAGTGAAGCTAAGGAGATAATTATACAGTAGAAAACTTTATTGGATATCTAGATAAGCAAGGACTGGAGTGAGAGATGGGCTTTTCACTATGGATTTTGGACATCATTGGTAAAGATACATAGCCAATGTACATAGGCTTTATAGTATTTATTTATTTCCCTATTTCACAGCCCTAGAACCAGAGGAAGCTCATGAGCAGGAAATTTAAGACTGAGAAAGGGAAGTATTTTTTTACTGCAAGGGTCACTATATGACATCAACCAGCCGGGATAGTTTTAAGGAAGGGTTAGATAAATCTAACAGGTACATAAGTGGTTACTAGAACTGATACCTAGGTACCACCTCTGCATTGGAGAGATGGACAGGGTGCTTTTTTGCATGAAGATGAGAGCAGATGAAAGCTTTGCCTTTGTCTTCTTCTTGAGAATGTCAGAAGTAATTGGTAAGCTGTGGAATACTGGTGGGATAACAGCCACCACAATGTATGCACTGGAATTCATAACACTTATATGAACTGATTAACTAGATCTTCTTAGTATAACAGTAGGGATGTACTGAAATGCAATTCATTGAACATGAACTGCAGTTATAGGCCAAGGATTGTGAGGTGCTTGTCTTGACAGTTCTGGCTCTCCTTTGCACTGCTCCATTACTCCCAAGTAGTGCTTGCTGCTACTTTAGGGCCTTTTGTGGACAGGCCTGCAGCACTCATGAGCATACATGCATATGACATCGTCAAACATGGTTAGAAAGCTCAATTTTATTATAACCGAATTTGTATTTGTAAGTGAAATCTCAATGTGATAATCGTTTCAGCAACCAAACAGCCTGGAGGAAGGCAAATTTAGCTTGCAAAATTGCCATTGACAATGCTGAGAAAGATGAACTGCTTCGAGGAGGAGACCCTTTACGACAAAGGTACACAGTTCTTGTTTTGCAGGTGGACAATTTAGTTTGCAACTGTTGTGCTTTACAAAATAGTAATGAGGCAGTAAAATTATTCTATGGACTTCTCTCACCTGCTACTTTCAGAGGAAATTCCAAATCAAATTGTGACCCGTATATCAGAGCAAAAATATATTTGTGATTAAATGCCTGGGATTTTATGATCTTTGATTCATCAAAATTGTAGCTTGGTTGCATACTATAGATTGTTACATCATTTCAGTACATTGTTTGCTTTGGAAAAGTACACTTAAGATGGGATATTTTCTAATTTGTCTAATGCAGATGGATAGATGGATAGATGGATAGATGGATAGATAGAGGGATGGAGGGAGGGAGGGATGGAGGGATGGTTGGGCCAGACTTCTAATATAATTCTCTGTAAACAGTGCACCAAAACTTGCACATGCCTGCAGACCTGAATGCTGCTCTAGTGAGCATTTTCTAGAAAGCTTCCTCTGGCTTTTTAGGCATTTTAGTTGCTTAAAAACTCAGTGTTTCCTCACTAAGTGAGCCTGGGAAAGTGGTGAGCTTGTGTTGTTTGCTGCTGCTAAAAATCGATATAAGTATACATGTAGATCAAGGAGGTTCCATTGTGCACATGTAGAACAATGTGGATCAGCTGCAGCTTCCTGTTTTTTAACTGGAACTTCCACTAGCATAACCAGTATCAAGGAATGATGGGAGATGTCATTCAAAAATATCTCAAGGGCTCCAGTTGGACTATCTAAATACAGAAAGATGGGGTGCGGGGAAAGAGAGAGAGGTATAACTAGACGTTTAATTTTTCATTGAAAGGATGATAATGTATTTGCTAATAACAATTAAAAGGGGAAATGATTTTATTTTATGTTGCTTTATTTTTCTTTTCTAGAAAATCTACAAAGGAAAGCTTGGCAGAAGGTGCTAGTAACATCACAGAGAGTTTAATGAGTATTAGCAGAATGATGTCTCAGCAGGTTCGGCAGAGTGAAGAGACTATGCAGACTCTGGGTAAGAGAATAATTGAGGTGTGTTGTGGGTTGTTTGACATCAACAGTACTTCAACAGCAGGAGGAGGAAAGTTACTCTATGCACTAATGGGATAGTGCAAGAATCTTCATATTGCAACTCTTACATCACAGGACTCTTTTGAAAATGAAATTCTTAAGTTTGTAAGGGAGGCTCCCAGTAGTAGCTTTCTTTAACATCGTAAAGGCTTTTCATTTGGGCAGATGCTGTATCAGGTGGTTTCTCTTTCCCTTACAGGATAATAATACCTGCAGCTAAATAAGTAATAAAGGGAAATAAAGTAATAAAGGGAAATGTGTTGTTGTTGTTGTTTGTCTTTGCCCATGCATGTGCGTGTGTCTGTGTAAATGGATGTCAATATAGCTATTGAACTTTCATGGCAGAGCCATTCCATTTGATACAGGCAAAACTCTGACCTGTAAATGGGCTTTAGAGGCATCCTAGCTATATCTCCAACATGGAGAAAGTACCTAGGCATCCATTCTAGTGGCCATTGATACACCTGTCCTCCATGAATTATCTAATGCTTTCTTAAAGCTATCTAGGCTGGTTGCTGTCATCACCTTTTCCGGTAGTAAATTCCATAGACCAATAACATCTAGGTGAAAAAATACTTCCCTTTGTCTATCCTAATTGTCCTGCCCATCAAAGCTTGAGAGGCCTAGATGTTGTAGCCTGATTTTGTAAGGACTGTATTCCAGTCCCTTGATTATTCTGATTCCCTTTTCTGCACCTTTTCCAGTTCCACAATATTTTTTCTGAGGCATAGTTATCACAGTTGTACTCAATATTCCAAATATAGTTAGTTCCTCTCAAGCTAAGTAGCACATCGGGCAAGGAGATTATTCCAGCGACACCAATCGGCAGCCAGATTTACATTCCAAATATAGCCTCTGTTGTCCCACGTACCCCCAGTATACCAATAGACCTTGATATTGAAGTCTAAACTAAACTAGAATGCTGTTTGGGCACCTTAGCCTGGCCTGTGCTTCATCCTGTATGGATAGAGCATACTGGGAAGGCGAGGGGCTTCCCTTATCCCATACCACCTTGTGGAAGAGAAGCCACTAGGCCCTTTCCTATAGCATGCTAAGAGCATGTGTGCAAAGGGCCTAAATCACTTCCTGTAGCATATAATGCACTGTCTTCTGATTTATAGAATCCTCGTAGTTGGCATCTAGGCAATCTTGTTTTGCATAATGTTTTGAAGCATTCTGAATTTCATTTTTACATTTCCTCTTTCCAGTCAATTCTTCGCGGACTATTCTTGATGCCAGTGAGGAATTCAAATCCATGTCTGGGACAATACAACTTGGAAGAAAGTTAATTACAAAATACAACCGCAGGGAGCTGACTGACAAGCTACTCATCTTTCTTGCCCTTGCCTTGTTTTTGGCCACTGTGCTTTACATCCTGAAGAAGAGACTGTTTCCTTTTTTATGATGTCCTCAAACAAGAAGAAACATGACTATGAGAAAGAAGGAATGAAGGATTTACTCCAGGAAACTGACACTGTTATAAAGAACATTCAGAAAGACAATATTTTACACTGCACAAGCAGATTTCGTAAGAGATGATGAAGACTGAAGCTTATTCCGCATAAACTAAATGAACTGTATGTTAGAACAAGGCACAATAAAATTGGCAGAGAAGAAAAGAGTATAAACTTTGGCTCAAGGAGTTACAGGTATAGGCTTTGAACTGTTTCTAATTGTCTCTAATGTCCTAAAATATATACCTCACTTTGTTCCTCAGAGAAGAGCTCAGAAGAATCACTTAGAGGAGTTGAAAAACTGTGTACAAAATGCACTTAGCGACATTCCTGTAAGAAAGTATTTAAGAGCATGTAGATGTGGAAGGGCACCTTCCCTCACCCCCTAAAAATCTGCTGAATCAAAAGACATAGGCAAGGTGTTCAAGGTCTTACTATTGTTCTTGGTTTCCTTTTGAGATATTAATTAACTTTTACTTCCATTACTCTCTGAACTGAAAGAGCAGTAAGGCGAGTTTCCAGACATTCCTCTGCATGGCATTACTGGAAGTACAGCTGTCCCTTTTATAACATGATTTTTGTTTTGCTGGGTTGGGAAAATGTGACTTCTTTTTATAACTTTTTTTTAAAAAAACAATAGTTAAGATTTTGTTCTTACATGGTTCACAAAAAAATGACTTTGCTTGTTTAATGCAATCCCAAAATCTTTCAGTAATATGATTTGGCCTTTGAGGTACAGTACCTATTCTTTTATTTTGCTAAACTGGGTCACTGCCCCAAAGTGCCCCTGACACAGTGGTAGACTGACTCACTTCTCAGCAGTGCTGTAGCACTACACGTGACTCTGTTTGTCCTCTTGCCATCAAAGTGCATTTTAAGTGTCTGCCTTATTTTAATGTTTTCTTTGGAAGCTGGCAGTGTCTGAGCAGAAAGGGAAATTGCTTGGGAGATAATCCTTACCATTTTTTCCTCATTCATTTTGTGTTATAATTTTAATGTGAGAGGCAGGATAAATCACTGACATGATCAGGCCTTCCTTCTGACTTTCCCTACCCCAGTGAAAGGCTGTTAAATGCAGGGGAAGAGTTCCCTAAGACATTTTAAAGTCTTTCTTTGCCTAGTGTTTCTCAGCAGAGTTCAAAATGTGCTGTGGAAGCCTAACAACATAAGTGGCTTCTTGTCCCAAAGCTAAAATGCAGGCTTCCCTTGGGTAGCATGAGCTGGTACCCTTCTGGGATTTGAGGAAAGGGGAAGCACTGGCTCTTTGAGGATGAAAATTGCTATGTTTTCAGGACAGTGGGTGTCCAGTTAAAGCTTACAGAGGGAAGGAAGGATGTAATGTCTTACGATATTCCTTTTTTCTGCATAGACATTTATAAAGGATTGCACTTCAGGATTTGGGCTAGCCATCTTAGAGGAATCTGGAGAAATCATAGTAAATTGCAAAATATTCTTTTGATCAACTGTTTCATTCCAAAGCATTTCAAATAATGCAAATTTAATTCCCAGCACTGCTTTAGATGCATAACTTTGAGTCTTTATTTAAGATTTATATTTAAAGCCCACCTTTCACCTTATCGCCCCTGAACAGGTGATCAGAAAAAAATAGAAACATTAAAAATTTTGACAAAACAATAATGAAAACAAAAAACTAGTTTATTGCAAACATCCCCTGTTTGCAAGGCTTGTGATTGAGCCAAGCCCTGCTTCAAATTTCAGATCAAGTCTGATGGCAAACCAAACCTCTGGGTGAGTTGCCAAGCCTGTTCGACTGGTTTGTGATCTCCCTTCTCCCCTCATGCCTTAGAATCCCCCCTTTTCCCCTTATCCGATGCTGCACTTACCTGCTGGACTGAGTGGCTGCTTGGTCCATAAGCAAGTGTTCCACATTTACCTGTAGCTTCAGACTGTAGGACTAGAAGTCCTCCCAGCAAGCCAGTCATGCAGACATGCCTAGCTGTGCTTAAGGAAAGGCATCAAACATAACCAGGTAGATTTGATACTTTCCTGAAAGTGGAGCTATGGATGTCAGCACAACTGGCTTGCTTGGAAGACTTGTAGTCCTCCAGATCTAGGAGGCCCAGGCAACCACAAAGGATCCAGGTAGGTATATCAAGGACTTAAATGAGGAAATTTCAGGCATGAAAGAAGGAAGGACTGCAACACAGAGAAAGAAGAAAGTGGATTTGACAAACCCAGATGAGGAAACGAGTAAAGAGGAAATTGAACAGAAAGAAGAGCCCAATCACTCCAAAATGCATGGGGATTTTACAAATACAATAATGGAGGCTCAATTAGAATGCAAGAAGACACCTGTGCAGCTTATAAGTGCAATACAGGCAGTCAGTAAAAGCAAGAAAAGCTTGTTTAGAAATCGGAAGTCTTGTTCTAATGAGAACAGGAAGGAACATAAAATTCTGGCAGAACAAAAGCGTAGTGCCATTGCAGAATGTTAAGAAGAATTTTGAGGAGCACATTGTTGAAGTAGGAATCCAGCCAGTAAAGCAGCTAGACCATTAGATGACAGTGGACAGAAAGAGATAATTAAAGAAGACAGATTGCAGAGAGACTAAATGAATCCTTTGCCTCTGAGGTGACATAAAGTATTTAAAGTCATGCATGGTTTGGAAAAGATGGATAGAGGAAAATTCTACTATCTGTTGCACAGCACTAGAAGCATTCTACAAAGCTAGTTGGCAGGAGAGTTAGGACTGACAAGGGTTCTTCATGCAGAGGGCCAGTAATCTATGGAATTGACTGCCAGAAGAGATGACACTCTGGATAGCTTTAAGAAAAGGCCAGACAAATTCATGGAAGACAGGTGTATCAATGGCTACTGTAACTAGTTTGCCTAAATACTGCCTCCAGGTTGAAGGCAAGGTGCGTCAAAAGACCATTTACAGTGAGTTTAGAGCAGGTTAAGATTTTACATTCATCTTCTGCTTGAGATGTGCAGAAGGAATTGGTGGGCCACTCTCAAGACAGTTTGATGGACTAGATGGGCTGTGGCCTCATCCCTTATTTTCTTATTCGTTAACAACGTGGTTTTGGCCCTGTGCACATGTACCCACTAGTGAGTGTAGGTCTATTCCTTAGGTAAGTGTGGCCACATGCCACTGTTGTTGCTGCCATCCTGGAGCTCACCAACCCGTCCCTGGTCCTACGTAAAGCTTGACCAGGAGCATCTAGGTACTCCCAGGCAATAGTGGTTGCAGTCTCTTCCAGGTGTGATGCTACAAGTGAGCATGGAGGCATGACTGCAGCTGTGCAATCATGCATTGCATCCCAATCACCATGGCAACATCTGAGTGCCTGCCAGATATTACCATGGGCATTGTCATGGCAATCTGGCTTGCCTGGGCCTGGTCATACTCACTTCAAGTGCTGGTGGTCGAGTTTGGGACTTTACTGGAATGTGACATGAAGATGGCTCCTGCTGGGCTTGGTCTTCACCTGATTGGTATGATATTGTTACACCTTGAACACACCTTTTGTTTTTCCAGTGCATAAACTAGTAATTGAAGATCAGATATTTGAGGCAAAGCTTTCTTAGAAAAACCAGATCTATAGTTTGGTGCATGTTAAATATTCTTGGTTCTATTTCATCTGTATCTCAGTGACTGTTTAAAAAGCTACTTAGAATTAAGTAAGTGCATAACAAGTTTTCACATCTGCCAGGTTTTCTTCAGTGCTAGAGACGATGTATTTCAGATAAATGTTTCGTTGTAAAATGAGAGGGACATAATATTGGCCTGAGATACTGTCATCAGTATCATTCATTCACAATGTTTATAATTTTTTCTGTAAACAAAATCCTGTATGGCATGAAATATTCCAAGGAATTTACTGATTTTTGCCATTAAAATGTATTTTTCTTGTGACCAGTGCATCCTATTACTTACCAAAAAAATTTTGAGAAAAACTGACCTATAGAAACAGAAACAAATGTTCATACAGTATTTCCCTGCTATAACCCTAAAAAAAAACCTTGGCACATAGAATATCCCTAGAAATTGATATTCATTTGTATTTGCAATCAGATAATGGAAATCAGCATTTTTAATTTCTTTTACTATATAAAGTGGAGATTCCAGAGAGAACCTGAACACACAAAAATTAGTTCAGACCATTCTAAAACTGGCAGGCTCAATTTGTTCCATATGCCACAAGATAGCAGTGTAGTACCAGCTTCTTTGGATAGCTGTGAAAAAACTTGCTTCATAGACTGCCAGTTTATGGCTAAGTATATTCAGTGGCAACTAGTTCTAAAGGAAAACCCACAGAGGTAATGAAATAGATCTACAGTTTTTAAAAGACAAACTTTCAAATACTTACACACACACACTGCAGTATAGACATCATTTGTTTTCCTAGTTTATATCTAAAAATTATTTATACATTGTATAATAGAGCATCTTATATCTTTTCATTCCAAAACTGTTAAACATCACTTCCTTTTCAATAAAGCATTTCTTTCTTTGCTTATTTAAAATTCAGCACATGTACTAGATTCCAGACCATTTTCCCAGATCTTTTGCTAGCAGGAGTTGTCACTAATAACTCGTTGCTATTCTAGTTTTCCAAAGCAAATAACTAATTATTTTAAAGGCCCGTTCTGCGCTGGGACTTATTTTGGATTACACATCCCAGAACGGGCCAGCCATCTGCATGTTAGTGCAGACGACAGCGGACCGTGAGTAGGGCCTACTGTAGTCTGCAGCAGCCTGCAGTTGGCAGGTCCCTGTTCCAGGATTTAATCTGAAATAAGGGCCAGTGTAGAAAGGGCCAAACTCTTCTGCCAACAGTGAGAGTGCAGAGTATCCATTCACCTAAATTTTAAAGGAAGTTTTAAATCTGGTCTTCTTTTATGTACCAAACAAATATATTCATTTGCCAGAGTTGCTAACGCAGGCATAAAGAAAAATGAGCTATATACTATATTATGTCTTTGGGAGCTGTGCTATTATTAAGATCTTTTTTAGCGGTTGTCCTTGGCAAAAATGAGATGACAGGTTATAACTTAACACCTGACCCATTTACAGTAATTCTTCTAGTCTTTTGTAGGCAGTTTTCACCAATATTCTTTTAATTGTATCTAGCTCATGGCTAATCACTGTAACTCCACAATACTTAGTACAATCTTGCAAGCAATCAAATATTTTCTGATGATTCAGTCTTTTCTAAAATCTCATCCATCCTGATTTTAGGGTACTGATTTAAGCTCACCTAGAAAGGATTCTTCTGGCTGAAGCATGAACATAAGTGATCTTTAAAAACACTTAAGAACATAAGAGAGGCCCTGCTGGATCAGGCCACAGCCCATCTAGTCCAGCATTCTGTCTCACACAGTGGCCCGCCAAATGCTCATGGGCATCTCAAATAGAGACAAGGACACAAAACTAAATATTATTTATCCATCACTTTTGTGTTGGTTTTGATTACTTCACTTTTCCCCTTTACTTTGGTTGCCCTTACAACTGCATTGCTAGTTTTTTATAGATGAGATAACTAAGTCTGAAAGGTTCTTGCCACTCAAATCCCATGTAGATGTAGAACTCTGCGATAGCTCCAAATGCCACAAAGCAGCAGAGAGCAAGAATATTGGTTGTGGATATATGAAACTCAGCTCTAGAATGTGAACTTGCTTGCCAGCTGTACTGGACAGGGACTGAAGCAACCCTTTCAGGCTAGGGGCGTGTACAAATATTCGAAGGTATTCGAAATTAGATTGAATCTGCCTAAATTTTGATGTTTGAATTTGAATCGAATGTCCATAAATTCAAATTTAAAGATTCAAATGAATTT
>MTQE01002208.1:65000124-65023153 GCA_014337955.1 Aspidoscelis marmoratus
ATGTCCTACCCTCAAACCTATTGAAGGGTAGATACCAACATATCCCTATTGCCCTCAGAACCCATCCATGTAAAAATGGTGACGTAGAAACAGTGGGACGTGTTCTTCTGTTTTGTAATCTCTATAACACTGCCTGCCAATAATTAATAAATCCCAAGCTGAGCCCATATCCAGGAAGATCCAGTTTAGAATACATCAATTTGTTGTTAATATTACGTGATACCAATCCTGACATAACCCTAGCTGCTGCAAAATTCCTAGCCCTAGTTATAAAAATAACGGAGAAGTCAGAAAATGAAAACCTGCAACCGAGTGACCTTGATTAGAGATATTCTGAAAAATTGTTCTTGATCGTATGTATTTAAATCCATTATGTTGTTTTATTGTCTCTTATTGTGTTTTACCTGTTTCATGTACTGTCTTCTGAGTATGTAGACTCACTCGATTTTATCTGCACATTGTGATTTTAAACAACTTTTGATAACTTTTGGTACTTTTTAACATTTGCTGATTCTGGTCTGTGACTGTACAAATAAAATCCATCCATCCATTCATCATAAGCGTCTGAAAAAAGGGAACCTGGGCGCCATACCTTCTCCCGCCTCGCAGATCGCCCCCCCCCACTAAAGTCTGCCCCAGGCCCTGTGTGTGTGTGTGTGTCTTTGTGCCTCCCAAAGGGCACAGACAGGCAGGAATCAGTGTGAACCCTTCCTTGCGATCTTTAACCCTGGATCCTTTGGAAACTTGAATACAGGGCGGCTCCTCACCTCTGCCTCCATGTCTTCATAGGATGGAGTGGAAATGGTGGCCAGAGGGAGGGGGAGGGAGAGACATTTCCTGTTCTGCTTGGAGTCCACCTTCACCCCAATCTCCTCCTGCCTCCTTACAGGTAATTAGATGAGAAGATGACTCGGGCACAAGCTGCTGCTTCCTGATCCACTAGGATGGTTTTACAGCGGGATGGAGGGGCGTTGCTGCTGTTTTTAAGAAAACCTCCCGGGCACAATAGATTTGTCACCGTGCATCCAACAGTTTTGTCACATGGGGACGTTCGCATAGGGTGGGGCTCGGTTAGCTAGACAACCCAAAGGGAAGCGATGAAAATGAGCACTGGCAGGAGAGAAGGAAGATCAAAGAGGGAGAAGTGCCCACAGCACCCTTCCAATGCAAGCCCCACATCGGAAGACGAAAATGCCCACCTGTCTCCTCATGCACCCCCATGGAGGCTGGACAGCTGCATCCACACAGCTCAAAACCAGCTTAGAGAAGAGTTGGCTTTTCTTACCCGTTTAAGGGGACTCAAAGTGGCTGACAAAGCTTTCCATTCTTCTCCCCTCAACAGACACCCTGTGAGGCAGGTAGGGTGTGAGAGCTCAGGAGAGAGCTGTGACTAGCCCAAGGTCACCCAACTGGCTTTGTGGAGGAGGGAGGAATCAGACCCCGTATTCCCAGATAAGAGTCGGCTCCCTGCATGCTGGTGACCGCATGTTGACTCCAGGGTTCCCATTCCACCCCCATGATCGGGATTAAGACACTAAAGTGCAAATGCCACCACTTCGAGCTGCTTCTGAGCCACTTTTTAAGAACTGTATGCAGATGCCGTTTACCGTAGGTCCTTTTCAGATTACTCCTGTTTTTAGCTATAGAAACTCAAAATCCCATTGTGATTTTAAGGGGCCTCTTCGGGCGCTGGTGACCTTGCCTCCTTTTGGGGGAACGCAAGGTGAGGGATTCCTGAGTCAGCTTGCCTGGGATTGTTCTTCATACTCCAGAGACTTCTCTACCCCCACTGCATTCATTTAAAGAAGTGGGTGAAACTAGAGGAGGAAAAGGAAAAAAACATGCAATGTGCTCCGATTTGACCACGGAGTGTCTGTGCTAGAAAGTCCCCTCTGAATAGTGAGAGTTGTTGCTAAGGAACCTGCTTGGCGGCATTGATAACCAAATCGGTTTAAACTCCAGAGAGGTAAAGTCAGGACATCTCCAGGTGCAGTTGTGTAAATGGTTGCCTGGGACTGATTAATTTGATGCTGCTCAACTTGCTTTGTGGGCATCTATGGGACTCGCTGGAAATCTCTCCCGCTAAAACCAACCAAAGCCTTGTCTGGGTTCTGCCCACAGTTCACTGGGAGGAACTATGATTTTAGGAGCAGGATTCGGCCGGGTCGTACAGTCGGGTTAGAACCAGGAAAAAGCAAACCCTTAGGGAAGCGTGAAAAGCAGGCTCTCTTTTTCGGGCGAGGGAAGGAAAGCAAACACCAGGAGCAAAGTCAAAGCCACGCTCTTTAATGACACGACACCCAGGACCATTGGTTGGTTCAGCCAAAATAATAATAATTATTATCATATTAGTAAGCGCAGTAGGGGAGGAGTGGGAGAGACAAGGTACATCAAACAAGGAGGACAAAAGTCAGGCAGGGCATTTTTGATACTAACAAATCCATCACTTGCTTTAGTATATACTCAGAAGATCCGGCTGGAAATCTTTCTGCCTGATTTTTGACTGGATGCAAAGGAATTTTGGTTCCAGCCTTCATCAACCTGGTTTCTTTCAGAGGTTTTAGACCCAGCCACCCACCCCAGGTCTAAGAGAAGTCAGGCCTTACGGGACGGGACCAAAAGTGGCCCATCTAATTCAGCAACCTGTCCTCACTAGGGAAAGGAGGGCATAAACTCAAGGGTGGGACCTACGCACTGTCTCCCAGCAAACGGGACTTTTGGAAGCACTTCTCCTCTGTTGTGCTACCCTTGGAGGGCACCAGTTTGGCCAAGATTTACCCTGACCCCATCCTCTACCTGGCCTAAAAGCCTGGAGCAACAACATTCTGACTCCTCGTCCAAACGGAGCTAGCCTTCCAGTCTCCATCCTGGCTTTTGATTTCTGAGGAAAGGAGATTTTATTTTGCTTCGGTTTTGGATGCATGAAAGTGGACCAGGCGCATTCATCCTTTTTACAAACCAAAAACTAATGTAGTCGGAGAAAAAAGATGTACCTGTTAGTCACCAAGAGCCCAACATACTTGCCAGTCACTCCGAAACATAAAGAGACATCTGGGGGGGGGGGCAGGGGCAAGGGGGTTGGCGCCTGCCATCTGACTTTGGTAGAAGTCTCTTTTGTTCTTAACCTTCTGTGAGAGGGAACTATGTCTGTTCCATATTGAACTGAAACAGAATCTGGAGACTTCGGTTGCACACTGGGAGAGAAAACAACCAATCAAACAAGTGTCCAACTCTTGAGAACTTCTCTTTGACAGCCAGGTTCCTAGAGGAGTGCTTGGAGGCAGCTTCTGTGGCCCCCATAACCTGAGTGGTGGGAGAGCACTCCTTCTGATGGACCTTCGAGGCCAGGGCAATCCCTACAGACAGCCTCCCTCAAGGTGGTCCAAGGTGCTTTGCGGCTTCCAAGTCTTGGAGTCCAGCCAGGGGAGGTCTCTCTTCCAAGCCACCCTCAAGAGGTCCCTCTGTCCTCCTACACTCACCTGGCCGCCCTATCAGGAAAGAGGGTAAGTGATTTGGGAAGCCTACCAGGCTCGGATACCATGTAATGTGGAGAGGCCACCATTCCCTTGCGGGATGGACGTTTGCACTGGGTTCAAGTCCCCCATGCCAAAGTTCATGAAGTTGCTCCCGGCGGGTGAAGGCTGGACACTTTGCACACTGGGATAGCTACAGCTGTAGCTGGCACTACAGCCGGCACCACTGTAGTTGCTGTAGGCCGGGTAGGCGTTGTAACTGTAGGGGTTGAGGCTGACATTGTAGGGCGAGCTGTACGGAGATGATTCTCCCAAGCAAGGCTTCCCATCCCTGACCAGGACTGGCACGGCTATCCTCCTGGGTGGAGGAATACCCACCATCTCCAGGCTTTGGTCCTGCCTTTGCCTTTTGCATTTGTACCTTCTGTTCTGGAACCAGATTTTGACCTGTGTAGAGGTGAGCTTCAGCACATTGGCCAGGTGGTCTCTCTCGGGGGCTGAGAGATATTTCTGTTGCTTGAATCGGCGCTCCAGTTCGTAGACTTGCGCCTGGGAGAAAAGCACACGAGGCTTCCTCCGCTTCCTTTGCCTTGGCCTCTCTGGGTCCTCGGAGTCCCTTTTCTCCTGCTCTAGGGATTTCTGCAGGGCACACAGCTCTGCTGGGAAGCAAAGACAAAAACAAGCCCAGAAGGCCATCAGAATGTTACATACGCATTATGCTTAATCCACCCATGTCCCTATTTGAGTCAAATTTGGAGCCTAGGGATTTTACCCAGGAACATCACACCTATTTCAACCAGGAATCTCAGAGTCACCAACATTTATGGCGCCATGTATGTTTATGCCAGCTAGCTCTCTTTGCCTTCTGGAAGCAGCACAAAGCACAGACTTTTTTTTCACTCTTATTTCCTTATTTGTATTTTTCCCCACCCCATACCTAAAGATCTCAGGGTGGGTTACAAAATTAAAGAACAAAAGTAAAACGAACACATAAAAATAATCACAGTGCCTGAAAGTGAGGAGGAAAAGCTGTATCCTTATTTAGCCAAAGGCCAGGGCAAAGAAGGGTGTCTTCATTGCTCCCTTAAACATGTGAAGTGAAGGTGCTTGAAGTACTGGGGGTGGGGGAGATTATTCCGTAATCTGGGAGCAGTCACAGAGAAGGCCCTACAACAATCCTATGAGGTGGTCTGTAGAGAGATCATGAAGGACAGGATTCTCCCTCCAGACCTAACCCCGCTCAGATGACTACTATACCACAATGACTCTTAAAGTGGAACAAAACAGAAGGGGGAAATCAAAATGTCCAGGATGAAATGTGCTGGACATTAGCACCTCAACCGAACTATAGTTCTCAGGACAACTGAAATAATCTCTTTCAAGGCATTGCCCAAAATGGGCTTGTTCCACTGCAAAGTAAGGGCCCCAAGCGCTCTCTCTTTCCTGGGTTGTTTTGCTGACCCTCCTCCTCTTTCAAACCCAAAGCTTCCTCGCTACACTCTTTCACTGGCAAGCTGGACCACAAGTCCCTATCGTCAAATCAACATGGCCAGGTGGAGTCCAAAAGCATCCGAAGGACCTGCCTTTATTATTAGAGTGGAAATCCAGAGTAAACATGGGTAGAACTGCACCGCAAATTCATTAAAACCAGGGAAGAGATTAACCAGGACAACCGCATACAGACCATTCCGAAATTTCAACTCTTCTTCCGCTACAGATAGATAGAGCATCTACCTCTGCGTGCTCCCAGCTCTCTGGAAATGAATGGAAGAAGTCAAGGGTTTGGGAAGGTGCGCCCAGTCCAAGTTAAAGCATTAAAACAGGACCGACCCCAGCGGTTCTGCAAATGCGCAGAATGTTGCCTGAACGGCAGTCACTTCAAATCGCCTATATAAATTAATGGTCCTGGAAGCTGATTCTAAGCAGATGCTGTTAGTCATCTCTAACGTGTTTACTCGGAAGTAGGCGCCACGCTTCATTTAGAAATGCGACTATAATTCCAGGCCTCTGCTTTCTACGGCTAGGAATGGAAAACCACCACTGATGTGTTGCAAGAAAGCTGAACTCTGTCGTTGCCACAAAGGCGCGTTGGCCCCATAGTTGCAATCATGATTGCGGCTGTTAACCTTTTGTTGATTTTTGATTTTTCAAATGACGCATAACCTTTATTGCTCCTTACAGTCTTGAAGGCTTTTTAACTTCTCCATAAATTCTCCTCCTCTGCTCCCTAACATAAAAGGCAGGGCTAAGCCTGTAAAGTGACAGCTTCCGAAGAGATGTCCTTTGTCAGCCTGGGGAATTTCCCCCCCCTGAGTGGCGGCGCGTTTCCGCCCGCGGGAACTGCGGATTCGCGCTGATCGTGGGAGCGGCGCTCTTAGGAAGGAGCCGGGCAGGATTGGGAGCGAACGCGCGGGGGTCGAGGGAGCTTCACGCCCGACGGTTTCACGGGGAGAATTACACGAAAGCTTTCAGAATTCTATTTTATTCAGCCGGGCACGATTTTATTTAAACGGCAACAGCCAACAGCGATAATGGGGGAGACTTTCGAGGATGTCAGGCTAACACCCTTCCCCGGACTTTGGGTAAATAACATGCGCTACGGTTTTCCGTGGAATGGAGCTGAGATTGAATGATGCTCGGCAGGCGACACCTTTGTGCCCCAGAAACAAAAAACAGGAGACCCCCGAACTCTTTCTGCACTTGGCCTTATTCTGTGCTATATCTCAGAATGGGGACTTGCCATCTGCATGCTGATGGAGACTACATCAGACCCCACCTTGGACCTACTACAGTCTGCACCAGCATGCAGAGGGTGGCTCCCTAGTCGAAGATATAATCCAGAATAAGCCCCAGTGCAGAAAGGGCTCCGGTTCTTCTCATACGCACTACGCCTGCAAAACACTCATTCGACAACTGAACGTAGAAACTCCAGGGGTTTTTCCACGATTAGTAGCACGATCCACATTCCTGTTACTATTAATACGGTTACTATTACGGCTCTTATTCATCATTTGGGAGGTGGAAGGCACAGCCGAGCCCTTTAGAAGCCCGTGGGTTTGGGGACGTCTCGGCTCCGCCGGAGCGGCCGGAGCCGTCCTTGCCAGCCGTCCTCGCAGCCTCGGCGGCCGGGAGCGTGACGGTCCCCTCGGCTGCGTCGAGGCCGTCGAGGCGCGGCAGGCCTGGCAGCGAGGGGCGCGCCGGGTGCTCAGGGGGAGACTTCGGAGCCGCATCTCGTGCGTCGAACCGTCCGCGCTTCGCAAGGGAGTTTGGAGCCCCTCCGTGCGCCATCGCGCCCCTTCGACGCCCCTCCAATGCGTTTTGAGCGCTGGGCAGAGACGCGGGCTGTTGCTATAACGAGCAGGAGGTCGCATGGGAAACCCTACCGCGGCTGGCCACGCAAGACAATATCTCTGAACGAGAGGAGACGGAACACTCTAGGGAAATGGGGCGCATCTCTGGAGCAACTCCCAAAAAGTGCGCCAGCGGTGTGGCGTGGCGTGGGAGTCGTTCGTTCTCGCATCCAGAAGGTTCATGTCAGTGTCTCCTACGCGGAGCTGCTCCCGGCTTTAGCTGACTTGCGCGCACGGGAGCGGACAAGCTGTAGGGCGCGATCCTAAACGTCAAGGCGCCCAGTGAAGGTTCCCTCCCAAGAAAGCGTGTAGGAGGCCACAGGGAGAAGGGCAACCCAGGCATGGGGATGAGCGTACGGGATGCCAGTCAAGGAGGTTTAAAAAGAGACGCTGCACTTGCAACGGAGCTGGCAACGGGGACGTGGCCACCGGGGATTCCCCGGGGGACGTCTACGTATTAGGGGCTACTGCAGGAAAGGTGAGTTGTCTGCCCTACAACTTCGCATCGCAGGCAATACCAGTCTGAGCAAGCCAAGGGCAGCGATTGCTGGGAATCGATGTCTGTTACGTCTAAGTTTAGAACTAGATCGGTTTAAGTGCGATCCTGTTAGATACCCACGCTAGATGCTAAAATCAGTATTGTTTCCAGGACTAAAAGTATTAGTAAAGGGACGATTAAGGTTACTGGGAAGGACCGTGTTAGTTATGATAAAACTTTTACCGATGCCAAGTTTAGGTGTGTTTGTGGGGGAAGTTTAAAAGAAACCTAGGCCGGACTCGCTTGTGGTCGCACTTCAGTCCTCTTTCAGAGTGAGAGAAAACATCAGCGAAGCGACGAGCTGTTCTCTTCCAGTGTTAAATAACTCATAAAATTCACCTTTGGGAGAGAGAATGTGGAAAGAAAATCACTGGCCGCTTTGCTGATGCGTTTCTCGCTCTGAAGATGGACCGAAGCTGGATTAAACCGTAGGTGTGACCACATAAACTGATCTAAGATTTCCGACCGGCCTCTGAGCGAGGGTTCAAGAAGCTCCCCGCTCCGGATCACGTCTTTGCGGCTCACGCTTGCTTTAGGGAAGCCGTGCGCTCGCAGTCCCTTCTCTGCGTCGAGGTCGGGCTCATCCGGGGAGCCGAAAGCGCAGCGCGTCCGGACGAGCAGCTCCGTCTCATGGGCCGGTTCCAGGGCACCGGCTCCCCCCAGGCGGCCCCACAGAAAGTGGCCCCAACTCCCCCTGCGTCAGGCGTGCCCTGCGATTCTGTATACCCTGCGGATGCGGAGCAGGTCGACGGAGGGAGGAAGATTTCACCGGCCAGGGCTGAAGCGAGGCTCCGCGCTTTCCCGGGCCATAAGAACGCCTACATTGTTGTCCCCGGGCCACGGCTCTGGTGCCGTCCGGCAGATCGAAGCCTCCCTTCCCTCCCTTGCTCCCCGCCTCGGGGACGCGTCGATAGCGGCGAGAGAGCGCCGCTTTTGTCTCTCCGGTAGGCCTTCCAGCGTCGGTTTTTACCTTTCTTGTCCCCTTTGGGTGCCTTGCTCGCATCCATCTCCGCGTAGCTTTTGGCTCCATAAAAGGCGTTGGAGAACGCGTGGCCGCCGCCGCCGCCGCCGCTTTTGGGGAGGCCGGCCTGAGCGTCCGGGATCGGGCCCTCCTCGGCCGGGTACGCCTCCTGCTTGAAGGTGGCCAGCATGCAGGAGGAAGGGGAGCCCAGGGCCGACAGCTCCATGGCGGTCAGTCCGCCGGGGTGTTCCTCCAGGCTCAAGATATCCTTCACCGAGAAGGGCGTCGTGGTCACGGGGCTGGGAAACATGGTGGCGGGCGCCGCAGCCGCCGGGCCTCCTCCGGGAAGCGCCGATCGGGGCCCCCCCGCGTGCGCCCGCTTCCCCGAGGGCGCATAGCACTGGAGCGCCCGGCCTTCGCTGCTCCACTGCGGGCAGGTAGGGAGGCAGGACCAAAGGGGCGCGGGAGGCGGGACGACGGCCTGGGAGGGGGCTCTCCCCATTGGTCAGGCCCCACGCCCCGGGCGAAGGCACGGCGAGTCCCAGGCCCACCTAATATAGTCACAGAGCTCCGAAGGCGCCGCCGATCGAGGCCGTCCGCTCCTCGGCGGGCGGTTTGGGCGCGAAAGCCGCACCGAGCATAAACGAGCCGCGAGTCAAACGTCGGGCCGAGGGGCGATTCGAATTCGGAGCCAAGCGAGAGCCGGGGAGGAAGAGGTCGGTGGGAGGGGGACAGAGACGGGAGACAGGAGACAAATTGGAGTCACACCAGAGAAGGCAACGGTGGGGAGGAGGGCAGCCTGACCCGGCCTGATAGAGCACACACACTGAGGTTATCGCCCCGTCGAAGCAATATTTTGACAATTATGATAAGTCCACGTGGTCGTGGGGCGCAGGGCGAGGGGCGCCGCTCCAGAGCTTCGCTGTGGGAGGGGGGAGAGGGGGGGAGAGGCCTCGCGTCATTTTGAAGGAGGAGGAGGGAAGGAGAGAGAGCGAACTATCGCCGCTATCTTCTGCATCTGGCAGCGTTTTCCTGTCTTCTTCCTGCCTCACCACCATCACAGTGATGCTATCAGGGCAAGCCGCGTCCTCATTCCGCACAGCATCGTGGGCCCGGTTAACTCCTTGAGAGCCGCTAGTCTCCGACCACCCAGTAGGCAGAAGCGACCTGCTGGCTGGAGTGGGAGCGCTCCATCACAAGCCACGAACCGATGGGCGCCCCGAAGATGGTCTCCCTGGGTGCCCCCTTTACTGGCAGCCCTCCTAGCCTGCCTGCCTTCCTGCCTTCCTGCCTTCCTGCCTTCCTTCCTTCCTTCCTTCCTTCCTTCCTTCCTTCCTTCCAAATAAGAATGGAGCATTGTGGATATCCTGTGCTGGGAGACTGAACAGAATACTGCTCAAATCGTAAGAAAGGCCCAGCTGCCGGGTCGTGTGTGTGTGTGTGTGTGTGTGCGTGCGTGCGTGCGTGCGTGCGTGCGCGCGCGCGCGCGCGCGCGTGCTTCAGAGAGCAGCCGAAAAGAAAGCTCTAGGGACAGCCTGCAACATCCCCTTGGCCGTTCAAAACATGAGTCGAGCCAGGAGCGGGCACCCCAGAGGCGCGTCCCGACTCCCACTAGGGGAGCCTCTTAGCGCCAGTCCCAGCCTCAGATCTTCTGGTGGAGGGCGACGGGCTGTGGATCAGGGCCGCGACCACCCTAGGAAGATGTTTGGGCTTAACAACCGCGGGGGAATATCGCTCTGGAGGAGGATCGACCTTGGAGAAGGGAGGGGAAGGGTGTCTGGTGATGCGAAAGGAAGGATCCGTCCCCGGCCCTTTTCTTGGACGTGTCTCCCTTTGGGGAAGAAGGAGCTCACGCCAGATAAACTCCAGCCAGCGCCCCCACCCCCATGGAGGCGCGAGGGACGGAAGCGGGGGCGGGGGGGAGAATCTTCCTGGGAATCGCGAACAGAAGAAAGTCCCGGGCGGGGGAGTTTGAGCGGACCCTGTCGGGAACTACCGCCGTCTTCTTCCGAGGTCCAGGCCCAGCGGGTGCGGAGAAGCCCCCTCCCCTCTTCTGGCAGGAATGCTAGGAAGGAGCAGAAGCGGAGGTCAGGACCAGCGCAGCCACCGCCCCGCGTGCATTTCACGAGCATTTGTTGTGGCTTCTTTATGTCAAAGTGCAGGTAAAAGAAACACCCGCTGGGCTTCTTCCAGGTGACCGTGGGGCGATCCGGCGGACACCGACGGCATTCGGACTTGCCGCGCCGGTTCGGCAAGACGAAATGCTTATGGGGTCCTTGCTAGACTCCCGTGCCTTTCGGATTGGTCCTGCGAAAAGAAAACCCACCGTGCAACGCCACGAGCGGAGCCGACGGGTTTGGCAGGGGCAGGATGCCTCTAAAGGCCATTTGCAGGGAGGCCAGAGCAAGGGAAGGTTTTGCTTTTGTCTTCTGCTTGAGATGCCCGGAAGCCGTAGGTGAGAATGGGATGCTGGATTAGATGGGCTGTGGTCACATCCAGCACGGCTTCTCTTCTGTTCTTATGTACCCACACAGGTCTGCACGCAGATTGCATTGAAGGGGTTAGATAGGAAGATATTTGCCTCACTCATTCTGAAACCTTTTAAGTCAAAAGGTTTAAGATGGAAATGTAATAGACTGGCTAAGGGAGCCCTTGTATGTTGGTGGCCACGAAATATATCATGCCTCTACAGGGAAAAGACGTGTGAAAAGTGCAGGTTTAAAAAGAAGCAACACAGTGCCTATTTTTGGACAAATTTATCCAAACAGAGATATAGTCTAGTACCCATTTTCGCTTATTCCACTTCCGGTACCGGTGAGATAAGCTGAGTGACAATGTGATGTATTTTTTAAGTTCAGTTTGCTATTATTTCGTAGTTTATTATTAATAATGTAGTTTTATAATTTTAGGAGATCCCTCCTCGTGGAAAAATCTCCAGGGATTAAAAACACCTGGGATGCAAAACCACTGTCAACAAATTGCACAATTTTTCACCTTGCTGGTGAGGGTTAAAGAGAGTTCAAGGACCTGTTCCCAAGACAGTTCAATCCACATGTTGCATTTCAAGTTGGCACAGGCTCAGCTGTACAGAAGCAAATCTCACTTTTCTTCGCTGGACACAGCCGGGTTGTACTGATATAGAAAATGCTGATATATGCATATATCTAGTTCTTTCTGTATTTAGATAAAGGTGCCTCCCAATTGAGTTCTGTTCCTGGTGAATGCGTGAACCAATCCACATTATTTTCTTGGCAGTAATTTAAAAGTGGCTTGCCATGGTTTTCTTCAGGAATATTTGTTGAAGTTACTATTTCCTTGTGGTCTCCCATCCAGATCCAAGCCAGGCATAGCTCTGCTTAACTTCCAAAGTAAGACAAAACTTGCCATGAGTGACTTGTTGTGCTGGAGCTTGTCTTCAGTTAGATCTTGATTTTTCTGTGTTTAATGTCCTTGTTCACAATTATGCTGACACTTAGATGGTTCTTCCTGATTTTGTCTGGATTTTCACTGATTGCAAAAAAAAAAGTCAATCAGGTAAAAATAATCCTGTTTCTCATCTGCAATATTTGTAGGTGGATAAGTCAGTTATGAAATAATCATGTATACCCAGGAAGTTTTAATTCCACTGCTACACTTCATTGGAAGTATATTTCTATGGGTGCTCACAGGCTGGGCATCTAAACTGAAATCAGCATATGCTTTCTCTTCTTCTGTAATACACAAACAATGGAGATGAAGACCTATAACTTTCCCATATGTTTCCCCCAAAAAGGATGCTAGCAGGAGGACTCTGTCTACTCTGTCCTAGGATTCCTTTCTTTTGATTTCCTTGATTATATCTGATAACTCTGTGGTATAGTACATACCACAAAATCCATCCATCTTTTGTCAAAGATCTGTAACTTCTGTTTCCCCCCTCTTTGGCAAGAGACTATGTGTTATGGAGCAAACTAATAGTGTAAGGATTGCTATATGCTTCTAAGCATATAGATCAATGAAGAAAAACTAAAGATGGAACAAACAAATTTGGTCCCTCTGAAAACTGAGGGGAAAATAAGGCCTCAGCATTTAGGTTGTTGTTTGCAAATCTTGTCACACTTCTGTATTATCACCAAGAAAACTGCATGAATTTGTCTGCACAGTGCCCGAGAAACTGATTTGGTGGCACATTTAAAGTATTATAGAAAGGCTGTTGGATATGCTGAAGCATTATTACAGATAAAGTTGTTGATTATATTTATTAGCTGTATTTCTCTGATGTAATGATTGCATTTGCACTGTATTTTTCCCCATTTGTTGTAAACCGTCTTGGGCAAAATTTACTTTTGGAAAGGCGGTATATAAATAAAAATGGAATGGAATGGAATGGAAACACTCTGTACACTGCCTAGAAGTAAAACGAGACCAGGATACCTCCTAGTCTTCACACTATTCTCTGGAAGATCCCTAAGTAGCCCTGCACAGTTTACAAGTTGTTAGCGCCCAACTTAACACCTCTCTTTCACATCCTAGGTGGCTGAAATTCTTTACCACATGGGCACAGAAATGGAGCCTAAAAGGATTTTATCTCCAGGTAATGGTCAATCCCCTCTCGCCTCCCCTTCTCTCATCAATGTAGTTCTCACCGAGTTGATTGTAGACTTCAAGAATCGTTCATGGCTATTCAAAACATCCCTTTTCTTTATTTCACGAATTGGGTAACTGGGGAACCATATGGGACTAGGCAGAAATATTTTCTTAAATATGTATACATAGGGTTGTTCTAATAGCTCTGTCGTTTGTTAGAAACGAGGTGGGGGAAGAGAGCAAGGTTTGACCCGGAAGCAAAGGAGGCCATTTTGCAGCACCTCTGGGCCTGCCTGGACAGTTCTTAGGCAGAGGTGATTTCCTGTAAAGCAACTACGGCCCTCTGTATAAAGCGCCTTAGCTTCCACGAAGAAGGCAGCCTTGTAAAACACGGGATTAACTATGAATCCATGCTGAGAGGGCAGCCACCTTTTGGCGTTCATAATATATATATATATTTTACATTTATATCCTGCCCTATACCCTAAGGTTTCAGGGCGGGTAACAGCATATTAAAAAACAGACGTATTTAAGATGGGCTTAGTGCTAGCAGCGTGTGTGTTCCGCTAAGGCTCTCTTTTCAAATCAGAAATCCGTCCTTCCTGGGCCTTGGTGGCGACCGACCTTGCCCATACTGCTCCGGATTGAGTCTCTCCAGTTTATCTGACCCCTTGGTTGTGTTCACACCTGAGTTTTAATCCAGTTTGAGACCACTTTCCAAGTGAGAGAATATATCAGCAAAGTGAATAATCATTTTCTGTCCTCTTTATCTAATCTAAAGATGGCTTCTCCAAGTTAGATAATGCAAAAAGAAAACAGCTTGAGATTTTGCTGATGTATTATCTCCTTCTGAAAATGCACTGAAGCTGGATTAAAACTTAAGTGTGAACGCAGCCCTTCTCTCTTTTCTCCCGCCGGCCCGGCTTGAAGCGGACTGAAGGAGCAGGAATTCTGGCGCTAACCTGAGACATTTCCCTACCTCTGCTGCGCCGCCTTGGCTCTTTGGCTCTCTCCCCCCGCCCCCCCGTCCTTGGGGTTGGCCGGCAATTACAAGTTCTTTCCCCGCTGCAAAAGCGACCCTTGGGCGAGGTGCGGAGAAAAGGCGAAGTGCCCGTCGCGCCTGAAGCTGAGCAGGCGACAGGCAGCGAGCGCGCTCTCGCTCCCGGTGTGTCGGGTGATTCGCTTTACTCCGCAAGAAGCAGCAACTTCCGATTCCGCTGAAATTCTTGCAGATAAGCGCGCACGGAGAGACCCACAATATCTTTTCAAAGGCAGGAAAGACGGGGGCGGGCGCAGTTCCTCGGAGAGCCTCCACTCCTCGTTCAGAAACCAGCGCTATATGATAATACGGACGATGTTACGGATTGCAATGGAGTGAACGGAGTTTTGGGTTGCATTTGGCATAAACCTGAATGCGCCGGGCTGAGAAGAGGAAGAGACAAGTCAGAATGATAAGCTTTCTTCCGACACTTTACGGGGTGCGTTTGTATACCCGTGACACATCCTAGATAAACGTAGACGGAGTTCAAACCGGTTTATATTTTGCTTAAGGCTCCGGAGTCATCGGCGTAACTGATTTACAATTTGGCGGGGGTTTTGCGTTCCTTTTTAAAAAAGCCGTCTTAAAAGAAACCTCCTTAAGAGGAAACCCATTTAGTCATATGTATTCTTATTTAAAAACAAAGCAATTTTAAGTCTTGTTTTCATGGCAATGCAATTGATTAAATCTGACATGACGCTTTTTAAATAAATAAATAAATATATATGCTTTTAACCAGCTCTGTAGCTAAAGAAAGGCTCCAAGAGTGTCTTGCATTTATTTATTTTGGTTGCAGCATTAACTTTGAGATGGTCCTCTTGTATGGAATTACCTTTCTCTGTACTAACGGGTCTGGGTGCAAAGAGCAGGTGAAAATAACTGCTGCATGGATTTCCTTATTATCTGGGTTGGCCTCTCTCCTTTCCAGCCAGGATCCTGGAATGCAGTTAAAGGGATGCCTCTGTCTACCAGGAACAAACAACAAAGAAACAAAATAATTGACAGATGTCTCCAGTCTTCACAATTCAACACCCTTTGCTCTGAACAAAGATTTTAAAGAAAACAAAAGCAGAACACATTTGATTATGATTTCCATGTGCAGTATAACCTGCAGACTATATATATTATGAAAGACCTTTGTTTATATAAGCAAACTATGCTATTTCCCTGGGATTTGTACATCAGGACCCTACAAGGGGGTGAGATGGACCCACTCCTGATAGCAATTCAAGTTCCGCAGAATTTACTTTCCAGTCAATCTGATCAGATGGAAATCAGAATCAAATAAATTTTGGGATTAGGGTGAATATAACCTTTGGCCAATTGAGCACCCTGGCTGCCTTTCTGTCATTGCAGACGCCATATATCAGTACTCTGTAATTTAAGAAATTTCCTTTTGGATTAAGAGTTGTATTATTTTCAGATAAAATGGGGGGGGGGACCTTATTTGCTCTCTTTAAGGATCTTCTTTGGCATTTTGTGCAGAACTTGGAGAGGAAGGACTACAAAATAGTATGCTTGGTGCAGATTGTTCTGCTTAATTTGGCTGTGCTGGTGGTGGTAGTTTCCAAGGTAGTGCTCTGGTCCTGAATAATTTGTTTCTTAATTGAGGATTTTTAATCACCAGTATAAAAGAATGAAGAAACTTCATAATGTTGGTAAATCAGCCTCAGAAACCCTTAAGTTAATGCTTTTTCAGTTAATCATATTGTAACTTTAGCAAGTCTTCCTTAGAAATGTGTCCTACAAATCTCCTTAGGCCTGATAAACTGGAGATAAAAAGGGCAGACAGGTGCCAAGTTAGTGCAGGCCATACCATAGAGCTTTGAAGCAGTGTGTGTAGAAGTCCTAGAAGAGCCTTACTCTCACCCTTCATCTTTAATTACATTAATAATGAACTAATATCTCCTTGTACAATAGATTTGGTTCCTCAAATTGGACTGAAGTTAGCACTTTTGCCAGGATCACTTTAAGTGTGTCTCCAACACCAATTGTGTAGAATCTACATTAACACTGGAGTCAGAAAAACAGTAAAGTGCATAGCAACTCTATCTGCACATCTGTATAAAACATTTTTACTTGCTTGGGTACTTCAAAAGTTTAATATTTTTAAAATCTGCTTTTAATTTAGTTTACATGGATGCTTTACTTGCTTTTTAAGATGCTGCTACCATGAATAAGTGAAGTGCAGACCAAAAATGTTCTGAAATAAATAGTAAATAAATAAATGGATAAAGTTAGGTCACAATCTGTCTCATAAAGTAGGTAAGGAATTGGTGCAAGTATTTGCATGAAACCTGACATAATCGTGATTGTTTAGAAGCAGATCTCAATGAACGGGCACCTAATCCCACATCAGTAGGCACTGTAAGAGGAGCCAAGGTCCATAATCACATTCGCCACACAGAGTCAAGGTTATCTTAAAAACTGTGTAAAATAGGGAACTTCAGCAGATATAGCTTGCAATGCAAGCAATATCAGCTCAAAAAATCTTCTGTGGAATGATTAAAGATATAGGACCCCTGACCTGGTTTCCATTTGGCAAACCTATATATTACACCATCTCTGATCCTCCAAGGGCTGAATGTCAGAAATTTATAATAGTTGCACATATTCATATGATCAGTATCATGGCGGTGGGATATTCAGCTGTATTTCTGACATAGAATTTAACAAAAGAGGTTGTTTAAGAGCTGTTACACCACCGCAACAGTGAGCAGTGTATCATCATCATAATCTATTCTGGATACTGGAGGGGTGGAAAAAATTGCTTGAAAGTCTGTATCCCCTGTCCATAATAAATGATAGATTACTATCAAACTATCCCGGTAGTCAATGACGGCCTACCAGCTGCTGTCTGAACTTTTATTCCCGTCGGCGGAGCCAGATAGACAAGGTCAACATGGAATCATGGACGTTCTCATCCACAACCTGCTAGTTGATCGCAGTCGGATCCCCTTGTCCTGAAATGTTTACTGCTTTCCAGAGAGTTCCCTTCTGGAGAGCCATTAAGAGGCGGCCGCCGTGCTTTGGGTGGGTGCGGCGAGAGGTCCTTCCGGAGAACTGCCCCGATATAGAGCGCTAAGCGAGCCAATGCTGAAGAGCGTCGCGGCCTCCCTCGGTGGAGGTCCCGAAGGCTCAAGGGGCGGTGGCCGCGGCAGCCGTGGACGTCGGGGCTTCTCGGTATCCTTCAGAGGCCGCGGCACCCCGGGGCTTTTGGGAACCTAGGTCGGGGGCTGTAGGGTGGACTCGAGCGGACACGCGCCCATAAAGCATTATTAATGGCCCGCCGGGCGGTGCCGGGAATCCCCTCTCGGCCGGCCCGGGTGATTAATGGGAAGTTGAGGTCGGGCCGCTCCCTCGCCGGCCTCGGCTTAATGCAGCCGGGAGCCAGAGAGCGTTATCCGGGGCTTTATCTCCCCGCGAGGTCCCTCCGCTAATACTGCAAATGGGCGCTCTCGCCTCGGCCTGTTTACAGCCCCTTCGGCGGGCGCCCCCCTGATGAATGGACATTAGCACTTTTTCGCACCGCTGTGTCAACAAAAGGAGCTGCAGGGCCGCAATAATGGCGGGAAACGCAAACACTCGGCCGGCCAGATCGGGCGCGTCTGCTCTGTGTCCGCCTGATGGATGAGCCCAGCCTGACAGGCCGCGGCTCGGAGGCTTCCCGGCCCGGGCGCGCCCGACCGTCTGCGAGCGCGCGGTGGAGCGAGGAAGAGGCGGCGGCGGCGGCCGAGGGCACCCGAGCTGAGCTCCCGCGCGTCGGCCAGTCCGGCTGCGGGGGCGGGAAGGCACCTCGAAATATGGTCGCTGCAGAAACAAGGGTGCCAAAAAGGCCTCACTGGGCCTCGCAGCGCAAGGCTGTGGTTACGAGGGTGGAAGCGAAATGGCGGGAGGCCTCCTTCGCTGCTCCTTTGCCTCAGCAGCGGCCATTATCTGAGGGCTGCAGCAGCACACCCAAATGTGCAAAGGAAGCTCCGAAGGGGCCCCTTCTGGGCGCCGCCTCATTCGGCTGGCGCGAAAGTCACATACAGGCCGCCGCTTTGGCACCTTTCTCTACGGAGTAGCCATTCCTTCCCCCCCTTTTTAACCCAGAGAGAGTGTTCGGCTTCGTTAGAAAACCCTCCTTCATCTCCTTTCTTCCTGCTGCTTCTCCGTTTTCCTTCGCTGGTTGGTGGCTTTAAAAGGTGCGCGCCTATGCACGTAGTAGGAGTGCGTTAAAAAAAGAAGCACTCATTCGCTATCAGTAAATTTGCGGTGTCTCAGGAGATCTAGGGAAGGGAGACGAGATGAGCAACTTTTGTGGGATGTAGATTGCTCTATGGAGATGTCCTCAGAGAAAATGGGAAGTATCTGAAATGAGGGATGGGTGGAGATAAAATGGGATGGCTTCCGGACTGTCGTAGAGCCGCCTGAAAGCGAGGTTTGCTTTCCGTAGTTCCTTTTGGGGAAGTTGTGAGGTGAAACTATAATCTCCTTTGGATCCATTGGTTGTTTGGAAGTGGAGCTAATGGAAAAACACGGATTCTTCATCAGCTATTTCGTTCGATGAAGAGGTTATATGGATTAGCCCGTTGAAATCAGTGCTGGAGGAATTTCTTAAATTATTTCTTTAGTACTTGAAACCACCTATCTACACCAATGTACGCCGGCAGAAAGAAATCATTTTAAAATATAATCTGTGTTTTGATTTATGAAACCTTCCTTTCATTTCTTTGGATTATTTACCAATGTAGCATTTATTTCAACCCCGGTGGTATAAGTATCTGGGAAATATCCTGTTTGGTGACACGATGCAAACATGTTTTCTAGTGACATTTTTAGGAATTAAGAAGACCTCAGTTGTTTGATTCCTCACCATCACCAAAATTGCATATATTGAGAAATGATCATTCTGACTGTCCTGCTAATCAGGTGGCAAACTTATAAACAACAAAAAAGTGCTTCTAAAAATTGTCAAGGATTTTACTAAAACAGGGTTTATAGGCTAGAGTTCTTGCTCCAAAAATATTGTTCTTAACTAATTGTGGATTTATCAAAAGCAATGGCTTGATCAATCTGACCAAATGAATGATACCGTAATAGTTTCAGCTCACTTATCAATAAACCTGACCAATTTGCACAGTCTAATTTGAGATAATGTTATGGAAATATAATTTTCACTGCATTCAGTGGGTGAGTGAGGGCACATACTAAGGGTTTCAGTTATATTTGCTTCAACAGTATTTTTTTAAAAAAACTTTTGAACAAGCAAACTAATAAAAACGCCTTAAAATACCTTTAAAAAAACCTGTTGATTTCATTACCCATGGTGATGGGAGACTGTACAACTGTTGTGGTGCTGTGTGCAATCAGCTTGAAGTTTCTGTTTATAAACTTTGTGTTTCTGATACCTGCCACTAATTGACAGCACTTCAAGTGTTGTGGGTGTATTAAGAGCTAGGATTCCAGTAACAGGCTATTAGCAGTTCCTTGAGTAAATCTTTGTAAATTTCCTCCTGCTTCCTCTGCCTCCTCCTTTCCTTGACTGCAGAAGCTACTGAAGAAAATGGCCTTGTTGACATTGCTTCTGGCTTCTGAACACTTTAGGGGACATTAGGCGCCAGTCAAATGCACCCAGTTCCACATGCAACATGCCTTCCTCACTATAAACACCACACATATCCATCAAATTCTCTGACAAATACTGGGCATGATGGATATTTTATATATGATTACTTAACAGTGTTGTACTGAACCAATCTGATCCATGTTGCAAAACTTCTGTTCACCTCAGGGCTAGCTTGCACTTAAACCCAGGAAGTACATTAAAGATTTTGTGTGAGGTAGTTAAAAAAATTTAAGAGAATTATCTCATGTCTACCCAAGGAATTGCAAAGAAAAATTCACAAATGGGCTTGCTCTGATAAACAGTTTTGTTGGAAGATTCTCTTTAGGGAAGGAGGAACATCTGAAAACCAGATGGGTGGATATATTTTCAAGATGGGCATGAACCTGGCCTCAGGGTTAATATAGGAAATTTTAAGCTTGAGAGGTACGGTTAATTGACACTGATGCTATTTTTTAAAAAACTGGTCAGTCCTGTTATTGTTGTTGTAGATTTCTCCTTTTCCTAGGTTCTTGTGTCTAAGTGACTGAACAAGCAGAAATTCAGTTGATGAAGCATCCATTTTGCTAGCCTAGAAGGGCAGTATTACCTAGTGGGGACAGCTCCCCTTGCTTTATTTCTGATAGGTAGCCCTGGGTGAGGTGCAGCTGGAAAGCCTTGAAAAATCAACTCTGTTGGTTGTAGAAATCTGTGAAGAGCAAAGCCAGATGTATGCAGACCAGCTAAGGACAAAATCTTACCAACCCTTTTAGTATTTGATACTGAGGTGCGGAGCACAGCACAACTAAGATCTCCCCATCCAAAACTATTTTGTATACTAGTACTGATTTATTTACTGCCTTTCTAGGGTTCTGGCAGATCATGCAAGAATAATAAGTAAACCTTGTAAAATAATAGAATGAAGGGGCATCAGAGAAAGGGCTGGCCATTTTTGAAACTAGTTGTTTTGAAGAAGTTTTGGTCTGATTGCCACTGTTCATTGTAATAAAAATGATGATGATGATGATGATGATCTGGCTACTTAACACCAGCAACAACTAACAACGAAATGACTGTTTGACAGGCTTTCCAGATAAACCTGGGAATATTTTTCAAACTAAGAACTGAACTAACAAAACGCCTGTAAACAGGCCACAGGTGGGAGAGGAAAAAAAAACAGAAATCAAAACGATATCAGAGCTGTGCTCTTTAAATAATATCAGAGCTATGCTCTTTGAATTTTGGTGCTCAGACAATCTCTGTTTTGTGCAATCTGGGCAAGAGATGCATTGGACGATGCTTGATCATCTGGGCGTTAGAGATGGAAAGAGAACTGGGAAACAGAGGTACTTTTGATAAACTGGGTTGAGTAAGCATGGGTGAGGGTCTTTAAACTGATTTGTCATTTAGCTGTTCAGGTGTCAGGGAAGGAAACTGCCTGGTACTCTCTTGGGTGCACTTAAATAAATTCCAATGTAAGCAAGGGTAGCTTCTTTGAAGGTAAAGCAGTGGGCGTCCATTGTGTGTCAAGAAAGAACGATAGAGACTGCCTGTCTTAAGTTTCAGGTCTAGAAGAAGGCAGCTTACCTTCTGTAGAAATCGCTGGTTTAGTATCCCTTCTTTGTGCCATAGATTTATGCTGGATATGTGTGTTGGTGAGGAAACCAGTAGTTTACTGTCATTTATTTATTCATTTATTGCTGTTGTGCTCCCACTCTATGCTTTATGACCTTGGGGAAGGTTACAATTGGTTAAAACATACCATGTAAAATACCTGTGAGTTTATTAATGCTATTTAAAGACTCAAGCTGTATTTTGAAATGCAAAGATCTCATTAAAAGTGTGTTAAGGGTAGTCCATCTCCAAACTGCAAAAATCTAGAAGATTTACACTTCATTGTCCAGAGTCTTGGCATGCTGATTTATGGACTCCATCCAACATGAAAAATATTACGACAAAGCTGAGAGCAATGCAATGCAACACCTCGCTGATAGACATCTATGGGACTTGACCATTAATGGGATGGAAAGACTACATTTAACAAATATACAATCTCAGCCTGGAACCTCAAATCTATTGGTCTGGCGGGACTCAAGCATTGGGCTTGGATAACTAGAAATACACACACTGAACCCACTGGCATCTCGTTTCTTATATGGACTTTATTTCATGTTAATTGATTTTGTTGTCAATAAAAAAGATTTAAAAAATATAAAACTCCTGAATATAGAAAACACGTAACCTAGGTGAAAAACAGCAGGTTGCAGCAGGCTCCGTTTTCTTCTCCACACCCTGAGGCAAGATGGGTCTGGGCCTCCTCTGGGTGGCAGCTGGGAGGGAGTCTTCTCCCCAAACACTGCTAATTCTGGAGGAAACCCAATTCCCTGTCAAGTCTTTCACGCAGCTTGTAAGAGGCTTCTGAGATGGGGCGAAAGACCGAAAGGAACCCTCTGTATGGGAAAGCTCCTTGCCTCCCTGTGTGTGGAGAGGCCATATGGGGTGGAGGACCACCTCTGGGCCTGCATTCTCTCCTGCTGTTTTTCAAGTAGACCAATGTCTCGGGCCTGTCCTGGTGAGGCTGTTGGCAAACGAAACCCATTTAATGTGGCCTGTTTTTCAATGGCTGTTGACATGCTGGGCTGCACCTGTTTCTCTCCTAGAGAGGAAGCAGAGCAGGGAGACCGGTTCACTTCTCCGTAGAATTAGAAGCAACAAGCATAACGCTGTGAGGAGAGGGAGAACTTGCTGCCAAGGCTTCAGCTTCAGCCCTGGGGTCACTTTCTCTGCCAAAGAAATGCAGGGGTGGGTGGGCCATCCCTGGGCTGCGCAGTCTCCAGAGGCTTCACTGGGAAAATCAAGCGAGGGCTTCAGTGGCAGAAGACAACCCAAGGAAGAATGCCAAGAGTTTGGCTGCGTGTCCACCGCACACGATGGGGAAAAGCCTAGTTTTAGCTAGCGTACCAAGGAAATCAAATCTCCCTTCCTGTGAAAATGTAATAGCTATTTGTGTAACGCGAAGGGCATTTTTATTCCGACGACAATGGTGCGATTCCATTATTCTTTTTTTTTCCTTTTTAAGAACAGTAAATCAATCATAAATATGCTTTAGGAAAAATCAAGGCAGAAGAGATGGAAGACTAGAGTGAGAAACAGCCAAAAGCGTTGCTAAATAGGATGACGGTCTGACCACATCCATGGAAGGAAGGGCGAGATTCTGAAAAGACTTGGGTTGTTTGGGTTTTTCAAACTCCGGAATGGATAGAATAGAAGTGTAGGTGCTTTGATGAGCTAAATCGGATACGTTGGTCCTATATACCGATGCCTTTGTTAAGAAATAAGGCTCAGGGTGGAAAATAAAATATCAGGCTGGCATCTCTTTCGTCTTTCTTTGCTCCTTGATTAACTTTTTGCTGTTGGTTTGCGCTCTGGGCGCAGACTTTACGCACGAACAAAACGGAATCGACCAAGATCTGTCTTTCTCTCTCTTTTTCCTTTCTCTCTCTCCTCCCCCCCCC
>MTQE01002208.1:65026511-65045911 GCA_014337955.1 Aspidoscelis marmoratus
TTATTATTATTATTATTATTATTATTATTATTATTATTATTATTTAATCTGCATTTTTATCCCGCCCTGTACCCAAAGATCTCAGGGCCGGTTACAGCAATAAAAAACGAAGTATAAAAACAGATGCGCTGAAACAATCATAGTGTCTAATGATTTCATATATACTGCATAATAAAGTTGAGGTAGCCTAGCTAATCGCGGGGTTGAAAGTCGGTCGGAAGTAAAATGTAGAAGCTTTATAGATGTTTAAATTCGTTTTCACAAGGAGTGGCCACTGAGTTCGGCAGAGGTTCGCAAGAGAAATGGGCAGAACCGGAGTTCCTCGACACTGGCCCCTAAAACTGGAAGATGCCGCCGATTCATTCTCCTTCTTATTTACCTTCTAAAGCTGAATCGTCTCTGGTTATTTCTCCATGGTCAGAACAAAGGTGAGGAGAGGGAGGGAGGAGGGGAAGGAGGAATTTCACGAAGAAGGCGAAGGGACATCCCACAGCGGCTGAGGCAAAGGCAGATTTGTACAGAGCATCTTTTATAGGTTTAAAAAAGAGAGGGAAGGAGGGAGGGAGAGCGGAACCAAACAGAGCCGAGAGGGGGCCTTTCCCCTCCACATCTTCCTTTTTGGAAGATCCGTGGACATTGAATTCCTTTTTTCCCCCTACAAAACCTCAACCATTGGAATGTTGTAGCATTTAGGGGAATTCTGTGACCTTCCTCGCTGCCTGAAACAAACGATGGACTCGCTTTTGTTGAACATGAAGCTGTGACACAGCACAACCCCCCCCCCATATCTGAGCCCATCAAAGACCGCTTGGAGACGGGATTGTTCACACACCGGTCTGCCCCTCCCCCTCTGCTTGAAAAAGGTTGATTAAAGGCGGCTTGGGGACACGAGGGCCACACACGATCTTCTCCGAGGCGCCCCTTTTGTTATGTCTCAACGAGCCTGAGGCCGCAAAGGGCCGGCTCTGAGCGCCGAGGCGTCTCCCTCCTGCGGGGACTTCGGGATGGAGAAAGAGGGAATCCCTGACCGAATTCTTCCCGAGGTCTTACACGCTGCGCGGACAAAAACGTCCTAACAGAACGATACGTCGGTGAAATCCGCTCTATTCAAAGCACGGGAGAGATTTGGAAGCTGTTTCGTATTAAATCCGCCGAGCCTGTCAGCAGTAAAACAGCAGTTTCCCTCTTCCAGTAAAAGCAACGCTGCCCATGATCCGTTTGATATCACAAGGTCTTCATCTGGGCGCAGTTAAAAATGAAGAAGTGGTTCGAAAGCAGCTTAGAGGCGGCCGCGTTCACACAGGAGTGCCTTAATCCCCATTAAAGGCATTCTCAGGCCTTTAATGTAGATTAGAGGTAGGGTGGAAACACATGCAAAAGCTTTATTTTGTTTTGTAGCTCCCTCCCCCTTTGTTATATTCTAATATAGTAGCATTTTTATGTCACTGGGAAACAGAATCCAGACGACGGAAACTGTGGACGTCTCTGGGGAACACCTGTCGCCCAACATAGGAAGCGAAATCTTGGGGAAACAGGTGACAGGTACGTAACGTCTAAGCGGTACATTTAGACCAAAAATGTCCTTCAGGAATGGGAGGAGGATAAAAAAGCTTCATCGACAGTAACTGATCGACAGGGGAAGGAGGAGCATCCGGCTCGACACGTTGAATGGCCGGCGCAGGTCTACATCTATTCCCAGTCTAGGACCAGAGGGCAGAGCGGGAAACTTGTTCTCCTTTAATGGGAGGGCTCAAAGACGACGCTTGCTACCTACGTGGACATTTCCACCAAGTCCTTCAGCGCGCAGAGCGAGAGATCCTTCTCCCCTGGTCGTCATTCAGAATTTAGGCATCGCCCTGAAAAATTCGTCCAGGAGTAAACCCGCTTTGGTCAGGGTCTGGAGAGAGGTTTCGTTACGGTAGAGCCCGCGAAGTCCCATATACTGCACATCCTATTGGCTTCTGAAGTGAATCCATAAAAGAGGAATAGGCTCGTCTTGTCCCTCGACAGTAGGGCGGCCGGTCGCTTCTTCCTGCTGGAGCTTTCTCCATCTGACGCTATCCAGTGTTTGCTTGCTGGATGAGGGTGAAGGGAGAACTGGCGCTCGGCTTCGCTTCCCAGGGTCCCCTTGCCGGAAGGAAGACGCTTTCCCCCGCTTTGCTTTCTTTTCTTGGGTCCAGTAAACTCGAGAACCGAAAAGAGCATTCGGGAAAAGCAGCCAGCGCCCCGCTCCCCTCTCTTTCCTTCCATCTAAGGAGGAGCAGGTGTAATTTATAGGTAGATCAGCGAACCGAAAAATGGGGTCTGGGTTTGAAAATCAATGAACAATCGGAAAGATGGGCTGTGGTCTTACCTAAGGTTTAATCCACCTTCAGAGCGAGAGAAGACTTCAGCAAAGGGACCGTAATTTTATTTCCACGTTATCTATCTCAAAGGTTAATTCACTGAGTTATTTAACACTGAAAGAAAACAGCTCATCACTTTGCTGATGCATTCTCTCATTCTGAAAGTGGACTGAAGCTGGATTAAAACCTTCAGTGTGGCCACAGCCCTGGAGATCTAAAGATTGGACGCTGAGTGAAATTAGATATCTACAATGCGATCCTAATGAAGTACCGTTAACAACAGAATTTGGGGCAAATTTATATGAGAATGTGATGAGAACGAGACCGATACATGCTACCACCTCTCCAAGGTGCTTTTGAGCATCCTTCCCCCCCCCTTTATAAATGCAGCCCAAGTCTGATGCCCCAAAAGTTTCACTGCTGGAGTTGAGCCTGGGATAAATGAATTCTTATTTTAATTTTTCACCAGCAGCATTGGTCTTCCAAGCGTGCATCTGCGGCTGGGTCTCTCATCATTAGTGACTGTGGGAAGAAGAAATTCAGGATTTGTATAACTGGTGAAGAAAAAAGGAGGTGGTGGGGAGGGGCCAGGGGAGGTTGAAACTGTCCAGCCAGAAGCCCTTTCTGTACTTACCTTTAGTTTAGACTAACTTGCACAGTCCCCTTCTGGGCCTCATCTGTCTGCACCTTTGTGCCAATATGTGAGGCCCCGCCCCACGCTGGTATTCTCCATCTGCACTGAAGCGCATCCTCAAAATGGATCCTTTGGTGGCTCCAGGGCTACTGAAGAAAGTTCCCGGCCATTTGATTCTCTTGGAAGTTGGCCCTGAAGGTCATGTTGGTCTGGACCAGCACCCTTGTGTAGCTGATGCTGTCCCAGACCATGCCTTTCTGTAGTCTGAACTAGTGGGTCTGACTGGTTTGGATCATGAGTCTTTCAGTGCAGAAAGGCTCTATGTTTCGCAGCTTGAGGTGCTGTTGATTCCAGCAATGTTGACTTTAACACCAGGCCCACATCCTCTGTGCCAAGTGTCTGTCCAATCCATCTCTGCTGCGATTTGGAAGTGCATTTGATGGCCTTTAATGTGCATTAGAAGCAGGATGGGCACACATATGTGCAACAGTCCCATCCCTGAACTATCTCTCTTATGTGCCTTGAGATGCTTTTTTAGAACTGCTTGTGAGCACGGTGTTTTTCTAAAAATGTCCAGTCAGTCTCTCTCATGTGAGTGTTGTGAGCTGAAATTAAGCAAGCAAATCTTTTACTGTCGCTTTTCTTGGTTGTGTCTGTATATGGAGCAGAGACCCAAAGGGACCCTGGCTTTGATTTCTGTGTAACAAACCACTCTTCAAGAAATCACAGTGGCAAGTCCAATGCAGATAAAAATGGTGCATGGGACAATAGTCTCAGTTTTAGTTTGGATGTCCACAGATAGAGGTGAAGGAAGCCACTGCACTGCTTCATTGCCTTCCAGTCCTCACCCATGCTAAGCAAGCGTTCAAGCCATTTTCATTATGGACAGGCTTCTTCTTACTTGTTACAGTTTTGCAATATTTATTAGAATAACCTACAGCATGGTTTCAGGTCAGAGCGTGGGAAAATTGTTTGCAGGGACACTGGTTGCTTGTTTGGCAGCTCTGAATGTTCATGACATTTCTCTCTTTCTCTTCTGCAACTGTTGCTTTCCAGAGAGGACTGATTTGAGTTGTCTCACCTTTGTTCCAAGAAGCCTAAAGTGAGGCTTGTTCCTGAGGTCTTTGGTTGGAATTCTTAGATATGGCGCTTGTACAGTGCCATATATGTGTGTGGGGAGTTTGCCTTCTTCCTTTAGAAGGAGGTAATACTGACTCTTACAACAATCTCCCCACCATTTGCCTCTAAAAATACACTATATTTTTCTTTCAAGAACACTGGATATGGATGCTTGGATCTGTGTCTCCAGGTCTGCTTCAACCAAAGGGCTGTTGGACAACAATTTCATGCTGAGATTATCTGTAACTGGCAGAATTTCTTGTTCAGCTCCTTGGAGCTCATGATTCTGCTTAGTCCTCCCGGGAGGCTAAAAGTAGTTTTGATACCTTTCTCTTTGCTCCTTGCAGGTGTCTGCCATCAGATCAGTGGCTCAGGATTAGGGGTGTGCACGAAATCAATTTTTGGCATTCCATTTGAATGGAATATATGAATATATGAATCAATTTGAATGTTTAAAATTAGAATGTATTCACATTCAATTAGAATTGAATACATTCGTATCTATTTATACCAATATTTGATTTGTATCTGATGATACGAATGTCAACAAAATTTGTATGTGTCTGTATCCCTTATGTATCCTGTTTTCGTCCCGTATGTATCTGTACAAATGTGTATGTATATGTATGTAATGCATACGTATCTGTACATATACGTATGTCCAAATAATTCATACAAATGATTTGAAAGATTCAAAATGCGTTCAAATGTTTAAATTCAATTGTATAGACATTTAATTTGAATTCAAATATCCAAATTCAATCAAATTTTGAATGTTTCAAATATTTGTGCATAGCCCTACTCAGGATCAAGAAGCAATTCCACCTGGTAATACATTTTGGGACTCTGTCTTAAGAAAGAAGGTTTCTGGGAAGAAATCAAGCCTCCCCCCAACCTGGGTCAGTGCCACTGTGTGGAAAAGGTTGGCAAGAAATGCAGAAGCTAGGATGACTTTGCCACTGGCAGATGGCCAGGCAGACTGATATACAGAACATTTGTGCAGTGTGGGGAACACACTGAGATAAATCACAACAGCAGTCTTGGGAGCAACATTTTTGATGCTTTCACAAAAGCTGTTCATCATGAGGTTGGAGGAGTGTGCAAAAAGTCACTTGAAGGCAATGACTGACATTTTTGGCCAAGTACAAGATTTGGGAAACAAAAAGGGTGGTAGAAATTGATAGTCTTCTGGCCTCTGGGTTTTTGACCATCTCTTTAGGCAGCTCAAAAACATAAAACATTAAACTGATGAAAATCCAAATTGTGGGCCATGCTCAAATAAACAAGGCTAGTCAGACTGGATTCAGTGGAGAAGGGGTTAACTCTCAGTCCAAGGGAAACAGCTCAGAAATTGCTTGTAGAGTAGGACCTGACATCATCTGCTATTAGCAGAAGGGGGAAAGTAGGAAGGAAAGGGCACTTGGCTTCAAAAGAAAGACTTGGATTGTGATAAGGAGCCAACAGGTGCATACAAACTGTAGAAGCCTGCGTGCTACCTTTCCTTGGAACAGAAGTTGCAAAATGGCATTTGTGCAAGAATTTGATGGAAAACCCATTGTTCAGTTCCAGTTTTGGTGAAATTAATGTTCTATGAAGCTACAGTGTGCAGTTTGATAAGAAACAGGTGAGGGCAGCAGTAAGACCAACTGAGCAGCCTTTGTCTAAAAGACCTGTCCTAAGAGGTAGTCAGCACAAAGTTTTCTCTATGGAGAAGTGCAACAATAAGATGTGACTCCCCAGAACATACGTGCACACACAGGGTAGTAAGTAAGGTCAGTTGTGGTTTTTGGTCTTGATTCCAAAGGAGACAAATTGAAGAATGAAATCCCATTGCTGCATAAGAAACAGTTGTTGAAACAGGGGGTCTTTCTGCACTTGGCCTTATTCTGAAATATTTCTCACAATAGGGACCTGCTATCTGCATGGTAGTGCAGACTATGGAAGGCCCCATGTGAGCCCTGCATAGTCTGCATTAGCTTGTAGCCAGCTGATGGCTATACCCCGAGATATATTCCACAATAAGGCCAAGTGCAGAAAGCCCCAGGGTCAGTGCCTCATGGGTCTAAAATGGAGAAAAAGTTTGGCCTTGCCTGGCACAGCTGGGTGTGCAGCCTAGTTGTGTACTGTTGTGTGCAGTGAAGATGAAAATCGAAGAAAATAAACTTAAGCATTTCCTCATTTTAAAATAAAGGTTTTAAAGATACTTGCAGGCTATTTTGATGTAGAAGTGCAGAAGTGGCAACATGTGAGCTCCCAAGTTGCAGAATCCCTTTCACTATTACACAATACTAAAACCTGGGAAAACTCTATAAAGCTGATGGGCGGACGACTTAGGATTGACAAAGGGAAGTATTTTTTCAACCAGTGGATCATGGGTCTATGGATTTACTACTAGAAGAAGCAGTGGTAACAAGAAGCCTAGATAGCTTTATGAATGGGTTAGAGACATTTATGGATATCAATGGCTACTACTGTTCTGATGCCTAGGTACCACTTCCAAGTTGGAGAAACAGGCAGGATGCCTCTAAAGGCCATCTGCAGGGAAATGAGACTCGGGGAAGGTTTTGCTTGAGAACGCACAAAATTAATTGGTAGGACACTGTGCGAGGACACTGCATTAGACAGGATGCTGTGGTGTGATCCTGCAGAGTTCCTTTTCTGTTTTTAAAGTACGTGATGCACCTTTAGATATGAGATTGACATGGACTGACAGATGTGAGTCTTCGCCGCTTGCTTCAGTGATGCCGAATCCCCTGCTTGCTGGTGATGCCACTTTGAATGTTCCTCCAGGCCTATAGACAGGAGCCGTTATTACTTATGGTAACCATGGAAATGGAATATGCTAGGGCAGAGAAGGGGCAAATCGAAGAAGTAACGTAAATCTCTTTTTTCTTTTTCTTTTTGCTTATGTGACCTTTCTCCTGCCCAAACAGAATTAGGAATAGACAGCATTAAAGAGTTTCTTTAGCACTATTGCTAAAGAATCCCTTTAATTTCAGGATTATGCTGCTAGCTATACACATTTCTGAAGGAAATGAGGAATGCTGTGTTTAATCATTTTTTCTTTTTTCCCTTGGCAGAAACTTATGTGCTTCTCAGAGTTGCTTAAAAGGCAAAAATTTAATGGGTGAAACACTCCTAAGTCCCAGTACAGTAGCACTGCTGACTTTCTGTGGAATAGAAAAGACATACACGTCTAACAAAAGCAAAAGGCTATATATTGCTGTTTTAAATTGTTTTCATCTTGTTTTTAAAATAATATTGTAAATTGCTATGAGTTTGGATATAAAAAAGCTCTATAGAAATGTTTTAAATACATTATTGTTAATATTACTACGATTGAGTATATTTATTGAAATCTATTGCAAATGCATTGAAAAGAGGTTTTAACACAGAATTCTATGAAGAGGCTGAATAAATAAGTTTATAAAACTAATGTGAATGAAATCTAAGAGTAGAAATCCAGGAGCAGGAAATCATGTAACATGTGCAAATCTTGAAATGAAGCTATAGGATTTATTCCAAGTAAACGTGTATAAACTTAAGCTGCTTCTCTTTCTTTCAGCCTAGAATGCCTTTCACAACAGCATGTTCTACTGATCGATTATACAGTATTTCTATCCTTCAGTTTTCGTATTATATGGAGTCTTCCGAGATGGGAAATCCATACTGATCAGTGGATCTGCCTTCACAATTGCAACCCTTTTGCTGTCTGCAGCTGCATGCAGATTTGCTTACTTATTTAGCTATATTTGGACATTCCAGAATAAAGCATGGATATTCTGGAATATCTGTGCTTTACTGCAGAACATTGAAATATAGCAGAATAACTAAGTGATGTCTGGTTGCAGTCAGAGGCCCAGATGGAATTTTGCAGAAACTCAGAACATAACCCCCCACCCCCTGCACCCCTTGTTGCCAGATTCAGCAAACAAGTTGATGAAGAAATACCTCCTTGAAGGTCATACGTTTTGAAAGCCTCCACCTTAAGATGGAATTGCCAGGGGCTTTTTTGCTTGGCCTAATTTAGCTTAAAGTCTCCATCATATCTAAGTCTGGGGACTGTCAGGCCTATCCACAGCCTGCCTGGCTTATCAGGCTCGTGGTAATTAGGGGTTAGAGGTGGCTGATAACAGGATCCAATAGCTTTGGTAGTTATGCCTCTGAAGCAGAAACCACCCAGGCTAGAATTTTGTTTTGTGGATATTTTAGGGTGATGGCGGTGACTGAGACAGGATGAAAGATCCTTGGGATCCATCAAGAATCCAGCTCTTGCTATGTCTGTAATCTTTGGGTAGGAGGCTTATATAAGGTAGTTTTAATTAGGTGGCTTTTTTCTCCACCAAGATCTAGAGATGTTCCAGACGTGTGTTTTTAATGCACCTTCCCCCCTGCCCCCTCTCTTGTTCAAAGGAAAAATAGCCAGATCTCCATCCCCTGAAATGGCTTCCTGTCCCAGCAAAGGCAGTGATCACTCACTCATTCACTTTCAGCACTTACTTTCACTCTGTTCTCTGTTAGAAAAGGCTTCCCATCCCTGCAAAGTCAGCGGCTGTAGCCATCGGCAGCGCGATCCTTCGCTCATTCACTCTTTTAACACTTTCACAGATCACCTGATAACAATGTTGCAATTCTCTGCAATTCTGGCTCTTTTTACAAAGGAAAGGAAGGGAACCTGCTGCATTTCTGAGATGTGTGAATGCTTTTTGGCTGTGTGTGCAGGCAGCAATCACCGCCCCTTTTGCCATGGAGCGTCCCCAAGGTAAATGTTGCGAGGAAAACCCGCGACTTCCAAATAGAGCGCTGAAAGTCTTCTTTAAAGGGCATGTATTTTGTCACTGATTTTCCTCCTTTTGTAGCGCTGGAAGCTCATTGCAAAGCCTGGCGTGGGGGCACTCAGAGGCAAAAGAAGATTTTTAGCAGACTTTAAATTGCATGGGGACAGAGGGTTAGTGAACTTCTGCTGAGGTAGGGCACACTTGGAGGCTGTAGCAGCCTCCTTGAAGTACAGGTGCTCTTCACCAGAAGTTCATTAATCATGCACTACTGGCTGCAGTACAAATAGGCCCAAGGTAAAGGTCCAGGCTTGCCTTGGGATACTGCCGTGCCATCTGGCAGGGATGGATACTTGCAATTGCGGGATCTAAACAATATGTCGGAATTCTGGGATTCGTGGATGGATCAAATAGGGGCCTATTTGAAGGGCCCTATCTGTCCACGAACTGGATAATCCAGTATCTGTAGAAGCTTTGGTTGAAGCTTCCAAGGATACTGGATTCCCTGGGGCCTCCCTCCCTGGACAGGCCTATCCCAAACCTACCCCCTCCGGGGCCTGCTTATCTGCTCTGGTGTCACCCTGGGCCTCTTGCCAGGCCTTCCAGAATGCCCACGAGGCTTTCTGGAAGCTGGAGGGGTGGGGGGAGGATAGAAAGGACAGAATGGGATAATTAAAGAAGACAGGGAGATTGCAGACAGACTGAACAAATTCTTTGCCTCCGTATTCACGGAGTAAGAGAGAAGATACATGCCAGTAGCTGAGCCTGTATTTTCTGAAGAATTAAACTGGACAGAGATAACCAAGGAAGAGGTCCTTGCATGTCTTAATAAACTAAATGTTAACAAGTCACCAGGACCAGATGGTATTCATCCAAGAGTCCTTAAGGAACTCAAATGCGAAACTGCCAACCTTCTAGCAAAAATATATAATCTTTCCCTAACATCAGGCTCTGTGCCTGAGGATTGGAAGGTAGCAAACATAACACCAATCTTCAAAAAAAGGATCCAGGGGTGATCCAGGCAATTACAGACCAGTTAGCTTAACGTTGGTTCCATGTAAGGTGATGGAAACCATAATTAAAGACAAAATTAGTGTGCATATGGAGGAGCAAGCATTGCTGAACAAAAGCCAGCATGGCTTCTGCAAAGGTAAATAATGTCTTACAAACTTGTTGGAGTTCTTTGAGAGTGTCAACAAACACGTGGATAAAGGTGAACCAGTAGTAATAAATGGCCAATTCTCAGGGTGGAAAGAGGTGAAAAGTGGGGTCCCCGAGGTTCAGTGTTGGGACTAATGCTTTTTAATTTATTCATCAAAGTTCTAGAAGAAGGGGTACATAGTAAAATAGCAAAGTTTGCCGATGTTACTAATTTTTTTAAGGTAGTAAAAACTGAGATTGCCTATAGCTCCAGAGGGATCTGGGTGAGTAGGCAATCAAGTGGCAAATGTGCTTTAATTTTAATAAGTACAAAGTAATGCACATTGGGGCCAAAAATCTAAATTATGTCTATAAACTGATGGGGTCTGAGTTTTCTGCAACACACCAGGAAAGGGATCTTGGGGTTCTGGTGGACAGTTCAATGAAGGTGTCAATCCAGTGCACAGCAGCAGCGAAAAAAGCTAATTCAGTGCTGGGAATAATTAGGAAGGGAATAGAAAACAAGTCAGCAAGTGTCATTTTGCCTCTTTAAAAATCTATGGTGGGGCCACATTTGGAATATTGTGTACAATTCTGGTCACCATATCTCAAAAAGGATACTGTGGAACTGGAAAAGGTGCAGAAAAGGGCAACCAGAATGATTAAGGGGCTGGAACACCTCCCTTACAAAATCAGGCTGCAACGTCTAGGCCTCTTCAGTCTGGAGATACGGCATTTAAGAGGGGACATGATTCAAGTATATACAATTATGCACGGTATAGAAAAGGTGGAACTTCTGCACGTCCCACTACCTGGCTCCCCAGGAGGCTATTTACATGCAGGTTATAATTAATGGGAAAAAATGGTTCCTTTCTTACCTTATAATTGAAGTATTATCTAGCAGTCTTCCCTCTTATTCTGAAAGATATGTCTATGGTGTCTTTGTGGGACTTATATTCTTATCTCTACCGGGAAAGCAATTTTTTTCAAGCATATACAAAGCCCTTCATTGGGCTGTGAAAACAAGTGGGTGGTTAAAGTGCCACAAGTGGGTAAATAATGCATATCAATTGGTCTTAACCGGGGAAATGAACAATTGCTAGGGAATCTGAAGGGGTGAGTAGACACTGCTGGCTAGAATCTGATCCACAATAACAGCAAATAGTTAACTAACAGCTTGCTAGGGCTCTTATGTACATACCCTTAGCATTGTCATCATCTTTCATGGACAAGGTCCAGCTGTAATTAGAAGTGAAGAGGATATTTCCTCTCCCACTGCTTTTCTGGGCAAAGAGGCACCAACTTATTTTCACTATAATGAGGAAAACATCTGTAGTGATCTTTACATGTCATGTCTTGCAGACTCCAAACACTCCACCATATCTTCTGCTTCCACCATCTATCAGTGTTATCTTCCCTTTCCCCTTCCTATATCCGTTCTCCTAGTCGCTCTAAAAAGCCAATTGGCTGGGAAGATTATTTCTACTTTTAGTGTCAATGATATCCTCTTAAGGGTCTTGTCTGACACAAGGATGGTTATCAGGATCATTAGTGCATAGATGGATCACCTTGAACGTCGAGAGAGTTTGGCAAGAACTGCATGTTTTGCCATGGTGTATGAGCTTGCCAATAAGAAAACAGATTGGGGAATATGTGGAGGATTTAGAAGTTTCTTCATAGAGCTAGGGAGGAATATCTTTGGAATGGGGTGAGCAGTGCAGTTCTTTGAATGGGTGGGATGGTCTTTGGCATAGAGACAGGCAAAATTGCTTCAGTGCCTGAATGTCTGGTCTTCAATATCATGACATTATTGCTCCCATTTTAACATTATTTGTTCCAGGCATGGATATTTGATAGAATATCCGCGCATGGATATGAATACCCACACATTTGTGTGTGTGTGTGTGTGTGTGTGGGTATTCAGCCAGAGCCTAATGTTTCCACATTCTATTCATCTTGAATAGAATGTGGAAATTGGCTCCATGCGCACCCCTGGCATCCACACAAAGCAAGGAACTGGCTCTGTTAAGGGTGTGCACAGAGCCAGTTTCCACATTCTATTCGAGGTAAATCGAATGTGGAAATATTTGGCTCCGGCCGAATACCACCACACACACACACATCGGGATGTGGGGGTATTTGTATATCCGTGCATAGAATGAATAAATTCTCCCCCCCCCAACATGGTGACAGTCAGATTATAGAGCAACAGTATAACAGATATGACCTAGATGATTTCAACATGTTCCAACAGCAGTGAATCACACCACAGGAGGACAATCATCAAACTGTATCCATATGTGCATACATAGGAAACAGTTTTAAGGTACTGTCGGAACGTTGGTGAAGATAAATAAGTCAGCGCAAAGTCTCATGCAAAGTCTGAAAGATAAAAATAAACTACTGGTGACAACAAGGATATAGACTTGCACATTTCTTGACAACTATACAAAAGTGGGCTTGGTTTAGCTTGCAGCCCTGGGATTTTGTGGTGCTCTCCTTTCCAGATACTAACATGATGGTCGAAGTGCAGGGAAATAAATTAGATGGTCTGCCAGGGAAGGAGGTGAAAGTCAGGATACTGCTGCAAATGCATGTATCGTAATGTTTATAATTTCAGTACTGTTCTTAGGTTTTGTTTAATTCATTAAAAGTTTCTAGAAAAGAATAAAGAAGCCCTGCAGATTCATCCTGGTTGGCAACAGGCATGCTTTGCTCCTTCTCTGGGACTTTAAGAGGTGGGCCTTTATACAGGATGGTGTAAGTACTTATATCTTTTATTTTTACTTTTTTGGAACTGCTGATGTTTTCTGACACCCCCACCCCCCAAACTCTTATCACTCAATAAACCTCTTTCTTTCTTTCTTTCTTTCTTTCTTTCTTTCTTTCTTTCTTTCTTTCTTTCTTTCTTTCTTTCTTTCTGGAGAGCAGCTTGCATATGCATTTGAACTCCTGTTGCATTTTTTTACTCTGCTATATTTTACTTCCTCAAGCTTACCCAAGTTTTCAATCAGCCAACAATATCTGCATGTGCTTTCCTGACCCTGTCATAACTTTCCCCTCCATCTGGACTCTTCCTGCTCTTAATTTTGTATCTTTAATGTTCCACAGCCTCAACATAGAAAATAAACAGGCAAAGCTTTCCTTGCCATTTATCTCCATGCCAGCAGAATGTTCTCTTACTAAATGTGTATGATGGGTTGATATTGACAGCACAGAATTAGGCCCAGAGAAGAGGAGGGAACTATGGAGAATTTAAAGGAACAGAAGAAGAAAGGCCACGGGACAACATGAGGAAGAGAAACCACAAAGCAAAGGAAAACAGAAGCAAACCAAAATGAACTATTAAACAGTAATCTTACTGATGTTCAGCACCGATGTCCAGATCAGATGAAGGTCTTGGATCCTTAAAGGCATGCACGGAAGCAGAAGGATGGAGGCTCTAAGCAAATACTTAATACAGCATTCAGAGCAAGGCTGTTACACACAGCTAAGATTCTCCTATACTGTTCACATGAAAACCATGGTGGCCCACAGAAAAGAAGTTCAAGGGTGGTTGGTTGGTTTGTGTGTGAAGGGATTTCATTGGACGTTTTCCTAAACTGAAATAAGAATTACACAGGACCTTAAAATTGCTATGAGATTGGTCACACATCTAGGATATCTGTATGACCCTACTGCACCACAAGTATGCTTTTAGGACACAGAATATTTCTAATCTAGTGCCCTAGAAGCACTCGCTATGCTGTTAATGCTCTGTAGAGTGCTATAAAGGGAAATATCATTGCATGGTATTAGATGGTTCCGCAATGTTCCCACTCTGGTGTCTATCTACTATACATCACGTGGAAGCATGTGAACATAGGCAATCGTGTCACTGAGGCTGTGTGTTATGCCCTGAGAGCATCCTTTATGCTCTCTGAGTCATGGATTCCTTAAGGTTAAAATAGTTTTTCTATTGCATCAGTTTTAAAGAGCAAAAATGGACTCTGTATCTTTAAGAATATGAAAGGAACTCTGGGAAATCCCTGGGTTCTTATTCTAACCCCCTAGTTAGTTTAGTTTGTGTAGCTTTTAGTAGACGGACCAGAGAGAGCTATCTCTTTTAATGAGAAAGTTCGCAAGAAGGGAAAGTTAGTTCACAAGAAGAAGAAAGCCAATCTACAGAGAAAGTGAACAGCAAGTTTAAAAAGGGGCTTTCTGATGAGAATTCTAAATCCTTTGTTTGCACTTGTGGAACTGTGGATAAGTAAAGCTTATAAAAATAGAAACCTTGAGGATATTTCTCTGTTCAGGCTATGTTCCTAAGGGCCAGAAGTTGAAGCTACAGATACTAGTTTAGTATTGCCCTTGGGACAAAACACACTGGTCACACATCTGATGGCCTATTCATTAATTTGATCTGAGGTCCTACTAGAGCTGGTCATACCTAGATTGTTGTAGGTTGTCCTCAGGCCGTCTTTGTCTTGGGCTGCATTGGTCACACCTTTCTCTGAGATTGACCTGAGCCTCCTCTTGGCTTTCCACCCCCCTTTCCTTTGTCAAATCTATCTCCTTTCTGATTGGATGCTGTTCTGTCACTCAGTGGAGGTGAGGATTTGTGTCTGTGGTTCTCTTTTAATCCTACTCCCCACCTCCGCACCCACTCTTCCTTTTTATGTTCTATTCTTCTCTGTGTGATTAATTTTGAAAACAACAATAATAAATTTGAGTAAAAACACTAAATAGAGAAATCATACACATAAACTGAGGAGAGAAGGGGAGGTGCCTCATGAACTCCACGCGTGCTGATTAACTGAAGAAAAGACTGGACCCCACCCACCACAGCACAGTTCAGCCTCCTTTAGCCTGTCCTCCCACTCACACTTGAAGAAGCGAAGATGACCTGACGTGTCAGGACTGGCTGAGTCCTTATCAGGCCTGTAAAAATGAGGACTACAGGTAAGACAATCTAACGGGTAGGCCAGCTTGGAAAATGACTTAAATAAAAATAATGTAACATGGTCTGAGGATGATCTGAAGTCGACCTAAACTCCTTGTGTGACCAGGACCTGAGTTTAGTATGTGTGTGGGGGGCTTGGAAAACGTTCTTGTGATTCTCACACCTGATCTCACACCCTGATCCTTTCTGGTATCTCATGACTTGTGCAGAGAGCTGCTGAATGCCCAGCTGCATGCATCAGCACCACCACACATGTATGGATGAAGCTATGATGGCAGCTCCATCCAGAAGGTAATTAAAATTGCTATTGCTGGAAAACCCACAACCAGCACTGGGTTTTCCAGCAATAGTTTCTAGTGGAGATACGGTGAGGTCTCAACATAGCAGCACCATAATGATACTATATTCCTCCCATCTGGATGGGGTCTAACTCTCTTTTGTATAGTTAGGAGTAAATATGTACCCAAACTAGTGAACAACATGTGTGCATACTTTTGTTTACAATTTGAAAAATGCACAATTTTAGGGCAGCTCCTCCCCCTGGGAAAAAAAATTCTGAAAAAATCAGACCAATACCAAAAGTGGCATGGCTGCCAGTCTTAAGAACAAAGGGATACTAAATAATCCCACTGTCCACAGATGACATATTTTTTCAGTCCTGATATGGGTTAGATATTCTTGCGTATTTGAAATTTTAAAGTAGAGAAAATGATGTAAAACTGAACTTCTCCTAATATATGGCATTTATGCTCCATATTTCTTCCAAAGTCTCTTAAGTCTCTAAGGCCGCGTTCCCATGCACTCCATTTAGTTTGGATTGGATTCAGATCAGTCCGAATACGGAGCCGAATTCGAATTGACCTGTCCCCATGGGATTGCTGAAAGTGTGGGCCCAATTTAATTATGTCTGTCCCTGTGCAAACCATGCTAACCCCCTGCATGGGGAAACAGCATCTTTTTGTCTCCACTCCCCCTCTCCTGATAGGAGCAAGGGCAGGGAAATGCCACCCAATGCCCCTTCCCCAATTGCAACTGCTAACCACAGACCAAACTGGCATGCTCCCCAGTTCTCTGCTGATGGTGCACTGTCCCAGCTTACCTGCTTGATGCTTTATTGTTCAGAGAGCACAAGAAAACGGTCAACTTCTTTGGCCACTTCCTGTGCTCTCCGGAAAGACCTGTGATCCAGGAAACAAAAATTCCTTGGTTCAATGTTGCTCTTGCCTAGAGCAACAGGTATGTGGACATCACTATAAGAGCAGTCTTTGTTTAGAGTGGTTCTACCATTGTGCTAATGCACTGGCTAATTAATCGAACATGTCTGCCATGGCAGGTGGTGTGTGTATATCATATACGTGCATATATTAAAAGAAGCAGCTCAAAGGCAGCTTAGAGGTGATAGCATGTGGATGCCAGAATTTCCATCCCACTCTGTTCCACAAACAACAACAACAACAGCAACACATTTTGGAAGCTCATTTTCTGGCCTTTGAAGGGGATCGGGGATCAGGGAATGGGTATCAGTATGTAGACACTACCACCTCTAAGCTGCTTTGGAGCCACTTTTCCTCTCTTTTTTTTTTATTGTGTGCAGATGCAGTCATAGTTAAACGAAAATAAATATTTCCTGCTTCTTGCACTGCACTTAGCTCATTTATTTCAGATTATCTTTGACTTTCCCACATTAAAAAAAAAGGTTTTGAGACTTTTGAGGCCTTGAGATGGGGAAGCAGTCAAGTTTTTAGAATGAGATCTTAGTTTGGATGATGTAAACAAAGTAAAGGACAAATAAACCACATTGCTTTGTAGTGCAGTATTTGAGTAAAATATCTAAACCTCTATCTCCTTCTTCTTCTGCAGATTATGAGAAAACTTAGATACTTTGGAATGAAATGAAGCGTGTGAACAATTTTTGCTTTATGTGTGGATCTCAGACAATGTGAAACATTTTTCAGTGGTCTTAATTGTAACAGAAGAAAGTTACCTGCACAAATTATCTACCTGTGAAAATGCACATCCACTCATATACACACAAATATATAAACTTTCAAGTGTAGAAAAAGAGCACTTTCTTTAATCACAGCTCAGCCAGGCTCTTGTAGAACTTTCATTTTGGAGACACTACATTCCATTTCTGAAAGGGCAAAGCCATAATAACTGTGGATTTCTCTTTCCAAAGGTGAACATTTTGGTAGAGATTCACACCAAAACAATTGGTAGCAAATGTGAACTAATCCATTCCCTCACATAAAGTGGAACAGAATAGCGGAATTCTAGAAATTCATGATCATTCTGCATTCTCTAATAGGGTTACCACATGATAAAGAGGGCGGGTGTCCTGTACTTTTAATCATTGTAACAAAGAGGAAATCTATGTATACAGACAAGATGGAGGTACTGGGTATCAGAGGGTCCAAAGTTTAGGAAGTTAGGGATCTTTCAATTCTGGCTGGGGCTGTTTTGCCTCAGAAAGAACAAGTGCATGATCTGAGGGTGCTCCTGAATTTGCTGTTGTCATTTGAGACGCATGTGGCAGTAGTAGCCAGGTGTGCCTACTTGCAGCTCTGACAGGTTTGCCACCTTCAGCCTTTCTTGAGTAGGGATAACTTGGTCACAGTGACCCATGCTCTGATAATTTCCAAATTAGACTGCTGTAATGCTATTTACATGGATCTACACTTAAAGATCATCTGGAAGCTGGAACTAGGGCAGAATGCATCAGCTTTAACTGCCAATGGGAGTTTCTGGCCAACCACACATCATGCTGGTCTTGAAAGCTCTGTACTGACTGTATATTTACTACAGACAAAGCCCTAAATGGCTTGGATCTCAGTTATTTGAAGGAGTGCCTTCTCCTATCTAAGCGGTAAGATCTCAAGGAGAGGCCTTCTGGTTGTTCCAACTCTCTAAGATGTCCTAGGGACAATCTTATGCCCCAGTTTCTTTGTAGAACTGTGCACATGTAGCATGAATATACAGGTCTGAACTAGACAGTGCTAGAAATCATTTTCAGCAATTGAATTTCCACTGTCACCTGAGGCCTATTCGCACTAGGGCCTCCGGAACGCAAGTAGGACATCCTGGGATGGAGCATTTGCTCTGCTGGACTGGGAGTTCTGTTCGGAACCACCCCAGCCCATCCCAGGGCGGCCAGCGCACCGGGGTGGATCTTTGGCCTTGGCGGGGCTCAGCCACCTAGATCTAGGCGGCTGAGTCTCGTGGATGCGCTCTGGGACTACCCCCCATCCAGGGCTGCGGACTACCCAGGGACGCACGCGAGGTACTTACTTCTTCGTCACTTAGTCAAACTGGGCGTTCTGCACAGGCGTGGGCTGGCCAATCAGAGCCGGTGGCGCATGAAGAGCGCCACCGAGCATGCCGTCCCCCAGGCTCCTGAGTTCGAACTACGTTGGTGAGGAGATAAGTCAGGGCAGGGCTGAGTAGACACCGGCTGACCATCTCTACCATCATCCGGTTTAGTCATCAATGAAGATAAATTTCAAAGTAAAGAGAATAGGAAAATCCCAGCAATATGAACAGAAATGAACAGAAGAATTGGAACTTAAGACCTCAAGTGCTTGCTTTTTGCTGTTCCCTGTTCCCTCCCACACCATTTCCCCTTTGTATTATGTCTCTTTAGATTGTAAGCCTGAGGGCAGGGACCTGTCTAAGATTAATATAACATTGTAACCTGCTCTGAGAACCTTCAGGTATAGGGCAGGATAGAAATACAAACAAACAAACAAATAATTCAGAGACATTTATCTGGATTCTGAATAGTACAAACTACTTGTGCACATCCCAGCTCCTAAATACACATACCTAGAACAGTTCCTATAACACCTGTGGGCCCCTACATTATATGGTTTTTGGCACCTAGTTAAACATACCTCTTCACTAAAGCCTTTGATATTTATATTTCTCTGACGCCGCGTCTTCACGGCAACCTTATTTCAAATTCAAAATGTTTTGAGTCCTCCGAGTCCAGACGGCAGTTTGGCTTAACATGCTTTTTCCGTGTTAAACCACGCCAAACCATTCTGAATCTCAATCATGATTTCAACAGGTCTCACTCCGGATCGTGCACTTGAAACGTGTTTAAGTTTTTACTGTGTGGACAGTACCATTTTCAAGGATGAGATTCCGTGTTCAGGGTGCCCCTCCCCCAATCGCACTGTATCCAATGGCTGTCCGTATTCTGGGCACGTCATTGGTGGGTGTGTTTAGGGTTTCCAGACCGGGGCGAGCTAAACCAGGCATGGAGGAAATGATGACCCTCCGGCGCCCGGCTTTTTCCTTCTCCTCCTCCTCCTCTTCTCCCCAGCAGGGCCCTTTCTGAGCAGCCGGGGGCAGCGGCGGCAATGGCTGCGGTGGCAAGAACAGCCTGGTGAAGCAGCCCTACGTCTGGCCCCTCCGTTCCTTTTTCTCCCCTTTCCGTTCGCCCG
>MTQE01002208.1:65055998-65071702 GCA_014337955.1 Aspidoscelis marmoratus
AGAAAAATCTGTTAAAAAGCTTCTTTTGCTTCTGAGTGTCTGCATGCAGAACTTTACTCCGCCACAAAGGAGGAAAATCCGCGGCAGAAAAAAAAAAACCTTTAAACAATTCTACCTCCGCACTTTTGGGTTTTCCTGGGAGCATGGAGACGTTTTCTCCACATCTTTCCCCATATTCCACTGAATTTTTAGGCATTTTTGATCTCTGCAGAAGAATGACTGTCAGAATCAGCTGCCTGGATTCAGCTCTTTCAGCCTGCAAGCAGAGCTCCGAACTGTCACATTGTTTCACTTTGGAGGGGAGAGAGATTTTGTGCTTGCTAACAGGGAAATGTGATACTAATTTTCATTATCATTACCACAGAGATGGTTTCTCAGCAAGCAAATCTCTCTCTCTCTTTCCTCCTAATAATGCAGCCTCCGAGGTGAAGCCAGGGGTGTATTTCCACTGTCACTAGAAATACCCATTAAGTACCCATTAATGGGTAAAAAAATGCCATTAATGAGTACTTAATGGGTACTTTTAGTGACAGTGGAAAAACACCCTAAATTTCACTTTGCAGGTCTGGTTTTGCACTAATCAGGGGCCATTACGTGAATGCAGGCAGCTGAATTTGACAGCTGAAGGGAGCCTGCTTTCAGTTATGCTTGTAACTATGTTGCAAGCATTAGTTATGGAGAGAGTGAGCTGCTTTCAGTATCTGCTTTTAACTCTTGGCAGCCAAGTAAAGGGATGATTTTGTGTTCTGGAGGTTCAATTGAGGTTTTTGCCTTTCATCTCTGCAGTGGGCAGGGGGTGGGGGGAAAAAGATGCAGGCTCACAAAAAGCGATTTGCATGGAGACAGGAAAGTACGTTTTAAGTCTGCGTTGCCCAAAACCACACGGGGATGCTTTATTTCGAATTACAACCCGCATTTTAAAAATCCAACACAAGAGGGAAGCAAAAAGAGACCATGGAGACGCACCCTGTATTTCCAGGAGGAAAAGCATTTTGCTCCTTTCATTGCAGTATTTTATTTTATTTTAGAGGTGGCTGTATTGTGGATTTATAGAGGTTGGATGTGGCTATGCTAGGGAGAGTGAGGGGAGTTCTTCCCCGCCCTACCCCATTGAGGAAACCAATCATTTATGGCAGTGCAGGATTCCAGCCCAATATCTGCAAAGTGTTAAGTAAGGGAATAGGGCTGTGTTCAGACTTATTGGGCCTTTCTGCACATGCTGCTGAAAACAGATCTAAAAGATCCGTTTTCTGGCGGAACGGTTCTAAAAAAGAATCTGTCTCAAACAGAGACAGATTCTTGGAGGCCCCGTGCGTACGCACACGCGCGGGGGAAACAGATTGGGGTGGGTGCTGTGCGAAAGCACCAGCACCCATCCCAAACCAGCCCTGCCGGTGCATGCCTATCTGTCAGAGAGGCAGAGCACATGCTCTGTGACTCTGACAGGTGGACGAGTGCAGCAGCCGGCTTCCCTGCCTTCCACCTGGGAAGAGAAGCGGGGATCGGCTGTTCTCTGGCCAGGGGAAGGCGTCTCCTACTCCCACCCCCACCCCACCCCACCCCACCGAGAGTCCCAAGCCCGTGCCCTCTGACTTACCTTATCATCGCCAGGGTTGCTGGGAAATGTAGTCCTGGGCTGCTGGGACCATCAGGGCCGCAGGGCATGCATGTGCGATTGGCGCCAGCCCTGCCAGCCTCAGAATCGGGTCGGCAATGACAAGGTAAGTCGGAGGGCACGGGCTTGGGACTCTCGGTGGGGTGGGGGTGGGAGTAGGAGTCGCCTTCCCCTGGCCAGAGAACGGCCGATCTCCGGTTCTCTGGCCAGGGGGAAGGCAGGGAAGCCGGCCGCCGGACTCACCCACCTGTCAGAGTCGCAGGGCATGCGCTCTGCCTCTCTGACAGATGGGCATGCACCGGCAATGCGGCTTCCCCCTCACCCCAGGTGCGGAAGCGTTCGCTTCCAAACCCGTTTAAAGGGAAAAGCCAGATGTAAGACCTGATTTTTTCAGGTCTTACATCTAGGTAGGATTCGGCGGCAAAACTGGTTTAAGCAACCAGTTTTGTGCAGTTTCAGTAAGTTTATGATCATAGGGGGGGAAAAGCATCTCTCAGGCAGCTCAGAAATGGCTTAGACTTAGTTCTTATACAAATTTAAATGTAAATTCAGTCTGTTTTTGGGATTGGATGATCCCATTAATTTTTTTATTCCTGGACTTTGTGAGGACTATCCTGCTAAAATGTGCAGAAAAAAAGTCCTCAGAAAAACTGTTCTCAGTCCCATTTAAGAGCTCAGTCCGCTTCCCATCCCCTGCTTTGGGAAACACTACCAGACTATCTGAGGAGGAGATCAGCCTTTTGAACTGCCCTCCCCCTGCCACGCTTCTGGCCAATGCCTGATGCGGATAGGTGGGATTTCACATGTGGGAAGGTCTCCCCCATCCCCTTGCCATGCCTGCAATGCTAGCTAGCTAGAGATAAAAAAAAGGCTTGGCTTTCCCATAAATGCCACTATAACTATGAGAGAGATACATTAAAAAGCAAAAAGGGTGTAGCTATAGATCACAGCATCCCCTCGTGCTTTTCCCCAGTAGAAAGTTCAATTGTCAAGTTATTGCCTTCCTCCCATGCTCTCCCTCCATTTTAAAAGCAAGCTTGAAGCCCTTTCCTTGTAGCAGCTCCCTTTTAGCCCTTCTGATTTGAAAGGGAGAGATCACTTGCGCTGTCTGTTCTTTCGCTCTGCTGCTTCAGCACAAAACTGCTGCCTTCCTGGTAATGTGAATGGAGGGAGTGTCCAATTTGAAATGGAGAGTGAATGCTTTGCCCTGTGTCTGTTGTTTTGCTCATTCTGAGCAGGAGAGGCTTACACAAGGGGCGGAGATTAAAAGATCCTGTTTCTCCATGCGGGGATTTGTGCAGTTTGAGTGGGAACAGTAGTATTCAAATTCAGCCTGTTTTATCCTCAAGCAAATGGGGACACCCAGAATGTGCACTCAGTCCTGAATCTGGATTTAAAAAGTCACATGGGAATGCGGCCTTAGAGGTGGTTCAGAGCTGGGATCATTCGCATGCTAATTTGCCTCTCCCTCTGCTCATGAACAGTTTAAGCTAGAAAGGTTCAGGAGGAACAGAGTTGGAATGAGAACCCAAGGGTCACGTGCTGCTGCCTCTAAGGCTACATCCAGGCATTAGTTACTTATTCTGCTATATTTGGATATTCTGGGACATCCATATTTTATTCCAGAATATTCAAATATAGCAGAATAAATAACAGACCTCTGGATTTAGCCTGAGAGTAACTTTTGAGCTGGTTTTTGTTGTTGTTGTTATGTGTGATCACAACATCTGCTATAAGTATAATAAAACTAGGTTCCAATGTAGGGATGTCTGGTGCCTATTGGGAATTTGAGGACGGAAAACAGGATGGCTAAAAACAAATGATCTGAGGAATCAGAATAGGTAAATAAGTGAGGGACTGTTAAGGCTGCAATTCTATGACAACTACCATGGAAATTGATCTTACTGAATCTAATGGATTATTCACACATCAGCCAGTGCTAACTGAAATGCGCATGAAAAAGAAAGAACCGGCACACTCAAATGCTGAGCTGCTAGGTATAGCAAGCAAGGAGTTCTGACTTTGCCTTTGTGGGTCAGTTATCTCTGATCATAGCTATACCCTTTTTCTTTAGTAAAAACAATCTATATTGCCACATACCTTTTCAGATGCCTCTGCGGACCCTCTTGGGTGAGGCATATTGAAGCTTGGCAACACTGGATGCCCTCTGGAGTACCCGGCACCCACCTGAGATTGTGCACTACAGAGGATGAGCTCCTTGGCCTTCACTTGGGATTAGTGGCATTATGTGGAGCCAGTTGAGGGCCTGGTGGCACTACAGTAGGGGTGCTTTGGGGACCAGCCACCCTCAGGTAGCTGCTGCCATGTTTTGCTGAGACTTGGCTATTGTCAGGCAATACTCACTTTATCTCAAAGTAGAGGAACATATAAAGATGGACTCAGGTTCCAGGTCAATGATTTTTTTTTTTTGTAGAACTTTCTATGGATTCATTTTGAATTATTTGGTCCCCATTCTTTCTTACTCTTCTTTGACTAATCATCCATAAGAGACATGTGCACACAATTTCCTAAAGCGTTCCCCCACCACCACTTTCTTGAGTCCTTATGAGCTGGCATTCCTGAATCAGTGTCAGCAGCATCAAAAGATTAGCATTCAGAACACTACAGAGCAGTGCACTGCAGCAAATGTGTAGTGACAATGAGGAAGAGAGGCAAATGTTGCTCAAAGCAACAAATATAAGAGGTCTGGGAGATAATAATAAATTATTCTATAATAGCACAAAAATAAGGTATTAGGCACAGAGCAGAAGGGGATGTTTATACAGATATGGCTTCCATTACTGAAAGTGGCATTCAAAATAAATCAAGCTGAAATTCTGGAAAGTTCTTTTTTTCTTAAATGGGCCTTGTAGAGATAAACAGGAAACCCTTCTTATATGTAATTAAGGCTGCAACCAGTTGTTGCTTACTTATTCCGTTATGTTTGGATATTCTGGAATAAAGTGTGCTTTATTCTGGAATATCCAAATATAGTGGAATAAATAGTGACATCTGGATACAGCCAAAGTTTAAGCTTTGAAGTAGAGGAGGGGAGGAGGGTGATCTATATCTACTTTTTGCTTAATATAATGCATTATATGTGGTAAGTTTGTTGATTACAATAGCACATTTATGTAAGATTTATTTTATATTAATAAAATAAATACTTTAAAAATGTGGTAGAGAGGTGAAAACAATCTCAACTTGGAATCCCAAACATGGAATCAAAATGTACTGGCATTTCACTGATGTGCTTCTGTGAAATGGTTTTGCCTTGGCTCAAGATGGCGGCTGCATTCCCAGGAGAAGTGATGCCTGTCCTCTCACTAATCCCCTGTAGCCCCATAGTCTACAATCCCTAGCTCTTTTGCTAGCTTACCCGACTGTCAGTCCACACTTCTCTGCATCTGGTGCAGTCTGCCTGTGTATACTTTCCTTATGCTATACTGACCAGACAGCTTGGAGATTCCCCCTGAAATTGCTTTGGGGCATCTAGGCAAAAAAGGCCTAGTGGCTTTGGGTCAGTTTTCAGTATCATTTTAAGAAACAGCTGTTGCTGTCATGTGGTGTCAAGTGGTAAGCTGGCTGCAGTGAAAAAAGACAGGTTAAAGATTCCAATTTGGCCTGTCAGGGCTAATTCACTAAATTTGCTTTTTCAGCACTGTGTTTCTGATGGAAACCCTTATCCTCTCTGAACAACAGGACAAGTGATGGGCAGGGCACAATTCAACTACATATATAGACTAATCTATCATTTTTCTACCTATGTGACAATTTACAGTTGTCAAATGGTAATTTTTGCTAAGGTGGAATTATCTTTTTAACTATTCTGAACACTTCTAGACCACATGGATCTACATGTTAAAGTGGATCTATGAAGCCACGCACCCTTTAGTCCTGGTCAGTCTGCACAAGATGGAGTTAGATCCAGATTAAAGATGACCTTAATCAGGATCTCTTGTGGACCCGTTTAATCAGGCCCACAAGAGGATTTAGGGCCAAATCACAGGAGGTGTGCAGGTGGCATGCCTCCATGATCTGAAACTACAAGAGAACTGATTCTCAACTGTCTGCCATAGTGCACAGGTGAAAAACACCCCCTCAAGTCAAGGGGCTAGGAACTTTTGTTCCTAGCTGTCGGGGTATTTGTAGAAGTGTGTGGTTGTGATGCTCGTGTGAGCTTTGCAACTGTGGCTAAGGGTGGGCCAGATCAGTGCCATCAGTACAGACTAGGAATGCGCACGAATATTCGAATGCATCAAAATTTGATTGAATTGACCAAATTTCAACATTCAAATTCAAATTGAATGTCCTTAAATTTGAATTTAAAGATTTGATTCGAATTTTGAATTTGGGATCTATTTGTTTGAATTATCCAGACGTTAGTACATGTATGGATTCATACATGATGTGTACTTGAAGATCCATATCTTTCCTGCATCTGTACACATTTGTACGGATCCATACAGAATAACTATGGGATGCATACGGATGTGTATGGATGTGTATGGATGCATACGGGCATCTATGAATGTTGTTGACATTCGTAAGTGAAAATTCAAATGAAAAATTCAAATGAATAGATTCAGATTTGCTTAATATGAATTGAATTTAGTTAAATTCAAATTTTAAACATTCAAATCAAATTCGAAGGGCCCTATCCGTCCACAAATTGGATAATCCAGTATCCGTAGAAGCTTTGGTAGAAGCTTTTAAGGATACTGGATTCCCTGGGCTGGCCTACCCCAAACCTCCCCCTCCGGGGGCCCCTTACCTGCTCTGATGGCAGCCCAGGCCTCTTCCAGGGTCCTCCCAAACCGTGAACAGGCTTTCCGGGAGGTAAATACAGGCCTTAAAGTAAAACCAGAAGGCCTGTATTTACTTCCTGGAAAGCCTTTCATGGTTCCAGAGGGCCCTGGAAGAGGCCTGGGGCATGGTGGCAGTGGCGGTGCTGTGGAGAAGGCATCATGGAGAAGGTGCCACAGATGGCGATGGTGAGGAGGTAAGGTATGTGGGGAGGGGGTGGGGAAGGAGGGGTGGGGTGGAGGGTTTAATACCCCCACATCTGTGTGTGTGTGGGCTTTCACCCAAAGCTGAATTTTTCCACATTCTATTCAACTCGAATAGAATGTGGAAAAATGGTGCCATGCACACCCCTACTCATGTTTTCATCAAACTGCCAACTTATTTAAAAAAAAATCTGAAAGGAATGACTTACCTGCCTCTATCTAGAAAGTTTCCTGTTAACCCTGGTCTTTGCAAGGAAGTTTCATAACAAAGGTAAGACATAACATTAATCTTTTCATTGAAAATAGAGAGGAGCCGTAGGCTGAAGGAGGAGCAGGAGAGTTGGCTTTTCTACCCTGCTTTTCTTACCTTTTTAAGGGGACTTAAAATAGCTGACAAAGCTTCCTGTTCTTCTTCCCACAACAGACACCCTGTGGAGCAAGTGGGGCTGTGAGAGCTCAGAAAGAGAGCTGTGACTAGCCCAAGGTCACCCAGGCGGCTTTGTGGCGGAGTGCAGAATCAGACTTGGTAACGATGAGATATGAGTCTGGCACTCTTAACCACAAGACCAAACTGGCTCACTGTCTCTTCACCTTACAGCCCTAAGCAAAGGGTTTCTGTAGGAACTCTGTCAGTGGATTTGGATCTGCCTGATTCTGATTTATCTCTATCATTTATCCAATATTCTGTTAAGATGAAAGCCCTGGATGCTGAAATGTACACATTTCCATAATGTTGCATTGATTATGGATTTCACATTCTTAACATTGCAACGACAGTTAGGGCTTATCTGTGTTTTTTCTACAGGCTTGCAAGGGGGAAGTTATATTTTCATTTTTAAAAAACCATTTACTTAATTTTCTAGCCTGCCTGGCTTCTAGCCCATCATCTGAGAGCTAAGAGAATACCACCACAGAACAACACAAAAATACTAAAAGTTCAAATCCCATAATCATCCATTTCCTATTCACAGATAGCATTGGGAAATCCTGTGTAATCTGAGTGAGGCACAACCTAGGACCTGGTAATAAATGTCCTTAAAGGGTACAATATAAATCAACCTGCTATTGTTTTCAAAAGCATACAGCAAACAGTATGTGTGATTGCACATGAACAGTCACATACTGTTTGTTCCTTCCCAGTATTTTGACATAAGAATATGTAATTATGAATGGGTCCTTAGTTAAGCTTCAGCATAAACTATTTGCACAAGTCTACAATTTTCAATGGAAACACCGAAGACCATTACTGGCTTGATAACATAGAAATGTATAGGTGTAGATATCTTCTACAACTTCTTTCAGCCATCATGGCCCTGCAGATATGGTTGAAATGCAACTCCCATCATTATTTGGCTTTCACCATGCTGGCTGAAAGAAGCTGTAAAAGGTATCTACACATATCCCAGATTAGTATGGAATGGTGTTGGGTGCTAAAATCTCTGAGACTGGCATTAGAAGTGGCATTAGAAGTCAGATAGATAGCATCCCTATGCAAGCCGTTTGGAGCGGGATCAGAACGCATGGGACTGCAAGCGGGTCCAAGATCGCTCCCAGCCCATGCCCATGCCATTCCTGGCAACGTGGGCTAGGTGCGAGTTGGGTGCAGATGGAGGTGTCCCCATGCAAACCGTGCCAAACCCTGGCATGGGGAAGCATCCCCCCCTCCTCTCTGTCCCCTCTCTCATCATTGGAAGCTGGATTGACATCAGCCCACCCCTGTGCTGCCAGCTGCAAATGCCGCATCCCCCACTCCCTTAGTGGCACAGAAAGTCAGGACTGGGCTGGGAAAATAAATTTATAAATAATTTTAAAAGACTGAAAGCCGCTATGAGGTTTAGCGGCAGTTAGGCGCTTGAGCAGTTTTGTGCACCTCCGCTCCACCGGGAACTACGAGAATGCCCGGCAACTTTAAAAGGAGGAAAATCAAGCCTTATCATGATCGCCTTGGCGATCAGGAAAAAGGGTTGGAAATTTTTTGGAATTGGAACGAAAATCAAGCCATTATCCTGTCTGCCTTGGCAATTGGAAAACGGGTGGTGGTGGAAATATTTCCATGGAAAATGCACAAAAATTAAGCCAGTATCCTGCCTGCCTTGGCGATCGGGAATTTAAAATGTCAGCGGCTGTGATCTCTAATGCACAGGGCAGGAATGGCAAACACCCCCTACCTCCACCTCCTAATGACGTGAGCACCAATCTCCTCCCTGCATAGCCCATAATTGTTCCCATGAGCAGTCCCAGCTCACCAATGCATGCCAAGACTTGTTTTTTCAGGTATCAAATTGGCCCTGGTCTGGCACGGTTTGGGGGTATTTGGTCCGCTTTCTGTGGCCCAAATCCAAGACACATGGGGATGCCCCTTGCCAATCCCGCATTCGGAACCATACCAAATGTGCATGGGGACGTGACCATAGTGTGCACTACTTTGCCATAACCAGTACCACAACCCTGCTGGATCTCGAGCAGAAGACAAGGGCAAACCTTCAGCTGCTCTCAAATCCCAACAAATGACCTTCGGAAGATTCTGCCTGTCTCCCCAACCTGGAGGATATACCTGGGCATCCATTCTAGTAGCCATTGATACACCTGTCATCCACAAATGTGTCTAACCCTTTCTTAAAGCCATCTAGGCTGGTTGCTGTTACCACCTCTTCTGGCAGCAAATTCCATGGACCGATGACCCTGTGGGTGAAGAAATACTTTCCCTTATCTGATCTGACTTTCCTACCCATCAGCTTCATAGAGTGCCCATTCAGCCGTGGCTTTCCTCAAGAGGTACGGACTGTGGTGGACTAGTATGCAATGTAGATGTGGTGTTTCCTGGTAAAGTTCTGTGTGGGAACAGCCAGAGAGCTTGCAAAAAGTAACTTCTGTGCTTTCCTCTGCCTCCCGCTCCCCCCCATTACTCCAGAGATGGTTTCTGGCTTAAATTCTGAGCTTACGGATAGACTTTGTAAAAGCAATCATGTACATTCTTGAAAGTGAAGCAACACATTTTTCAGAGCTGTACTGGAAGGCCGATAAAATCCAAACAACGAGTGTGATGGAACAAGGCAGCTGCCAGTGCTATTTATTTCCATGAAAGGGTTAAGTGGAGCAGTGGTGCCGTCCTGTGGAAGCTTGAAGAATCTGCAAGACAAGATTTGGAAGAATAATGAAAATGGCATTCAGCTTTTCCAATACCACAATATACCATTTTTCAGAGGACCAGAATTATGTGCCATTTCAACAAGTCTGCATTTGGGATTGGGCTATTGAGCAGGCTATCACACCGACCATAATGGCATGATGTCTTGTCTGCTGAGTGTGATCAGGATAATTGCATATTATACTCCCTAAGTATCAGATTTTAGTCCTTCCCAAGCTGTGTGATGCAGCTTAAAAATAATCTGGTATGAAATATCTTAGTATGTATACCCAGTCTTTCAAGTTTCAAAATATTTGACAGTAATGCTTGTGTGCTTTCCTCAGAGCATTCACTGTTGCCTTACAGAAAATCATTTAATTGTCCGTAGGAGTCCACAGGGACATATTTCTGAGTGCCTACTGCTAGGGTGCCCCATTTAAGTGCTTGTTCTTTTTCTTCCCAAAGTAAACTTGGCTTGTTTGCTTGTGGTCACGTCCCCATGCACGTTTGGTGCGGTTCCGAATGTGGGATTGGCAAGGAGCATCCCCATGTGTCTTGGATTTGGGCCACAGAAAGCAGCCCAAATACCCCCAAACCGTGCCAGACTAGGGCCAATTTGATACCTGAAAAAAACCAAGTCTTGGCATGCATTGGTTAGTGAGCCGGGACCGCGCATGGGAACAATCCATGGTCTTGCTCCTGTTGTATTTTGAGCTCTGTCCTTGGAAGACTTAAAGGGCACATAATATTTATTCAGATGTCCTGCTCAGATCAGTGAAGCAAGAAGAGGACTATAGCTCCACCTCACGCTCCTCACATTTTCTTGTATACGAAATAATACTCTGCTTTGTTATTATCTTACTTCAAGGTTACTTGTAAATATTTATCTCTTTTCTTATTATAATATATTCCCATTTGTAAAACTGTTTAACATCTAGGGCCATGAGGAGACATGGGATGCAGTGGACAATTTGTTGTTCAATCATTCAGGCTGCATCTGGACATCACTTACTTATTCCTCCGTATTTGGATATTCCAGAATAAAGCACACCCAGACACACATCATTCTGGAATATCCAAATACGGAGGAATAAGTAAGTGATGTCTGGATGAATCTTAAGTCATGCTTGAGCCCATGGAGTTTAGCCAAGCTCACGTTTATTGTTTCCATGACACTATCTATCCATCTCACCCTCTGCTGCGCCCTTCTCCTTTTGCCTTAAATCCTTCACTGCATCAGGTTCTTTTCCAGTTCTGTCTTCTCATAATGTATACGTTCTGTATGTGAGACCCTTTCTGCACTGACCCTTTGTTAGGCAAAGGTTGTTGGATTGGCTCATGCTGCTCTGAGTGCATTAAGAGCAAAAAAAGACTTTGCTTCTTGAAACAAACTATTTTTGCAGTCTTTTTTCTTTATAGCCAAAACAGAGGCTTATAAAAGTATATCTTTATATTTTGAAAGTATGTTTTATAACTTTTTCATAAGACCTGGTACAAAATCTCATATTAACAGTACATCCAGCCTATTGCAAACAGTAACATGACAATGTATACATAGCCCAGGAGTGTTTGTGCCTTGGCAGAGCCCAATTTTGACTTGACACAGCACTCAGAGTTGAAGATTCTGGGAGCACATTTAGATCCAGATTTCGGAAATCTGTGGTAAGTAGATCTGTTTCCAGTAGATATGGATCTACTACCACCCCTTCCATCCGCACACACGATGGAAGGGGAGATTTAGATCTGGATTTGAGGTGGGTGCAGCACAGCACCCACCTAAATCCAGATCTCCAGAGGCCCTCCCCCAGCCCACCATGATTGCCTCCCCCTTCTTGGGGCTCCCCCTTGCCCCAGAAGCCGTGGATCACGCTTCTGGAGCTGGGGGGCGGGGTTTCACCTAACCCCATATCCCACCCTGGGGAGAGCGCAAGTGATCCCCTCCTTACCTTAACGCAGCCAGGGCGATTGTGGCTACGGGGTCCCAGTTCTCTTTGCACCTGCATCTGGCATGCCTCCCGATTGGCCAGGGCTATGCCTGGCTTCAGGAGGCTCTATGCCTTGGCAGAGGCCTGACTGGGGTCGCTGCAGCACTCAAAATGAGGGATTCTGGGAAGCAGATGACTACAGCAATCCCTTCTTAGGCTGCTCCTGCATTGTGCAGGTTACGCTGTGCCTTTCTGGATTGATCCAGGTTGCCTGATCCATAATGGACTGAGCTGCCACTGGCCCACACATAAGCCACTTGTCCAACATACCATCTAGAATGCTTCATGGACCTCTTATAAGCAGGCTACAGTGCCATTTTGGTACTACAGCTCAGTATAACACCAGAGGCATTTTCGCACTTGGGTTTGTAGTGTAGGGAACTTCTAGGAAAGGGCATTTGTACTTGGAGGAGGCTGCTATAGCCTCCAAGTGCTCCCTGCCTTCCAGAAGTTCCCTAATCATGGACTACCTGTGGAGCACGAAATCATACTCCCCATATTCACTAACCTTCCCCAATCACTTACCTGTTGTGTCCAGCCGGGGAGCATTTGCACCTTAACTGGATGAGGTCAACAGGGCTGCTGCACAAGCACAATGGCAGCTCTGCTGCCCTCCTCACGTGACTGCGAAGAGTGTCAGCATCATCATGGTGAAAGTGCTGATGCATGTGCAGTCATGCAGGGTGCTACAGTGAAAATGGCAGTGCCCTGAAGGGGACTGGCCATGCAATCGAATCAAGGTAAGTATTTGATCATGCAGGGGAGGGAACAGCTAACGTTGACTAGTGCTCCAAGTGCGAGCACTAGTCAACATTGGTTCATTGTGCTCCTTTCTCGTCCAGCAGACGGGAAGGGAAGTGCAAATGCCCCTTGTCCGGTGCAGATGAACCAGTCAATTGTGAGACATTGCCTCCCACTTGTCCTATCTGTAGCCTGGGTAATGTACTCTTGACACTCTCTTGGGTTAGTCTACCAACCCAGTATAGACATAGCCTTAGAGTTTATCTATTCTTAAACATAGCTGCAGAGTTATGTGCATTGCTGCTCTTAATCATAAGTTTTATCAGTTAGATTACTGACCTTTTGGGTGGAATGGCATATAAAAGGGGTGTGTAAGGATGCACCACAAAACATGAACCCCTGAATGCCACTTTCATGGTCTGGCACTAATGTATTCAGGCCTGGTGCAGATTAACGTGTCATGGTGCATTGTGCTTGGGCTACATACTTCTCTGTGCACATAATCCTTCAGAGTCTCTTCTTTTTAAATTAGACTTTGATTTGATAGCTCTTCCAACTGAGGGCACTTTCCAGTAGAGAGCGGCTTTCAGAAATGTCATCAAATTAGGATCTTTCCTGACTACGTATCTGGCCATCCTATATTCTGAAATCATGAACAATGATACATATTGATGGACACTGTAGTTCAAAGGTGTTGTCCTCTGTGTTACAGCAAGATGGCGATGCAGAATAAGGGAACTGATGATTCTTAATAGAAAGGTATCAGTCCTGGCAGTGGATGCTCCATAGAAGTTCTATTTGGCAAAGACATTAATAAGCATATTACATTAGTCAATGGGCCAAAATGCATAAAACAAGAAAAGCTGTGATTATAGTTTCCTGCAGGTTAACAGCATCACTACCAGCTAGTGTTTCTCCTGCGTTAAAGTAACATTTTCCCTCCCCTTACAATACTATGAGAACAGGAGACAAAAAAGGCATGCCAAAACAGCCACGTGGCCACTTCATCATCACAAGCCCATTTTGTATTCAGAGCAGGCAGGAAAGAATTTATGACTCTTCTTCCACCTAATATATTTGCTGTCATTGTAGCTGCAGTGTGGAATTTGATGGTGTAAATGTTTGAATACCTACTGGGTCCTGCCTATGAAACCACACACCCCTTAACAAGTCCCTGTTAAGATTATTTTAATTAAGACTATTTTAATAAGCCAAATGTTCCTGGTTAGGGATGTGCATGAATGGGTTTTTTGGCATTTGATTTGATCTGGCCATCCTTAATTCTGAAATCATGAACAATTATACATATTGGTGGACACTCTAGTTCAAAGGTGCTGTTCTCTGTGTTACAGCAAGATTTGTAACGAGTTGAATGTTAGAAAATTTGTATTTTTCAAATAGATCCCCTTCAAATGTGGTAGGGTTCTATTCGATATGAATGTATTCATACAAATTTGTACAAATATCCAATATGAATGAATATGTATATGACTGAATACGCATCTGATATGACCGAATATGTATCTGATGCATATCTGATATGGATCTGACACGTATCTGATACATATCCTGTAAGATTATTAATGTCCAAACTATTCATACAAATGATCCAAAACATTTGTATTCATACGTGTTAATGCATGAATATCATAACATTTGATTCATGTACAAATGTCTGAATTCATATGAATAACGATTGTTATGAATATTTGTGCACATCCCTATTCCTGATAGTTTTAGCGGAAACCACACTGCCCCCCACCAAGATAAAAATCTGGCACCATATTTACAAACAAAAATCAGGCCACATACTTAACATAGGCGGGATAGAAATAATAAACAAACAAACAAACATTCCTCTAATTTCCAAAGGTAGAGATCAAATTCTGTCTTCTCCTTCTTTTTCTTCTCCAGGTACCTAGTGATACTTGGTGTTTATCGTAGTTGAGGGTGTGGAGGATAAGAGAGAAAAGGAAAGCAGTCCAAGGGTTGATTAGGGAGGTGAGACACTATATGGCTGTAATTCTATGCAATTCTACGTGAAAACTGACTTAATGGAGCATGCTGGATTATTCTCACATTGTTGCTGTTGCGTATCACCAAGTTGTGGCTCGTTCCTGGTTGACTGCAGGGCATTTCTGTGCAGTTTTGTTGGCAGAGATACAGAAGTGGTTTGCCATTGCCTATTTCTGGGTGAAGGCTGGTGATTGAACTGGCAACCCCAGGCAGTTTATTCTCCCACTGAGCTACAGCCTCTCACATTCACACGATAGCCACCCTAAACTGAAACTTGCCCAAAGGAGAGAGTGCATACTCAGATTCTGAGATGCTGGTTTTGGTGAGGCACTAGTCATTTTGCTTTAAACGGTGACCAGGGATTTCACTGGATCAAGACTGGTGTGAGCAGAATGTGTCCTGCAAATAACATCCGGATTTTGATGTTTCATTTAAGAAAAAAAAAACAATGGTAGATTTTTACTAGAAAGCTAACTGCCTCTAGGAATAACTAGGTTGCTACAACAGCCTGGCTGCAGCTCTGCTATACTTAGCTGCCTTTATCATTCTTGGGAAATGAAGATAATACCAGCCTTACCAAATGCTCACTGTTCAAATCACCCCAATTCTTAATTTGCTACCTAAGACCTTTGCTTTATTAATTTCCTTTTGCTATTCATTATTTGCATATTGCTTCCCCCAAAAAGGACAAGAACACAATCTGAACACATCATGTACTTATTGAACGTACGTAGAGACACACGCTTAATAGTTATAGTAAACAGAAATGTATGTATCCTGCCCTGTCACTGTATAATGCTTAGGACAGTTTACAAGATTAAAACGCGTGCACACAAGCCACAAGCACTTAGAATATTAAAACTTATCTAAATACAAAACTTAAAATAAATTAAAAACCTCAAAGGGATTGTCCAAAGGGAGCACTGAAATGTTTTTAGCTATCTCCAAAATCTACTGGGGAGTTTGCCTTGCATCAGTTGGAAGCTTATTCCACAAGACTGGTGCCACTATGAAAAAGCCCCACTGGAAATGGACCAGACAGGGCCTTCAAACATCTGACAACATAGGACATCAAACATAGGATATCTACATTATTGGTCAAGGAGGATGCCTAATTTCTCCTAACAAAGATCAATGTTTTTGCCTATAAAATTTTATTTATTTATTTATTTATTTATTTATTTTATTTATTTACATTTCTATCCCGCCCC
>MTQE01002208.1:65071868-65094768 GCA_014337955.1 Aspidoscelis marmoratus
TACCCAAAGGTCTCTGGGCGGGTAACAGCAGATTAAAATAGAATATACATGGAAAGATATTAAAAATTCAGCACATATAAAACAATATACAGTATGTTTAAAATGATAGTGTCTGTGTTGGGCGAGGGAATGTTAACAGTATTTATAACAGTATTTATAACTAAGGTCCTGTTCAGGAATGGAGGGAATTAGGGATGTGCACAAATATTTGTGAGATTCAAAATTTGGCTGAATTCAGACATTCAAATTCAAATAGAATGTTGGCACATTCCAAGGTTGACATTCGAATCAGAATTGAATGTTTTGATACATTCATATGGAGCTTTGTACGGGATTCATATGAGTTTTGTAGGGGGTTTGTATGCTCTTCATATGCATTTGTATGGGATATGTATGGGATTGAACATTTGTATTGACTATGGATTCTACCACATTCAAAGAGAATATATTCAAATGAATATGAACTTTTTTGCATTTAATTCAGTATGAATCAAAAATTTTTAAAAAATTGTGCACATCTCTAGTGGGAATATAGTGCCATTATGGAAACCATTGTGGCAACTCACTATAGCTCTATTATATTCCCCCCCGCAAAAAAAAATGGTGGTGGATTTTCCAGCAATAGCTGGTTTATTCATCTTATGGATGTAGCTGCTGTTGTCACTCTGTCCACTACACTTTGGGGTATTTGATCCCAGCTGAATACCCAGACGTGGCCAAATGGGCAAAGACATTAATAAGCAATAATGGTGGACAAATATTATGCCTTATTTCTTGCGAGCAAAATATCCAGCTGCTGTCTAGAGGCAGCCTAAATCATGAGACCAATTTGCACTTGACTCTGTAGTCAATGACAGGTTAACATCTGGGCAGGTGCACCTGCACTTCCAGGAGGCATTTACAAGCTAGAAATACCTCATATCTGTTGCTGTAGCAACAGTGATGGCACACACGCAGTAGTGCTGGGCTCCACAAACAAGATGGTGGCACCCTGCGTGAGCCAGTTTGGTCTAGGTTAGGCAGCCGGACTCTTATCTGGGAATACCGGGTTTGATTCCGCCCTCCCCCATGAAGCCAGCTGGGTGACCCTGGGCTAGTCACAGCTCTCTTCTGAGCTCTCCTACCCCCACCTACCTCACAGGGTGTTCTGTTGTGGGGAGAAAAATAGAAAAGCTTTGTGAGAAAAGGGTAGGACATGCACCCAAACACAGGTAGGGTTTAGACTGACATGTACTAGCTTTCCCAAGTGCAAATGCTAGCACACTGTACACTCGATCCCTGTGCTTATTTGCATCTCACAGATTTGTGAATACCCTATGGAGCGCTTGCAGATACAAACCTACAAGAAGACAATCCTCTATACAGTATAAATTTGCAAACCTGCCTGACTCATGTGCTGAGCTGGAGGGACAATGCAAACACACAGTGCCCGCTCTTTGGAGAAACCCCACTGCAGTTTTGCAAACTGGAGGAAGCTTATTATTTCTAGACATATAACTGGACCTTTGTTGTAATTAGAGTTAGGATTTGTTGTTCTGCAGTATTTTTGGTATACTGTGAGAAAGGTGAGACTTCGTTCTGTTTTCTGCTGCAAGTTGCGAAGAAATGAAGGAGCTAATAAAGTTTTGCAAGCAATTTAATCCACAGATGGCTGCACCTTGAAGAGTCTTTGAGGTATGAGGTGGGGAAGGCTATTTTTACCTCAACAATAGAAAGTGAGTCTAAGGAATATTTCTGGAGATGGGCCTAAGGGAGGGCAGGACAGTCCCACTTTCAACGGACTGTCTTTTAAGTCATGCCTTCCAGGGTTCCCTCCTTCCTTTAAGGTTTCCTTCATGTGGGCTTAGCTGCAATACTATGTGTGTATCTCTCAGGCCTGTGTAGCCTGAGGTATGGTGTGGTGTTATATTCAACTTTCTTTCCTGTCCCCAGGAATTGGATCTGTCAGCACAGAGGAGCTAAAAATATCTCCATTTCCTTTAGAAATCAGGGATGCACATTGCCCGGAGTGGACCCGCCCACTTGTATTTAGTCCAATCAACACATTCTTTTTTTGCTATGTTTGCACCAAGAAGCCCCTCCCCTCCCCCTTCTATCTGCAGCCAGGAAACCTAATTCCCATCGCAGAAAGGAACTGCCCGTTCAAAATTGCACTACACGTGAGGACAAGGTCTTTTAAAGCTCCACTTCATGAAGGGCCAAGCTCTCATAAAGCTCACTACACTTCCAGTACATTCTCTCTCCCCCCCCTCACACAAACCTATTAAAAATCCAAGTGCAAGAGGATTTTGAAATAAGCGTCAGAGTATTTTCTATGTGATGCAGGGGGATAGATTGTGCAGAATGTGCAAAAGACTTCCTTTCTTGCTTTGGAGTTCCAAGACCTAGCCGTGTTAGTCTGGATCGGTACTTTAAAAAAGGGATCCAACAGCACCTTAAAGACAGAGAGAAGAACTTGTGGCAGGAGGCTTTGTTAATCTATGAAAGCTCATGCCACAACTACTTCTCTTGTAAGCCAGTTTGGTCTAGTGATTAGGGAGCTGGACTCTTATCTGGGAATACTGGGTTCGATTCCGCCCTCCCCCATGAAGCCAGCTGGGTGATCTTGGGCTAGTCACAGCTCTCTTCTGAGCTCTCCTAGCCCCACCTACCTCACAGGGTGTTCTGTGGTGGGGAGAATAGAAAAGCTTTGTCAGCTGCTTTGAGTCCCCTTAAATGGGTGAGAAAAGAGGGGTAGAAAAGCCAACTCTTCTTCTTCTTCTTTGGCCATGGTCACACCTTGCTCAAATAGCCTATCTTATTAAGAAACAGGAGTCAATACACAGTAATTTTGACCACATCTAGTCCTTCCTCATTTTGGGTTGCTATGATCACACCTGTCTGCTCCGATCTTGTAGGCTTTTTTAGATCTCCACCCCTCTCTACCCTCACAACACCCCCTGCACTCTGATAGGATAAAAGTTCTGTCACTCAACAGGGTGTAATCACACATTGGGTGAAAGGGAGAGCATAATTCATGCCTTAATCCACTACAGTACAGTTCAGCCCCCTTTAGTCCTCTTCCCTGATCACATCCAAAAGATAACAGCTTGAGACCTGTAAAAATTAGGGCTCAGGAAAGCATGATTGAAGGGAGGAAAATCCACAAAACGGATTGAACTAAAGTGGCATGAGTGGTGGAGTTTGAAGATGGACTGAAGGAGGATTAAAATGAAGGTGTGGCCACAGACTTTGTCTTTAAGGTGTTCCTAGACTCCCCCTTTCCCTGCTCTGAGTAGCCTAAATGCTGATGAATGCCAAATAGAAAGAAGAAAGCCTTCCTTGAAAAGGGAAAAGTAAGCAAGACTGGAGGCGGGATGGCAGTTCGAATGGGGCTCCTCTATTTACTCCAGTCCTAATTTGGTAGCAGAAGAAGCCCTGGAATTTGTAGTTTTCAGTACGAGTCTGGGAGTGCAAGCTATAAAGCATACTAGAGAAACTACAGCTATGTTCAGACATAAGAAAAGGGGCAACTCAGAGGCACTTCAGAAAGACAATGGTACCACCCAGATGGTGGAAATATAGCTCCATTGTAACTTCACTGGTTGCCACAACCCATCAGAGTTCTGCTATATTCTGCATAAAAAGTGTGATAGTCTATTGCTGAAAAACCCAGAGCTGGTGACGGGTTCTCCAGCAATAGCACTCTTACCTACCTTTGTGGAAGGAACCACCATGATTTCTGTCCTCTGCACATGTGCAAGGGCTGAAACAGAGGGCCACTTGCCTGTGATGGTACCAAGTGCACACTCAGGTATTCTGCACTGGCCAAATATCTAGATGTGCACACCACTAAATACACAAGGAACTATCTAGCTAACAAGCAATAATGCCAGAGGATCAACATTCTGGGTTATTTCTTGCTCACAGGATATCTGACGAGCACCTGGATGCAGTCAATATGTAGCCTACTCATGTTCCCACTCTCTAGTTCACTCTTTCTGGCAGAGAATGTTCGTGGGATGGGAGGGGCAGCTTTATGTGTGAACAATCCCATGTCAAAGCATTCTAAGACGCAGGAGAGATGCTGTTTTTTTAATGGGTCTGATTATACCCTATATTTCCCAAAGATAAGTCAACTCTGGGCGCATCCCCATGGAAGCCAGTTGCTTCACTTGTGACGCGTGTCATAAAAATCCGCATTGTAACTCGCAATAAAGTGTTCCCATGTGCTTTGGGGCAATGCAGATTCAAATCGTACGTGCCTATCCCCATGGCTGTGAAAGCCGCAAAAGCTGCTGCTCTTTTAGACATTTTATTGGGGCTCTGACAGGGATTTCACCCTCGTGTTTGTTTGTGTGTGTGTGTGTGTGTGTAGGAGGGAGACAAAGAGGAAGGGGAGGAGGAAGACATTCCTCCAGGAGGGATTCCACCGTCTGTGCGTGCATGTGTGTGTTCGCATGCTCAGGCAAGGAGGGAGGGGGTGGAGAAAACTGTGGTATCCTGAAGCAGGGATTTACCGAGGTTTTCATGGGGACAGGTGGGTTTGCCTAGAACCCACATTGTCCTCCATTACCATGTGGACAGCTTAATGCAAATTAAGATTCACATTAAGCTGTCTTGTTTCCACTCCGCTTTTTTTAAACTCCATGAGGACGTGCCCAGACATAGGGATTTTTCTCTACCTTTTCTATACCATGCATGGATTTCTATACCACACACAATATTTGAGGTGTCAGTTCTGGTTTGAATAAACTACTAATACATAATTTATATAGTGGTTGTGGAGGAGGGGGGAAGCTGCCTCCCTCCCATGACCCTACAATGGGAGTGGGATCAGGTGTTGCCTCCCACTCTTGCTATCAAGGGGCATTAGTATACACAAATTATATGGTATGGTATGACGATACCATACCAGTCAGGTATGAAGCCACCGTGGCGGCAGCCATCTGCACTAGGGATGTGCACGAATGTATTTTTGACATTCGAATCCAAGTAGATTCGAATGTCATAAAATCCTATTCAATTAGGATATTTAAGATCCGAATGTCATAAAATCTGATTTGAATCCATAACATTTAAATCCATATGTTTGAATATTAGATTCGTAATTAAAGATATGAATGTTGACAGCATTTGTATCTGTTATATATATCTGTATGTGTTCTGTAAAAATCGGTATGCATCCCGTATTATCCCGTTTTAATCCCGTATTTTAAGTGCAAGATACTTATAATTTTCGCCCAGATCTGTATATGACAGATACGAATCTACACATTCTAATTATTCAAAAATCTGTATCGGATTTTCAAAAATCCATATTCAAGTTCGAATGTTCAAATTCGGATTGCTGAAAATTCAATTCAAGTTCGAATGTCAATATTCGATGGATTCAAATTTAATTTTTGAATTTCCGTGCACATCCCTAATCTGGAGTCTGATTGTTAGATAAGTCCTGCACTGGGTTGTGCACAACTATGCAGCTGCAGTTGTGTCACCACACCTACTTGCAGCACCAAACCCAGAAGAGGTATGAACAATTCTGTTCAGGAGAAGGCTAGCCTCTCCCAGTCAAGCTATGGGATGCTTTTTAGCAGTCCACAGTTAGATTTGTCCAGGGAGGGGTTAACCAACTCCAGGGCAGTGGCAGCAGTGAATGAATGCACTTCACCATTGAGTGTCTCTAACCTATGGAGCCAAAGATGGCAGGGAAGTGGTGGGACAGGAAGACACAATGCATTGACACAGGATAACACATTTTCCTACTTTACAAAGCCTAGAAAATGGGCTGCTCCTGATTTCTGATAAATTCTTGTCCCAGAACACTTTGCCATGATTTGCAAAAAGCAGTCCAAGAGCCGTAATAACTATGCATGGCAAAGGTCAGGTTTGCATTTTTCTACAAAAATCTTTAGCTTGGCTAAAGATTGTTCCTGCTAAGTTCTGCCACCATATATCTGGCAGGAAATATTCCTTAAAATAAAAAAATCCAGTGACTAAAACTAATTCATGGAAGGATTATGCATGAGATGTGAATGGCAATATATCCTCAGCAAGAACGTGGCAGGTCACAGATTCCTGCAAATTAAGCCTAAGCTTGCAAAGTCCCATCTCATCCAAGGGTTTAAACTGGATTAGTTATTTTTAAACCTTACAGAAAAGGCATTAAAATGTGTATTTCAAGCAGCCAGGCTGTAGGGCACGGGCCACTCTGTTTATAATTCTAGCCTACATTTCTCTGCTTTTAAATAACCCTAGCTGACAAGACTGAAAATAATATGTCAGATGCAGCGAGGCATTCTCCTTGCTTTTGTCGATTGTTGACTTTAGAGAGAATTCAGGCTTGGCTTGGGGAAGGATTGTTTTGTTTCACAATCCCAGGATTTGCTGTTCTACTAGAATTCAGCCAGTTTCTCCCTTTAAATGCTACTCCTCAAAGAGAGAATTTCAGGAATGAATAATTCAGGGGTTTCAAGGTGTCATGCAACATAACCTTCCCTGGAGCCTCTGGGATGTAAAACCACCTAAATCCTTCATATTTAAGAAAATGTGTTTTGTTAACTTAGTTCTTGGAACACTGTGATCTTGAAAACAGTGCTGCTGACTTTTGAGGCATCCTGTAGCTTGGCTCACTGACAACACATTATGCTAGTCAAGACTGGCCAACTTGAATGAGGGCTCTGGTTTAACTCTTTGATTTGACACCTTCATCTGGTTATGGAATATATCTTCCTTGTAAAGGAAGACAAGGACCTTGGGACCTGATATGTACATTCATGGCAAAATGATGTGGTCATATTTGAAAAGGAGCCTAATCCACTCACCTCTTTCACTGAAGACATGCAGAAGGCTAAGTCACTCTTGCTAGGTATCTGCAGTTCTGTAGGAAGTCTTATAAATACAAGATTTCCTTCCATATGTTAATTGGATGATCGTGTTTGTGCCCTGGTAGTGTCTTTAGACATAAGGCTTGGGGTGCCAAACACAAGTTGTGTAAAGTGTGAGTAAATGGGGAAGAAAATGTAACATTGTGGATTCTGCCATGGTCCCACAATTCAGAAGTGTCCTAAGGCAACAAAACAACTGTGAATGGGAGCTGGATGAAAGTGGCGGCGAGGTGGCGGCACAGGACAAAATCCCAGTGCCTCCATTTCCATTATTTCCTTCCTTCTTTCATAAGTATTCTACACAAACAAAAACAGTAAAATCAGACAATCTTTCAGTTATTCTAGGCCATATTAATGGCCTACGCTGCTGAATGAGAAGGTTAATATTATGAGTAGGCTGTGGCTGACTCTGACTCAATGGGAATTGGCTAGCATTACTCAACATTTGCAACTTCATTAATAAATAATATAAAACAGCCAGAGCAGCCTAGCTGTAGCCTTTAAACCAAAACTTTAACAGTTAAGGGTGCTAAAAAGCAGCCTGGTGATTCATGTTGATGGTGACAAAACGTTGCTTGCATGCTATCAAGCAATATAGAAAATATATAATTAAGTCTAATTATAAATAGGGAGTCCAGAGTCTAAGATCTTGTGCACTGAATCCACAGCCCTGGCTTTGAACCCATTCCTTCCTTATACCAAATTGACAATATCATCAGTCAGGTTAACTTGCATATGTGATGGTGCTAGGAATGGAGAATATTTGCTCGGGACTTTTGCTTTCATTGACATTTGACTCCCCCCAAAACTCAGCTCTTCGTTTTGATGGATATCAATCTTCCAACAGGGGCAACACTTGCAGCAAATGAAGGTGCCTGTGGTTGTGTATCAGCTAGTCTGGGTGCTTCTTGTCTGTATTTCTCTCCCAAACTAGCACATGTGCCAACCCTGCAAGTGCCTTGCATAATAAAGTGCTCCAGTCTGAGATACAGGTAGACCTTTCTTCTATAGAACATTTGCTGTGGCCAGGTCTTCTTGATTTCATTGTCTGTAGTTTCTGGCTTGCTTGTCTAGACTCCCACGTCTACCTATAGGACCCTGTCTACTAGGTCTGGATGATACACGAACTGCACTGACACAGCAGGGTCACTGTGTGTTCTACCACTTTCAAAGTATAAGGGTGCTTCTGCACCCTTATACTAGATCCGGATTTCGGAAATCCGTGTTAAGGTAGATCCGTATCTAGTAGATCCGGATCTGCAAACACCCCTTCCATCCGCACACGTGGCGGAAGGACGGATTTAGATCCGGATTTGAGGTGGGTGCAGTGCAGAAGCACAGCACTCACCTCAATCAGGATCTCTGGAGGCCCTCCCCGGCCCCCCATGATTGGTTCCTCTGGAGCCGAGCATGGCGAGCCGGGGGACTCCAATTTCAGGGCTCGCCCTCACCCCATAAGCGGCGGATCGCTGCTCCTGGAGCCAGGGGGAACTTCACCTAAACCCCCCAGCCTGCCCTGGGGGGTGACCGAGCAGGATCCCCTCCTTACCTTGATGCAGCCAGCCCAATTCTGGCTGCGGGGTCCCGATTGCCTTCGTGCCTGCTTCCTGCGCGCCTCCCGATTGGCCACGGCCGCGCCTGGCTTCAGGAGGCTCTCTGCACAGGTGTGCAGCCCTGGCCAAAGCACACTTCCCGATTGGTCAAGGTTGGTGCCTACACAGAGAGCCTCCTGGAGCCAGGTGCGGCCCTGGCCAATCGGGAGGCATGCAGGATGCAGGTGCGAAGGGAACCAGGACCCTGCAGCCAGAATTGGGCTGGCTGCGTTAAGGTAAGGAGGGCAGCCCGCTTGGTCGCCCCCAGGGTGGGTTGGGGGGGTAGGTGAAGCTCCCTCTGGCTCCAGAAGTGGCAATCCTTTTTGGTGAGGAGGAGCCCCGAAATTGGAGTCCCCTGGCTCGCCATGCTTGGCTCTGGAGAAGCCAATCATGTTGGGCTGGGGAAGGGCCCAGTTAGAGACCCTTTTCTCTGTGCGGACACATCACAGCGAAAACACCCATTAACACTACCTTTTATGTGGTCTTACGGGAAACTGGATTAAGGGCTGCTTAGCACCCATTAGTGACACTTCTGGCAGGAGTCAATGTGGAAGTGGACTCCCTGATGTGTCTCTAATGGGTGCTGCTGTGTGGACACGGTTTTCCCAAGTGTTTAAAATGTGGTCTTAATAGGTGTTAAAGGGTCTATGCGGAAGCATCCTAAATGTCTACTTATTGCAAAGTGTGGCATAAATATACCAATCTGAAGCACGATTTTATAGTAGACATTTAATATTTAATTGAACTCAGTGGAATGAGAGGCAGTTCTTTGCTGGAAGTGAATCCCTATTTGCATTTTATTAAAGAGGCACAGAACTGCATCTAAACCAAAACCCTTTGAGATCAGCAAATACAAAAACTCTTTCTGCACTGGGCCTTCTTCCAGATCTTGTATAGCCCCTGCTATATTCTGCACCAGAATAAGGCCCAGGGCAGAAGACCAAAACTATGCTGGTTAAAATAGTATTGGCTCCTTGAGTGGACAGCAGATTTTTTATTTTCAATTTTCAAAGAAGTAAGGCTATACAGATGTTGTGACAAAACTATCAGGTTAAATGCACTTGTATCTGTTAGAAATGAAAGTTAATAAATAAATGATTTGTGCTGTCAATAACATTAAGGAGCATATAAAATTATATTTCCCTTGCTTTAAACAATAACAAAATGTACTAGTGGCATGAATATATACAACACAGGTCCTGACATATATTTAAATTACCTTAGCCAGCAGTGTGCAGATTTATTTTTTAAATGAAGAAAATATAATAAATAGAAATGTTCAATATTTACAATAAAAGAAAATGTGGAATCAGTAGGTGAACATATACATCCAATTTTCACACAGAGGAAGAAAATACCCAGGCCTTTCATAATTCCCTACTTTCCTTTCTGAAAAAGAAACAGCTAGTGTGTAAGCTAAAAAGGGAACAGATTTAACCCCCCCCCCAAAAAAAAAGAATGGCTGCAGTTTTATGCTGGCAGCAGTGATTTGTTGGCATTCACTGGTATGCATTTGGTTCTCATAAGTAAATCATTCTTCAAGTGGAAGATTCATCTAAGGTTAAGTGGGAAAAGAGTGGCAGGTCTCTTTTGGTTATACCAATGTGCACTGATGATATGGCAAAGAGGTCATTTTAAATTATTTTGGAGTAGTAAGCTACGCATTCCTTATCCATTCTCTTACTTCGGCGGGAGCTACATCATTAAAACTGCCGTTTATTGTTCTTACAGGTCCATCTCTCCATAGGTATGGGTTTGCCATTTAGCACGAAGCTGGCTCTGGATACACAGTGGGTGTGAATACAGAGAGATTTTTAACATTGCAGTGATGGGGATCACTTACACACAGACCAAGGTCTCCAAGAAACCTCTGAACTGGGGTTTCATTCAGAGATCTCTCCCAGAGGGGGAATCGTCAACACCATCTCTAGTGACAAAAGCATCACAATCTCCCAGAAAAGGCCGTTGTCTTCTCAAGCTAATCTGGGCTTCCGTAAGATGTTCTTTCTAATGCTGCCTTCTGAATTAGTTAATGAATGATTAACAGGACAGATTTAAAAGGAAAGATGAAGTATAGTTGTTAACTCTGGACTATATAAATTGCTCCCCAAAGCACATTTAGCAGAACCTAGTTGCAGCTAGGGCTCAGGTGCTGAGAAAGTTTAACCTTATCATTTCACTAACCTGATTAAACCATTACACAGTGCGTAAGATACTCTGCTTTTCCATCTCCATTTCTCTGACATTCTATGTACAGTCAGCCTTATAGCACAGAATATCTGTAATCGTTCGAGCTTTATGGTCCTAATTTCAGGAGGAGAGTAAAAATACTGAAAGATTTAGAAACCAGAACTGCATGACTAAACAAGCTGTAGTGTGGCACTCGATGCTGATATTTTGGAAACTCATTGCACAGAGAAGCTAGGGGTAATTTGCAGATATGCTGAAAAAAAGACTGCTTGGAACTGGGTCAGGTAAAAACATCTAATTCTATCAGGGAGAAAGAGTCAGTAGGGATCCACACTGACCAGCACTAGAGATTTTTAAGGTGTCTGTGGCTCGTAGAAACTTTGTTTATTGCAAGGATCCCCTTGTAACGCTCAGTGAGTTTGTTCTCCCACAAATGTTGTTGAAGTGCACTTGCAGTTAATTGCTCTTTTGAGGCACAGGGACCAACTTATTTTTTATCTTGGGACTAAATGCCGACCCTACTCCAGATGTCAAGTCATTAGTGGATTAAGGGCAGATTGGCTAAGCCTATCCCTGGTTAGCTCCCAACCTGCATCTCGTTTTCACTTGTACTCTTTGAAAAAAAGGAAAGAATTAAATGAAGATATCTAGTTCCACTTATATATTGAACCTGGTGGATACGATCAAGAACCATTAGCCGTTGCCTTTCCTCTGTTATAAAACACTGTCACTGCTACGTATCCCACAATGCCTTGTGCCTGACACCACCCCTCTACATTGAAATATTCTGGAATGCCCCTAGATTAAAAAAATGAACTCAATGGAAGTTTTTGGTGGAAGGGAAAAGACTCAAACTATCATCTTTTCACCTCCGGATGTCAGAGAAGTCAGATAATTCCTCTGGCTGTTCGATGATTCCTGTTTTGGGATTGTGGCTCCCTGCTTTAGGGCGAACGTGGGCATTTGCGGGGAGCCTGCTACCTCTTTCCCCTTTGGCACTTCGGGAGCTCTCTCTGGGGTCAGATTCAGAGTGGACTATAATGTCCCCTTGACTAACAGGGGAGCCAGGTACTTCATTTGGCTTCTTCTCTGGTTCCAGCGTGGAATCTCCGTGCGGGGCTGAAGTACAGAAACTCAGGATAGAACACAGGCTCCCCCAGTTCTGCTCACACTGGGTCTGGACGCTCCATGTGATGGCTTCTTTGACCTCCTCTCCACAAGTGAGCAGGATGTTCACTAAGTCCACATAGGGCCTAGGAAGGGGAAAGAAAGGATGGGTGTAAGATGATGGAAAAACAAACAGTTTTTGTACTATATGAACAGATAGGTGGGGTCATGAAGTAGGCTATGTGTGCTGAAAGTGCAGGGAATCTGGACTAGAATGGGTAAATAACCACTGAAGCAGAGGACTTGTCCCCAGATCAGAATCCATCTCGGTTGCACAAGGCGAAAGGAACCAGGATAATCACCTCCTTTGATCTACTGACTTTGCAGTGAGGGTACGAGTCTAGTGGTGAAGTGCTTGCAGAGAAAAGATCAGAACCTTCTATGATGGAGGACTATCTGATGTTCTCTGCTTTCCATCAGAAACATCCCATTGTTTAATTGGTTGCCTCACAAGATTGGCTAAATCCCATCAGACTGTGGCAGGAAGACCATACTTGAGCAAGCAGTGGCCCTGCCCTAAGAGTTACAAGATTAAAATGCAAATGTGGGCAATTGATTTAATCACTGGACTCTGTTTACCTGTCCTGGAAAGCCTGAATCTATATAGATCTTCTGTTTGTCCCTGTTTCCACCTCAAACATCTGGTCTCACATACTGAGGGCACATTTTGGGGTATAAGGGTAGGTGCTCCTGCCAGTGTATACCAGAAGACTACATTTCTGTGTTTCAATGAGTTCCTGCTTCTCCAAGCGCCAAGATGGTTGCTGAACTCAGTGCTGAACTAAACAAAGGGAATTTAGCAGTCTCTTCCATTCCAAGGTTTTGAGCTGTTTTTACTGCTCTTAACATCTGAGTAACATCTGAGTACCGTAGCAGGGTACAGTAGCTGGACTTTGACTGTTTAATCAACCAACAATTAGTGAAATTCTGGGGAGGCAGGGGGTGCTTGGAGGCTGTAGCAGCCTCCTTCAAGTGCAGATGCCCTTCCCCAGAAGTTTACTAATCGTATACTGCCAGGTGTAGTGCAAATAGGCCTACTGTCTCTCTGAGGTGCCCCTGAACCTAAATCTTCCTTGTTTAGTATTAGTGGCTAGAGCTGGTAACTTCTATTCTAAACCTTTTTTGCGACTTTTGTCATAGTTACTGTTGAAACCTCTCCGCTTGATACTTGTTAGCATTTCATTGCGGTCTGTCAAACCAAAACTTTAGTCCTATAAAAATCTCAAATATGAGAATGCTACTTAGCAAATGTTCAGAGTTGTTCTCTGCGCAGTGGCCAGCTAAGGAGTCAAGCGCTCCTCAATCTCCAAGGGTCTAGAATGTAAAAGTTCTTAAAAACAATGCTAACGACAGTGATTTAATTGACAATTTCTAAACACAAATGACAATATACTTAGGACCCCTGTATTCACTGGGGACACGTTCTGGCACCTACCATGGTTACCTGAAACCATGGATAATCATGAACAGGCCTTCTGGTTCTGGGGTCATGCAACCACAGAACCGGAAGTGCTTTTCTGGCCTTCAGAAGGCTTATTTCAGCCTCTGGAGAGCTTTGGAATAGGCATGAGATGCCACCAGATGTCTATTCCAATGCTCTACAGAGGCCAAAATAGGCCTTCTGGCTCTGGATGCTTTTCCCTTATGGAGCCCATGGTGGGTGAGGTGGGCTGATCCGGCAACTGAAACGGTGGTTACTGAATCAGTGGATACGGGGTTCCGACTGTATAAAACAAGTAAAAATAGTTTTACTAGACAGCGGGAAAAGAAGAAAAACAGCCAGGCTTGGAGCCAGGAAAGCCTGCCTGGGGAGATCTCTTCGTTGCCAGAGCACTTCTGAAGTTAGTGGTGGTGGGTCCTGAGAAAAGCCTCTAGGAAAGATTTTAATGTTTGGTCAGTTTCTTCTGGAATAAAGCTGTTCTGCTGGCAGATTCAAGCAAGCAGCAAAACTAGGAATTTGGCCAAGCTCTTGCTGAGATGCCATTTGTGGTACTGGATTGCTTTCAGTTTGGCATGAGTGAGGTCCCTGAACAGAGCTGCTATGGCTATTGTCACATCTTCAGTCCATCTTCAGGTCTGACTGCTCACATCTTTTCATTTCTATCAGTTTTATTTGTGGACTTTCCTAAGAAGATCTGTTTTTCGGCGAGCAGTCCTCCGGAGGATCTGTCCCAAATAGGAACGGATCCGAGGAGGCCTCCCCACATTGGCACATGGGCAGGGCGGCCGGATCAGGTGGCCGGATTGTTTGGGTGCTCCGCGGAAGGCACAGCACCCGTTCGAAAAGTCCGCCGGATTCCCACACCGCCGACACCATCTCCGGAGCTGCGGAACTGGAGCAGGCAGCTGCCAGTCACCAAGTGTTTCGGGCAGTGCGTGGCGTGCGAGGGAGGGGCTTGCAAGGCAGGCTGTCCTGCTTTCACCCCTCCCAACATGGCATGATCCAGGCAAAGGGATGGATTGAAGACCTAATTTTTTAGGTCTTCAATTTAAACCGGTTTTCGGTGGCAAGACCTGTTTTAGAAACGGATCTTGCCTGCCAAAATGCGGAAGCGGCCACCTGGAAGGGTGCCAAAGGAGTCTCCAGTGTGGAACGTAAGTAGGGAAGGGTCTAAAATGGGTCTTACCTGGATGGTTAAACCAGTTTAACCATCCAGTGTGGAACCACCCATAAAACGGATAGAAATGAAAAGGTGTGAGCAGCTAGATCTGAAGATGGATTTAATGTAGCCTAAGTTATGGAAATCTTTCTTCTCATCTTCACAGTTCCTGGATATTTGGAGCCAGAAGTTATAGGGTTGCTGTGAACTAGCTCCTTCCATAAAACAGTTGAGACTCAGTTCAAACTCCCGGAAACAGACAAACCTACTATCTCCTCTATATCATTCCCCTGAGGTAATTGCCCTGATTCCTCTGACCTCATTTCACATCATTGGCTGATAATGACAACATGAAGGTAATGTCCTAGTGTAATGATATCAGGAGACTGATATTGCTGCTTTGAAAATTAGCTCCTAAAGTTATTGGTTGACATTTCTTTTATTTATATTTTTATTTATATGATGGGCTAACTGATGATAGAACACTCTGTTCCACTGTGGCCAACCTGCTCATTCATCTGGTTGAAACTCTTTGTTGCTTATGGCAACCAGGTAAATAGTGACAAAACAACCTTCAAAAAAGGTGTCCTTTTACTGTAATAGAAGACACTGTAGTTTAAAAATTAATACTAATTGCTGCATTAAGTTGTAAATCTTTTACAAACCACAACAGGGAATCTATTTGCACTACAGCTGGTAGTCAACAATTAGGGAACTTCTGGAAAAGGGCATCCGCACTTGGAGGAGGCTGCTACAGCCTCCAAGCACCTCCTGCCTTCCCATAAGTTCCCTAACTGAAATTGTGCTCCACACCTTTACCAACATTAACTAAAAACTTACCTCATGTGTCCAGGCAGCAGCCATTTACTCCTCTTCCAGTGCCCCAGGGGTTGTCTGAGGTGTCATACAGGAGTGCTGGCACCTCAGACGACCATAGAGATGACTATGCATGTGCAGAGTGTCAGCGTCATCATGGTAACCGAGGTGACACATGCGGTCACGGAGGATGGTGCAACCAAAATGGTGGCACCCAGAAGAGGACTGGCCCCGGGATCTGTCCCAGGTGAATGACCAATCCTGCGGGGCTCAGGCTGTCGCTCACAAGTGAGAATGCTAGTTAACATTGGGTGATTGTGCTCCTTTCCCGTCCAGCAGATACGAAGGAAAGTGCGAAAACACCCATGGTTTTTCCAGACTACAATCTGGTTATTATATGGCCCTTCCTGCATTGGGTCCTTTTCCAGGCAAGGCCTGCTGTAGTCTGCACCACCATGAGGCCTCTATACTGGGATATATTCCAGAATAAGGCCCGGTGTGGAAAGGCCCTAAGAGAAATTGATGTTGTTTGCTTCATAGCAATTATTTTCAGCTATGACTTTTTGGTATTAAGCTTCATCATCTGTCAGACATGTAGCATTGTTTTCTTACCATCTGGATTATTAGGATGTACGTATAAAATTGTAGGTGCAAAGATTTTCTCCTGTCCCTGATGGATTTACGAGGCCTTTTTGCACTTCTGTTGGATACTATCCCACAGAGGTTAAGTATAGGAACGGTGGCTGGCATTTGCACTGTGAGCACTGGCCTGTGAAGTGTGAACAGTCACATCCAGGACTGTCCAAGTCACTGTAGCAATGGCCATGCATGCTGGGCTGTTACTACAATGATCTGCAATGCAAGGCATGACTGCTCAGGCACCCTGCCCCCATGCAATGTTCACACAGGAAGTAATGCGAACATTGCATTTGAGGCTTGACCAAGAGTACCCTAGGCACTCTTGGTAAAGCTGTGGAGCAGTTTTTACTCTAGCAGCAACCTATCCTAGTGTAGGACAGGTTGCTTGTTCCATGACAGAGTGACCCTCCCCCACACCACAACATGGAACTGTGCAAGGTGAGTACAGAAAGGGCTTGAATTTTTTTTAAATCAATGAGCCTGTTTTCATACAAGTGTGTTCAGAAGTAAATCATATGCTCCTCTGTAAGCTTTCCTGCAGAAAAATCTGAATAAGAATACACTTGTGCAAGTACAGAATTAGATATTTATGAATCACGAAAATGTTAAACTGTAATTGCTTTATCGAAAGGACAGTGATAAAGGGATCCTTTACATTTTGGTATTCTTTAGGCAACTCTTGCTCTAATATGATACCGGCCCAAATTACCGTACCAAGGGACAGGGTAGGGAAAATGTCCTGAATGCTTCACAGCAAACTAAAGATGACACCTTTCTGCACTTGGCCTTATTCTCAGGAGAGTCATCTGTTGGGCACAAGCTAATGCAGACTATAGGCATTTTCGCACTACACTCGTTCCATTTGGAACGGGTGTAGGACGGGAAGCCTAAGACACTTCAGGACGCTTTGACCATTCACACATAGGAGTGCAGGAACGCGTGTAAACGCATTCCAGCGCGCCTGTGTGTGAATGCTCAAAGCATTCTGAAGTGCCTTAGCCGGCAAACGCCGGCAAGGGGCGGGGAGACGGCTGCCGAGGCTCCCGCAGCCGGCAAAGCAGGCAATCAGCTGATTGTCAGCCAGCGCCGGCAGGGGAGGCGAGCCCGCGGCTGTCAGGGAGAGAGAAACATGAGCGAATGCTTCTCTCCCCGAATGGCTGCGGGCGCTTCGTCGGCGCCGGAACGGATGTAGAGCACTTCAAAGTGCTCTACATCTCGAATGCGCGCAAGACAGCTCCGGACACGTCAGAGCACAAGCCCCGCTGCGGCAATGCGTATGCCGCGTTCAAGGCTGTCTTGCACGCGTTCGAAATCCCCGTGTGTGAAAACGCCTCAAAGCAGGCCTCACTTGGGGTCTTCCATAGTCTGCACTAGCATGAAGATAGCAGGTCCCTGTTCTGGATGTATTCCAAAATAAGGCCAAGTGCAGAAAGGCCCCTGAACCACGTATGTACAAAATGTTGCTTCAGCAGTATGGATGGAGACCTCAGAAGGTGAATCAAAGGTGTGATTAAAAGCTTCATTTTTATTTAACCAAACTGGGATCTAAACCCACTGGATCTGTTTGGAAAGGTGAAAGCAAAGCCTATCTTACCTCCCCTACTCTATGTCCAGGACCACAGGCTGCTCAGAGGGCTTGTTTGTTTTTCAGTCTTAGGAAGGAGCATTCCTATTGCGACAAATATCTGTAGCTCAAAGCTGTTGTGCTGGGTTGACAGAGTTCTTTGAGCTATGATTTATGTTTATGGATATATCATCAAGCCAGTAGATAACAAGTACAGTTCAAAGCTCACTCTTGGTCTGTTGATAGGCTATAAAGGATTAATACACGAACACATCAAAAAACAAACTGCACGGAAAACAAACACATGCAGGCCAATCATGAGATAGGCTGCTATTTAGCCTGCCACCAACTATAGATGAACGTCTGAGCTGAAAATGCTACCTGGTTAGATAATGAAATGTATGCAAGCGGAAAACTGAGCTTAAAAAACTCAGATAATAATAAAAGAATGAATAAACAAATAATCAAGAAATGAATTTTCCTTGCATCTTGGGCTTTTCACTAATGACTGGCAACATATTTATTGACCGATTCTGAAATTATTTGGTCCCAAAACAGTTAACAAAAATTAAAACACAACACCAATACCTTGAAAAGACTGGGGATGGTGCTGCACAGAGATGTTTCCTAGTTCTGCCTTCTGCAGGAGAATATTCTAGTGACTGTGGGAGTAGCATGGAAAGAGAGGAAAGGAAAGCAGAAATGACACTCGGTGGCTTCTTTCCTCCTTCTTCCTTGTGGCTGGTTTACACATAAATAGTGGACAAGAGGGGACCACAGAACAGAGTGGCACTGGGACCCATGTCTATCTCCTGGATGGTGAGGAGCTGCTCCTCCACTTACATGCTGCTCCAAAGGCACTTATTTCCAAAGAGACGTCTTGAGTGCAGCTCAGTCAGTCCCTCTGGAAGGCCCTTTTATCTCCCATAATGTGAGTAACCCTACTCGGAGGTCTGCAAAACGAGGTTTTTAAAGCCCAGGAAGGAGTACTGCCCCTCTGTTAAAGGGTCTAATAACAGAAAGTTATATTTTCCCTTACTTTAAACTGGAGAGAATGCTAAAGCCCATGCTTTTTATTCACATATATTACCAATTAAGCATGCATTTCTGTATATTCACACACATAGGACGGCAGCATGAAATACATTTGTATGTAGTTTGGGGATGTATTTTTTAGCTATTATGATCACGTGAATAAACGTATCAGCTACCTAATTGTAGAAACTAGAAATTTATCAACTTTAGATTGCAAAATGGTTTTCGTCTACTATCAGAAATGCGGCACACATGTATGGAAGACTGCAAAGAAATGTGTTTTTAAAAGTTCTTATGCTCCAAATGCCATTTGGCAGAATCAAAGGTGAGGCTCCAAATGAAGTTCCACCCTCCTTGCCAGTTCCGTTTTGCCAGTCACTATTGCCAAGGCCTCAGAAATTTTAGGGAGAAACAGCTGTTAAAACTATAGTCTTTTAAAAGAAATTGCACCCTGATCATAATAGGTTGAATTCACCAACTTTTTAAAAAGTCATATTTGGAATGGGGTAAAAGAGCATTTAAGAGAGGTTGGAGAAGTAGAGCATTTATACCTATATTCTGGCAAGAATTTTAACAGAGGTACTTGCCAACTATTTACAAAAATTTGGCTTTGTTATGATTCTGCATGTGTGAAGTTTGAGCAAGTCCTGAGGGTGTATGTGTGAGGGTGGGCGGGCAGGCAGGCAGGCAGGCAGGCAGGCAGGCATTTTAATCCCTCATTATGTAAGAAATTATCTGATGGTGCCAATAAGAGACACAAGGCCGTATACTTTTACAATTCTTATTGTATATCAGCACCACCATCACTCCTTATTCTGGGAATATTCAAAGAAACATACATAACTTTTTGAAGATATAAGGTGCACCTTGATTTGTATTTAAACTACCAAACAAGTTACCTTAACTAGTGCCCACATAGTATAGGTGTGCCCATTTCCGCTGATTCAGCATCCACTGATTCACTCAACCATGGTTGACCACAGCGCAAAATAAAAGGGGCATGGCCCCATATCCACTGATGCACTCAACCATGGTAGACCAAAAAGTTATACAAACAGTAAACGTGTTTGTATTATCCACAGTTTTCGTTATCCACCGTAGTAGCTGGAACATATCCCCCACTGATAAGGGGGCATGCCTGTATGTGGGAAGTGACCCAATGAAAGTAATGGTTTATGTGGTATAATTTATTACAAGTGTATGTTCCAACTCTGTGTGAAGCAAGTCAGAGTTTACAAAGATGGCATCACTTATAGACAAAGTTCAAGATAAAATTAATCATAGGGACAGTCACTGAATGGTATAACCTACATATGAAATTCAGGCCATTTACCCTAGTAGGATTTGATTCTTACTTAAATGTGCAAAATTATGCACATATTCACTGAGCAAGGCAGATAAAGAGAAGTGTACCCAGAATTGGAACACAGTATTAATGGCAGGCACGGCCCTGGCTATATAAAAGCCTGACATTCTGCTTTAAAAATATTCTACTAGAATTTTGCATCAGGAGATACATGTCCAGTGCAGGTGTTTTTTTTTTTTTACACACACCTTAAAAGTTCTGCATCTAATATGCAATGGGGCACCCCCCCCATAAGATGCCCCATCAGAAACTCTTCCCCAACACTGCAATGTTGGTCTACACCTATTGTTCATCCTGCTGCTTGCTTCCATTTTTGTTATTCTGTTTCTATGCAAAACTGCTCCAGTGGAAGGGTTTATTTTAGCAAGCCTGTTCCCACACAAGTCTCCTTTCCTATTTTAAGCAAGTCTGTTCTTGCACAAGTCTCCTCTATTTCCCAGTTAGGACATTTTGTTAAAAAGGGAAGTCTGGTTATACCCCAGCATGGGTCATATTCTACAAAGTGCTGCAGAGCTATGCTAGCCATTTCTGGGATGTGGCTAACATAGACCTGCACACACTGTTTGCACCTTTTCCACATGAACAGTGTGTGGGGGCAGGGTGGTATGGCCACAGGTGCATGCCCAGCTTCCCTTTGTGGGCTACCCACTGCTTTTCCTTCCACTGTACAATTACAACAGAAAGAGATATTAGTTAAATAGGATATGCTCTTTGCTGTTTATTTCTTCTTTTCTCTCAGAGGTGCAAGGGGGCTTTTTCGTGGTGGTCCTCAGACTCTGGAACAGACTCCCTCTAGAGATTTACTTGGTACCTACATTATACTATTTTTGGTGCCTGGTTAAAAAATGCTTCTTCCTAGATGTTGTCCTGCCAGGAGAGTTATATTTTAAATATTTTTTAAAAATACTCTTTATATTCTATCTTTTGTGACCTGTCCTGGGACCTTTGTGTGAATGGCAGGATATAAATTCTTGAATAAAATGAACACAAAAAAAGAGCAAAGTGAGCACACAAGTGAATGAATGAGCAACAATGAAGCCATTTCATACAGACAGTAGAAAGAAGTACGCCCAAGTTCCCCGTTTCTACTTCTAATGTAATGAATAAAACAGTCTTTTAATCTCACATGCTGAAGTGCAGGATGTTACGGTGGCCCATGTATTAGGAACCACATGCTGGTAGGGAAAGGCCTGATTCTATCCCTTGCTTTCACCTTTCCAAACTACATCGCAATGACATATGGCTTAGAGAGATGAAATTGAGTGCTCCAGTTGCATCTCAAGATGTCTCAGGCCGCCTCCAGATGGTGGCTGAATATCCCTGCCATTATCCCTTGCTAGCCTGATGCCACCGTAGCCGGTATTGTCTTTACATATTTTACTGACACACACATCTGGGTATTTGGCCAGGGCTGAATATCCAGGCATGCTTGTCAGCACCAGCGTGCATGTGTGAACATCTTATCAGTCTCCATACTTGTGCAGTGGGCAGAGCTATGGCTGAAGCTCTGTCCCAAAAGGTAAATTTAAAAAATGCCATTGCTGGAAAAACTGTCACCAGTGCTGGGTTTCCAGCAACAGTTTCTCATGGGTTTTTTGGGGGGGATATAGGGGGAATATGGTGGGGTGCCTCAGTTATGTGATGCACTATATTCCTCCCATCTGATGGGGCCTCAGTCTACTGCGTGCATTTTTACTCATGTGAAGCTCCCTTCTAAGGGATCATTTTCACTGCCAGACACAAGCAGTGCTTTGGAAACGGTATGTACATTACATACACGCACGCACGCACACAACCATGCTTACAAAATACTCTGGCAACTCGTCTAATGGTGTCGGAGGTATAAATTACAATTTTACCTTAGAGCAGTCCTGCTAGAAAGCTGCTTCCAGTAGGTACAATGGGGTACGTGATAGCAGAAAAATCAGTTTTTCCCCATTGGCAACACCTTTTCCTAGCACACTCTAGTCTCAATCTTACTTACTCATGCTGCAGCAGGTCTTTCAAGTGAATCATCTCCACGATAACCTGAACATTTTCTTTGGCTGCAGAGCAGAGATCATGCTTCTGGTAGCATTCTCGCTGTAGCTGGAGCACCATGTCCTTGATGGCGGGGCACTTGCGGCTGATGCAGCTGAATTTGTGCCGCAGGGCATGAGCTTTGCACCTCAGGGCATCTTTAATGAAAGATTTTCCCTGAATAAAAACAAAAGGCATTCTTGACTTATAGCACATTTACATATAGGTAGTTTATATCCAGTTTCTCTTGTAAAAGCAAGTTCTCCCTCCTTGTGTCATTTCTCCAGTTCACATTCTTGTGGAAAACCCACTTTAAATGTGCCTAAATGTGCTGCTGCCACTGCTGCTGAGGGCATTTTATTTGCTTGAAAATTAGGTTTTCCTGGGAGGCACCAGTCACATGACTGGCAGACGGAGTTGTTGGCTTGGACTTTTGATTGGCTGCTCAGCTTCCTCCACCCATTTCTCCACCTTCCCCTTTGCATACTAGGAATTTTTGAAATTGTTTTTTCCTCTGCAAAACCCAAATATCCATCATATGACTAGGGGAAAGAATGATTGCCTTTATTTGAAAAACAAAAACAAGGGAATACAAGGGGGTTGAATTTTAGGAAAACACAAAGCATAAATACCAAACATGTAAACAACTAAGCAAAAACACACTACCGGTTGATGTTTGGCCTGCTCCCAACAACACAAGGGCCCTTTCTGCAGCTCCATCTGCATTGCTCGGTGCCTGATCCAGATTAAGGATGTTTGGGATTACCAGGATGAGGTAGGGTGGGGTGTGCTTTTCAGCAGCATGCCATAACACTGCTGAAAACCCACCACCAGTCACAGGTCCTGAAGGCATGGAGGTAGGGCTGCGAATTTCACACAAGCTTTGCAGCGGCGGTGTACATCAATCTGAATCAGCATCACCACTGCAGATAGGGCTGATCTTTCCCACATCTCCCTGCTGTTCCAGAGTTACTGATCCAGGCCTGACAAGCCGTAAGTGCAGATTTCAAACATATGAATTTGCTGGGAGGTTTTTTTTTTTTTTT
>MTQE01002208.1:65094929-65105069 GCA_014337955.1 Aspidoscelis marmoratus
TTTTTTTTTTTTTTTACACACCCCTTGGAAGGCATGGTTATGGAAAGGATTGCAGGCCATTTGTCATGCCGCTACCAGGTTTTTAGAAACAAATTTCTTTGCTATGCTCCAATCAGCATAATCTCCTGCCTAAAAGAGAGGCAATTTTAGTACAGGAATACGTGTCTGTGACTGTGAAAAATCCTCCTTAACTACTTCTTGGGCAGTGTGTGGAAACACCCTCAATTTCTTCAAGGAATAACTTACAGCTCAGTTGCCATTTAGTGCTCTTGCATGTAATAAGCAATTCAGAGAACTGGATAGGTTGATGGAGTGTTCAAAACTATGCATACTAATGCCTCCAGTCCTTTCAATACAGATAAATTGTTTGTACAAAATTAACACCAGAAATCTATGGTTGTTTCTACATTTGCCACTAGTGCAGCCCAGGAAGGGGTCTAGGGGCCTGGCTTCTGCATCTTATCACGGGATGGGACAGATCCTGCCCTTCCTGAAATGCCCCATCTGCACAGCATGGAGCATAGCGGGCCCTCAAAATGGCGCCTTATCCTGTTGCACTGGCAGGCCTGAATGTTGAAGTCTACTGGTGTGCAAACCACCTTGTCCCAGGACAGCGGGCCATGTGCAGAAGGTGTGTGGCCCCTTCTTGGGGATATGGGGAGGCATTTCAGCAGCACAACAGGATGTGCTGCTGAGGCTCCCAGGAACTCTGTGGTTCCAACACTGGCTCCAATGTGGATTGTCCTATTCCATGCCAGAGACTACACATCCCAGCTGGGGGAGAGTTACATATCTTGCACTAGGGCATCCAATACCAAAGGAACTACGTTGTGATAATCCTTCCTCAGTCCAGTGCTGATCCATGATTCACAGATTGAGCGGGAGCTCGAATACCGAAAAGCTATCCTGAAGGAGTCATGGGCACTTGGGAAGGTCTTATCCAGAAGTTGTGCCTGCTGAGGTTTAGTCTTCACTGCAGCAGAGGCATCTTCCACTTTCCACTCATAAGAACCTAGTGGTTCTGCCGACAGCAAAGTTGCAGACAATCCCCCTTTGATGGAGAGGAAGACTGGAAGGTGAGGACGAAGTGTCAGTGTGTCACTGTAAAGGACTTTAGTTACTACTTAACATTTTCCAAACCTAAATGATGTCAAAAGAGCCTGATGTGACCTCTGAAATGATGCTGCTTTCGTTTAAACCACACAGTTTCAGATTCAGTTGTTTCTGGGTAGATGGCCTTGCTGATGCGTCACACGGCCTCTCCGCACTGAGCCTTATTCCAGATTGTATTTCAGAATAGAGAACTATCATTCACATGTTAGTGCAAACTATGGCAGACCCTGAGGAAGGTCTGCTGTAGTCTGCACTAGCATGAGAATGGCAGGTCCGTAGCTGGAGATATAAACCCAAATAAGGTCCAGCACAGAAAGGGCAATAGTTAGAAAGCAATACTGTGATTAACATTTGGCACCAGGACCTGGCTGAGAAATATTCAAATCCCTATTTAACCATGCAAATTACTGGGTGACACAGAGGGCTTCTTTGCACTTACTGGTCCAGTATGATATAACCTATGGCCCTTTCCACATGGGACCCATGGACCCTAGCATAGGCCCCATCTCCTGCTAATATATTCTGTCTGTACACGATGGCACTATGGAGTGGGAGTCAGTGCTAAAATGGCACTATATCCCACTTTCCTTACAGACTTTTTTAAAGTAGTCCACAAGCCTATTGCTTTGGCATACTGGTCCATGGACAGGATACTGCTGTGTCCCAGTATACCTAGTCTAGCCCCATTTTAGCCATTTGGCGTTGGAAGTGCATTGCTTCTAGGTGCCTGGCTCAAAAAGCTTTGCTTAGGAATTTTCATTTCTGGCTTCCAGAGCTAAGCTGGTAGGCGGGGATGAGCCGTTCGCAATGTAGACATCCTTTGGAGTGGCCTACTTAGCCCAGGCCAGCAAGGCAAGGGACAGGCCTGAAACTGGCTATGCCACAACAGTATTCTTGTTATTACATATATATCCGAACACATTTTAGCTTTAGGCTTCTAAAAAGAGTTAAAAAGCAGAGTGAGATGCTAAAGAACAGACATGTTTGATGGCTGCATCCCTTGCCTCATCTGTCATCAGTACAAATGCATGGTCTATGTGCAAGGAAGACTAAGGCTGCATCTAGACACTCATAAACAGAAGTCGTTAAGTGGAAAATTACATTTTTCAAAGAACAGAAGGTTGTCTGTAGAACAATGGATATTTAAAGGAATAGGGGAATTGCTTTAAAAAAAGAAAGAAATCTGGTGTGCACTGGGCAATTTTTAAAACTTTGCCACTACCACCATCAGCCCAAAAGTACAAAGAACCCAACATTACCTGCCAATGTGTTTTTTCATTTGGGTAAAATTATTGTACTCGTATGTTCTGCCTTATTTGCAAATGCCTTGTTCCATGCCCTGTTAGGTCTTCACAACTTGAAACCTCACTGAGCCTTATGTACCAACCAGTCTTTGTACTGTTTACTTGGCTGTTGTGGTGAATTCAGCTGGCAGTGAATATAAAACTTAGTGTCTTCAGAAGAAGAGTTGGCTTTTCTACCCTGCTTTTCTCACCCTTTAAAGGGGACTCAAAGCGGCTGACAAACCTTCTGTTCTTCTCCCCACAGCAGGCACCCTGTGAGGTAGGTGGGGTGGTAAGAGCTCATAAAGAGAGCTGTGACTGGTCCAAAGTCACCGAGCTGGCCTCCTGGAGGAGAGCAGAATCAAACTGGGAGACTACCAGATAAGAGACCAACACTCTAATCATAAGAACAAACTGGCAGCAACCAGCTGAAATAAGGCCCTTTCTGCACTTACCTGCTTTGAGTCTGGATCAATAGGTCTGGAATTGCTAGCCCCACTAATCCTGACAATCGTAATGGAAAGAACAAGGACCATGTGTGGGAATTAACTGCAAGTTATAAACAAGTTGCCTCTGCAAAGATGCGTTATATCCATTGAGTTAAAGCTTTCAGAATTTCAGGAGGCCTACAGTACAAACACAGGACTACTAAAAGGGAGTGAAATACGTGATGAAGCAAGATTAAAATAATAATAAAGGGATTCATGTGTTAGTATTTTCTGTTCTGAACATTCTTTAGTCCTCACTCTGCATAGGAAGTTGATGATAACCTGGAGAAAGCAACATACACCCCATGCTCTTTAGCATTAGGAACTTCCAAGTCAAGCTGCCCATTCTTCTCATTTGGGTACCATCAAGTTGGGTGTGATTCCTGGCTGACTACACAGCACCTTCATAGACACCTCTGTGATGTTTTCTTGGCAGAGATACAGAACTGGGGATCAAATGTGCACCCCTTTGCTTTCCACACCAGCGAACTATAGCCACACTCTCCCTTAATTAAACCTTACCTGGGCATCAAATTTTCCAGCATTATGGAGGAACGTCATGCAGATCTCATGTAAGCCTCGAATTTCGCAGGAGTTGTTTTCAAAGCACTCAAACACGCTGCATCCCACATCACCTGCGTTGACCAGGCAGTGCTGGATTTCAGCTGAAAATGAACAGCCATCAATCAATTTCTACAACTGCAACTTATGTGGTTGTCTTGCTAACAACTTCATCATCTAAAGGAAAAGAGGAGGAAGTGCAGAAGACAGAAGTTACCGTCTTCATTTCCCAACCCAGTTAAACGCAAGTACTCAATTATATTACAGAAACAGAAGTCTACGCTAAACCCTTTCTACTGACGCTGAAGCTCCATCCAGACACCATTTACTTATTCCTCTATATTTGGATACTCCGGAATACAGCATGTCTGGATATGCTTTATCCAGGAACATCCAAATCTAGCAAAATAAATAAGCCGTGTTTGGATGCAGCCTGAAATAACTGGTGTCACTGGAGAGTATAAACAGATCCTGATAACAAATGCTGCCTTAAGAACTGTAAGATTTAAGTAGAGAACTTGAAGAAGTTTAAATAATGAATTGTTAGGTCTTTGGAATCCAAGAAGTGTGTAATAATCCATAGGTGAACAATTTCTATTGTGTGACTAATCTCCAAGGCTACCTCCAGAAAGCAAGAAGCAACCATGGGATCTAAAGTGCAGTCACCCCTCACAGCCCCCACCAGATACAGGAAGCAATCACAGGCTCTTACCTGTGTCTGCCTCCTACTTCTGTGATGGTATTTTCAAGAGGAACAATCACAGAAGCAGCAGACAGACACAGGTAAGTACTTGCTATTACAGGAAATCCAGAATAATTACAGGATTTCACACAGTAAAAATGTTCCCGGATACGGCCTCAGTATCGTAGGACTACAGCAAGAATGCCACGGATACTTGTGGCATTCTTAATACAGTCCCAAGAAAGTAGCCGATATTCATCCATATCTGGAGGAACGCCAAACTGTAAAGTCAGCTACAGAATTCTCAATACATTCATAGAAGGATAAAGCCACTTGGAAATACTATTCTGTTAAATGAGGCTGTACCAGTTACAATAAAATAATGCTCACATATACTTATTAGTAAAATCAGAAAGTTCTCCTACTCAGGATTTGCCAAAATTTTCTAAACGTTGCTATCCTTCAGATTTTGGAATAACCTGCTTTAAAACACACACACAACATGAAACCCATTTCCTGGCCTAACCCTTTCCCTTCCTACTCTGTGCTGATGGCTCAAAGCAACAGCCAACCCTCCGGTTTGCCTTTTAATTCATGTAAGAAAAAAGGAATTTTAAAAAGTCAAGCCCTTGCGCTCAGGCTTAGCCTGTTCCTGCAAAAGACAGAATGGGCTGGCAGGACTCCCCCCCCTCCCCCGAGTCCCCCTGAACAATCTTAATTGGGCAAATTTTGCAGCAAAATTCTTCCCAAGGAAGGCTCATTGTTTTGTGTTTTAGGTACACAGGGAGGCTGCAAGTAGCAGACAGGAAAAAGGAGCCCTTTGTCCTGTGTTGTGTAAGTGTGCAGTGAGTGTGGAGGTGTTCCAGGAGGCCGGCTGTAGTGCTTCTGCTGGCGTCCTTTGGGATGAAAGGAGTTCCCATCACACGTCTTGGCTTCGGCCAGCAGAGAGAATCACACAGAGCTGCGATTCACGCACAGCACGCATCTATGCATCCCTCTCAGGGCGCACGCCCTATCTCATCCATAGGCTGCAGTGGCCAAAACCACGATAGCCTTAAAAAGTGTGTTGGATTTTTTGGGGGTGGGAGAGAGGAAGGAGAAACGACTCCCTGTTTCTTTCCAACTATACATGGAAGCAGATCCACTGAAATTAAAGTTTGCACGGTCTTTTCCTGAAGGAAGGTGCTTTGTTTCTTATGCACAGAGGAAAAAAATCAGAGGCAGGGGAAGAGCAAAGAAAGGAGAAAACCGTGTGGGTAATTGAAGCACTTCACACCTCTCGGCCTCCACCGCCCAGCGAACAATCGCATTCCGTTCCCCTCAATCTCCCCTGAATGCCTCAACTTCTCCTTTGCTCTCCTCCACGCGTGACACCTGCGCTCAGCACCCAAGCGCCCTCGGACCCGGCAGGAGGTGCCTCTTTTGTCGCCCCCCCCCCCGGCTCGAAGAATCCCGTGCCTGGAAACTTGACTTCAGATTCAAGTCCAGGAGGAAACGGACCCGGTTCGGGACTTGCAGAGACCCACGCAGCAGGGCGCTGTAGGGTTAGGGCGCCCGGTCGTGTAATCGTACTTGGGGGGGGGGGGGAGAAAGATAAAACTAAAGATGGCACGAGACACGCCGTCCCTCAAACCGGATTATAATCACGACCCGATCTCTGACTTTCACCCCGATGCTCAATGCCTCCTGGATGGACTTGGCTTACATAAGTGGACAGGCAGCTGCTATAGGCGTCGGAGGGAGGGACAGCACGTGCCAGGAGAAGGCGCGCTCCTAAAGCGGGTGTGTGTGTGTATGCGTGTGAATCGCTCGTCCTCCCTTACACGATTTCCTCCTCGCTGCTCGACGGCGCTGCAAACGCGCCTCACCTCGGGAAGGCGCACCATGCGCTCTGCCGCTGCTGCATAGGGATCAGATGACCCGCCCGCCTCCCGCTTCCCCTCGCCACCCCGGAGTTGGGAGCTGCGCGCCGACGGCCCGCGCTACCCCGGTTCGGGATCGGCACGTACCTGTGTTTTGCAAAGACAGTCGCCCTTTCTGGGGAGGGAGGGCCCTGTCCTGGATGCCCTCCGGAGGACTGGTGGCTTCCGTGCCCGCGGCGAGATCCAAGCTGGCGAAGACCAGCGCCAGGGTCACCAACCTGCCCAGCCGCTCCGCACACATGGTCGCGGGGTGCCTGCCCGGGAGCGCCGGCCGCCGGGGCTCTTCCTCGCCCCCCTCTCACTTTCGGCTGCCGCCTCGCAAAGGGCGGGAGGGGCAGGAGAGAGATCGGCCGAGGCGAGGGCGAGATCGCGCCGGCCGCGTTCCGAGGGACGTGCGGTCGCGTCGGTGCCGCCGGTACGAGGGCGAGAAGTGGCGGCGGGAGGCGGCGGAAGGTGCCTCAAATATCCCGAGCTCTGGTGTCACTTGAATGAAGGAGTCGAGCAGATGTTGCCCGCCGACCCGACCAACCGGAGCCTCGATGTCGCTCTGACACCGCGCTGGAGGGGCGTGGCTTGCTGCAAACTACTACACACGCCCGCGAGCGACTCTTGCATATCCCGGGGACCTGCTGGGACGGGGGAAAGTCGCCGCAAAGAGCAGCAGGTTGCAGGAAACCTGCGCCGCACGGGGGTGGGGGGGAGGGAGGAGGTGGTCAAGCAAAGCCGGTGGGGCTGGCGGTGGTAACAATAGAGCATTTGGGGTTTTTTTTCTTTGCACGAACCGCTGCTTCGAACAGGAGCGGCGGGAAAGGCAAATCCTTGCAAGGCGCAGCGAGACCGGGCACACGTGTGTGCACGTCGCGGGCTCCGAACTAATCGCAGGCGCTTCTTGCCGCCGCGTCGGGATCTCCTGATCAGGGGTGGCGTCGGCGGCTGCCAGCGCAGCAGTTTGTAAAGGCGGCTGGGTCGCCGTCGTTCCCGTGTGGACGGATCGTGCGTGCGTGCATTCGCACAGCCCTCGAAAGGCTCCCCTGCCTGCCTGCCACAGTGCAGCCCCGCACACCGCCATATAAGCACGACACACGACAGGCGAGGCGAGCGACAGCGGCGCGGTGGAGTGCGAAGATCGGGTTTCGAGCAGGCGACTAAGACTGAGCCATGTGCTTGCAACAAGGGGAGCGCGGGGCAGTCGCAAGATACCCGTGTTATTTCAGAGGGGAAGGGAAGGGAAGGCAGAAATCTTAATCTGATCTCCACCGGGCCGGCTTGCTCGTGCCCATATAAAACGACGGCAGCTCGCCTACACACCCATTCTAGGAATGATATTTGCACCGTATTTCAGGCCGGTACTTTTTCTTCTTTGCCTTATCAAGCCCACCGTAAGAAGGTTCAAGCGAGGCGCCCCCACCCGCCGAGAACCGGCCCCTATTTTGTATTTAACTCAAGGCAAAAATTTCCCGGTTCCAGACGATTGAAGCTTCCCTAGAACCAACCCCGCCGTCTCCTGCTCTTTCCTTAGCCAGGCTGTCAGTTTGCAAATCCCGCTGCGGATTCTTCTCGTCGGGGGCAGCGGAATAAAGTCTCTTCTCGTGCAACCCCACCGCAGCGGTTGCATCATCTCTGGAATATGTGCAGGCATTTGCACGGTTTGTTTGATAATGCTTAGTGCACCCAGCCCGAATCCCACCCGCCCCCTATCCGCATTGAAGTCACACAGCCCTAGAAAAATACAAAGTGCCGCCGCGCGCCTTCGAGATTCTCACCGAAAGCCTTTTGGGCGACCAATCCGGCGGCGGCGGCGGCAACGGGCCCATTCGCATTACCCCGCACAAACGAGTGCGAGCCTCTCCCCACCCCTTTCTTTGCTCGAGGCTAGGGCGTCGGGTGGGGTCCCCCGGCAGGTGATGGGGTGCGCGCGCGTGCAGGCGCGTGCACGTGCGCTCTTGCCCACTCCCGCTCGCTCTCGTCTAGGCGTCTCTCTTCCCGCGCCCCCTCCCCTCCCCTCCCCTCCCCTCAGTAGCAATCGACTTATGGTGTTTCATCATAGCCACGCCGCCGTCGGCTTCACGCGACTTCTCCAGCACGGAGGGAAGCGCTTAGAACCGACGACTCCCGCTCCCCTGCTCCGTTTGGCCGTTGCAGTGCGGAATCGGATTGCTGAGGAGGAGGAGGAGGAGGGGGAAGGGAGCAAGCTAGGAGGCGGGCGGGCGCATCAGAAACTCTTGGCTACGGACGGCCAGGCTGGAGGAGGAGGGGTGGTGGTGGTGGTGCCACACGGCGAGGAATGTCTCCAGCTGTTGCCGCGGCGCTCCCCTTGCTCCCAGCTGTCAAAATGCACTTGAGAAAATCCCCTCACACCTCCCGAAGTGCCGGGAGCCCCTGGGAGGAAGACGTGACGCGCCACGGCATGGCCATGGAGGACCCTTCCTCCCTGCTTCCCCGCCCCCAGCCCGCGCCGCGCCTCCCAGCGGCTCCCCTTCGCGGAGAATGGCGAGAGGGGAAACGCTCCTCTCCTTCCTCTGTTCAAGTCGCGATGGAGCCGCCCGCCTGGGGGTCCGCAAAGTTCCTTTGTTAAGGTTCTCGGAGGGGGTAACCGGGGAGCAGCGGGGAGAGACGGGCCGCTTTATTCACCACACACCCTAGGCCAAGTCGAATTCATTTTACATGCGTAGTCTAGTCAGAATACGCATACGAAGAGCAGCCTCCCGACGGGGGGGGGGGAGAATCCTCCAACAGCTAAAGCGATACTGTCCACACGGCAGCGCAAAAGAAGCAGGGTGTGGGGGTGTAATCTCGAATACGTCGCGTGTATTGGGATGGCGGCGGAGAGGACGAGGTCACGCACAGCGGGCACAAAACGCACACTGGCCGCCGAGAGGGGGAACTGAAGACCGAAGGGAAGGCCTGGCCCACTGAGGTCTCGTGGATGGCTGGGACCTGGATAGGAGGCGTTTATTATGCAGTATTTGGTCGCGGCTTTTGTCCCACCTGTATATCTGGAAGCTACTGTAAAAGGGTTATAGGATTTATTCTGTGCTTTTTAGAGGGCTCAACGTGGCGCACGTTCTCCTCACGTCCATTTTGTTGTCCCAATCACCCTGTTGAAGTCGGCAGAGAGAGCGAGCTCTAGCGTTAGCCGCCATAGGTGTCTGCCTAAGGTCTCGCATGGGCAAAGACCCAGCCGGCACACTGGGGTGGTGTATATAGTTCTCATAGAATCGTAGAGCCAGAAGGGACCTCTAGGGTCGTCGACTCCAACCCCCTGCTCAATGCAGGATTTCCTAAACCATCCCAGACGGATGTAGGCCCAGCCTCTGCTTGAAGACCTCCAGTGAAGGGAGAACTCGCTACCTTCCATGGCAACCTATTCCACTGACTCCCTTGGAGTTTCGTACTGTGGAAAGGAAATGCAAAGTGGCCTGAATCTTGCTCCTGCTGGTTTCATTTGCCTATGCCCACCTCTGGGCTTCTACTCTGAGTTGTTCCTGTTTGGCTGGCAGTCACTTCCTCTGCCCTGTTAGGTAGTGGACTCTTTCAACTTTCAGAAATGGCTCTAAGTTGGGTTTGGGGTCGTAGGAGGGTTTGGAGAGGTGCTAGCAATTACAGTACCGTCTGCAGAGTTTGCCACCCTAACCCCAACCCCAGTCCCAACCCATGTAGGCTAGAACTGTAGCCTAGAGGAAACACCAACTGCTGAGAGCTTAAGAATATAGCTAGTGGTCTTTTAAAAATAATTCTGGGTTTGAAAGGAGTACCAAAACCCGAATGCAGAATGCTGGGATATAGTGCAGCAGACATTCTTATAGGATCATAAAACTGTGTGAAAGTGAAGGTGTGAGGCATGTAATGACAACAGAATAAAGACAAGGAAGAGAACCTGAGCAGATTGCAGTTAAAACTGAAAGCATATTGTAGGGGTTTTGGCTCTCCTTCCCTGACAACAGCAGCTAGGAAATATTTTAATATCTGAAGGCGGGATTGTTTCTCCCTCCACACAAAAAGAAAAGAAAACAAAATCCCCAATTTTGAAAAATTAAGTAGTAGGGAATAATTGCTGGATCATATATACCTGGGACTGAATTTGAATTGTT
>MTQE01002208.1:65121301-65140021 GCA_014337955.1 Aspidoscelis marmoratus
CCCAGAGACCCTTGGGTATGGGGCGGGATATAAATATAAATATAAATAAACAAAATAAATAAATAAATTGTAGACCCCATTAATTAAATCTGGATTAAAGTAGACTCCATTAATTAAATCTGGATTAAAGGCCAAAATGCACCCATTAGATCCGGATTTCCCCCATGGCAGTGGAAACAATCGGGTCCCAAATGGGTGCCGTGGTGGAAATGGGATCATCCGGCTCACACCCAAATGGGTCCTAAATGGGGGCAAAAATGGGTACGTTTGACAGTGGAAAAACACCCTAATTCTAATCGTTGGAGCCGCAGTGGTTTAAAGAGTGATGCCAGGCACATAAAGTATGGTTGCCTAATCAAAATTTTTAATGATTAGGCAACTGTGCTTTAATAAGATTAAAGCCTTTTTAAGGAGGAGGAGGAGGTAGAAGAAGAAGAGTTGGCTTTTCTACCCCACTTTTCTCACCCATTTAAGAGGACTCAAAGTGGCTGAAAAAGCTTTCTATTCTTCCCCCCACGACAGAACACCCTGTGAGGCGGGTGGGGCTGTGAGAGCTCAGAATAGAGCTGTGACTAGCCCAAGGTCACCCAGCTGGCTTCATGGGGGAGGGTGGAATTGAACCCAGTATTCCCAGATAAGAGTCCGGCTCCCTAACCACTAGGCCAAACTGGCTCAATAAATGTGTACAGTTCACTCTTAAATTCTTCTACAGTACTGGAATTGGTGGGATTTATAAATATTCATATTTGGATGCCATATGCACTCTGGATCCATTGCAGATGTGACTGGTGCAGCCTCTTTCCCACCTCCCCATTTCACGAATGTACTGAAGCATTCGTATGAATGTTCTGAAACATTCAAACAAATACGAATGTCAATGCACAAATGTCGTAACATTTGTATACGAATGACCGAATTCATCTGAATTTGTACGAATATCAAATGTTACAAATATTCATTCACATCCCTATTGCTTACTTCCTCTGCCATATTTGGATGTTCCAGAATACAGCATGGATATTTCAAAATATCCAGTCTAGGGTTGTGCATGAAGCCAATTTCCCCCATTCGATTTGATGCAAATCAAATGGGGGAATAGTTGGCTTTGTTCGAATATCCCCACCGTAAATGTGGAGGGCTTTCGCTTCATGCACGAACACCAGACAAATGTTCATGCCCATAGGGAACCCCCGCCTCACCCTCCCCAATCACCTGCTCCCTCCACCATCGCACACCCCTCTGAGGCCCAACTAGACCTTCCAGAGGTGCGCATGCATCTTCAGACGGCCTAGGTGGACCTCAGAGGAGTGTGTGAATGGTGGCAGAGGATGCAGAGCATGAAGCCGTGGCCGCATTTGGGGGTAAGGGTATGTGGCCAAGGGTGGGCAGATCTGGCCTTCATTGAAGCTTCGAGGAAGCCTTGACAAAGGCAGGATCTATTCGACTCAGGGGTGAATGCAGGCCTACAAATGTAAGCCCCATTTGATTAGTCCACAAATGTTGAAATTCATACAAATTCATACGAATTTCAAATTCCATGAATATTTGTGCACATCCCTAATCCAGTCTTTACTCTAGAATATTCAAATAGTGAAAATAAGTAACAAGACATCTGAATGCAGCCACTGATTAATATTGCATATAGCAATATTTAATTTTCAGTTGTGCACAGATTGGCAAGGCAGAGTGATAGCTTAAAAAAATTTGACTTGTGACATCCAGGGACTTTTCCAGATGACCTGTAGCACAATGAATGTGTACGAATCACTTGTTTATTGAAGGACATTTGGGACCTTTCTTCAGTGTATTGCTTTTGTTGTAGGGATAACACAACCTATAAGATCAACATCCTGGAAGATTTTGACAAAATGTTTTCCCCTATTAGTGTATCTATTGTGACAAGAGCTTTTAATGGTCAGTCTTATCCATTTTGACAGATAACGGCTGTTTCTGCACTTACCTTTGGTCTGGTCTAAAAAGCTTCTTAGACTGGATCCTGGGCTTCCTCATTCGCACATTAATCCCATACTCCATCTCTTGTGGACCCGTTTAATCAGGACCATAGAAGACTAAGGGCCTTGTTCTGGATCATGGGAGTGTGAAGATGGCATGTCTCTGGAGCTACAGGTGGGCTGCTTTTAAGCTGTGCACCATAGCATGCTGTTGAAAATCACCCTGACAAGCCCTGAGGCTAGGAATGGTCTTTTCTAGCTGTTGGTTATTAAGAAGGTAGCTATGAAGCTGTCACAAGCCTTGTAGCCATGGGGAGGAATGGGCTGGATCAGCGAGCACTGTTCTGGTCCATGCCTCCAAGTAATCCAGATCAGTGGGGTCTGGTTATTCTGGATCCACTGGTCCAGATTTCAGAGAGGGGGAAAAGGCAGTGATTCTGCAAAGTATAAGACAGGGGACAGATAGTTTCCGCAGCACTGAGCAAAGATAGATACGATGAACCTTCTGCATGCCCACTGCCTCTTCTGCCTCTCAGCAGTGGGCATGAGTGGTAATATGACGAGACCGCTTTCTTTCTTTCTTTCTTTCTTTCTTTCTTTCTTTCTTTCTTTCTTTCTTTCTTTCTTTCTTTCTTTCTTTCTTTCTTTCTTTCTCTTTCTTTCTTTCTTTCTTTCTTTGCATTTATGCTGGAGTAAGGAATTGGGGGGGGGGGGAAATTGAGCATCCATGACATTTGAGTGGACATATTCACTATTATCATGAATAGCTTTTATATACTGCAACTTGTAGACAAGTCATTGTATCATTCTCAAACCTTTTGCTGTTATTCAGAACAAATTCCTCCAAACAAGCAAAACTAAGCATTCCATTTGCCATACTCGATATGGCCCCAGCCAACCACCTTAAAAGTGTCTCAATATATTTTGAGAATTAAGGATACCAAGCTCAGTCTTCAGAAGTTAGGCATGGCGGGAATTAGGAGTGTTCAATTCTCATGGGAAACAGAACTGGAGTACTTCATTTAACTGTTGCAAAAAAGAAAAGCACAAGACATTCTTCATGGTTTCCTGAGAAACGGAGGTTGCACAAACCTCCCAAAAGACCATGATAAGCAGAGTTCAATGAGAAAGGTCTGAATGATAAGATGTAGTTCAACAAGCCGAGAGATGCTGGAACTCTGCGAAAATGGAATGAATTCAAACCTGAATGTTGAATTTCCATGGAAAGACAAAGGAGTGGGAAAAAAAAGAATGATCAGGGATCATATCCTCAGGCACACGTAATTGTTAAGAAACAAAGGAACCTTAATACTTTTTAAAAAATAAAAGAGCAATGCTGCATTCTTTTGTTGACCTGCCCCCTGCAGGAAGCAGTGAAGGCGGAGCAGACTTGGATTGTGATAGAAGGGCCAGGCAATTAGAATGATTAAAGATAGGACCTATTCTCTGTCTGTGCTATAGTATAAGCATGACTTTCTCTCATACATGCTTCCTAAGGCAACAATGTTATTTACTGCAGTATTTGTCTCAGTGAATGCCCCCCTACTTAAAAGAAGAGGTGTGAACAGTTTTGCTCTGCAGCAATTGGTATTCAGAGGCACGCTGCCTCTGATAATGGGGGCAATACGATCATTTTTAGTAGTGGCCACTGACAGCACAGTTTTTCACTAGTTTCTCTCATGGAGTTTTCTAAAGTAATCTAAACTGGTAGCCAACACTGCATCTTGGAGCAGTAAATTCTGTAGCTGGCTACTTATTGCACATATTGCCGCTGATCTGGAACGTCAGGATCCAGTCCTCGCCGAATCAGGCCCACAGAGTTCCAGGTCACCACGGAGACCCCACGGAGACCTCGTGCATCAGCACGAGGTGTTTAGTGCCCCATGGTGATGGACGCTAGCACACTCAGCCTGAGGTGCTGTGCGGACTGTAGCAGGAAGTTCCTCTGTTTTGTTGGAACTGGTGGCATTCGGCAGGCGTGCGGAAGCATGCTCTGCAATTTGGTTTCCGTGGCAGAAGACAGGATCAACAACACCATTAAAGGGTCCACCAGTAATCTGGATCTAAGGGCCCAACTCTGGAGGCACTCCTGCTGCCTTCCTTGTGAGTTGCTAACGGGGTCTTTGGGGCCTGTGCGGAAATGGCTTCAATTCAAATGCAAACAAAATGATAAATTATCTGGCACGAGAGCATTCTAAGGGCACTGAAAGAAAGTTGATGATGATGAAAGGGCGTATCCTAAAACGCGACCCGCAGAAAATGTCCTCCATTAACTACATTCACACATATTTTTGATAGAGACATATTAGCAAACAACGGCACACAGTTTTATTTAGATTAATTAATCCATAATAACTGCCAGAAACGAGGGCAATAGTCTTTTGCCTGCTGCATGTATTGTAACTATATATTCGGGGAGGGGGGAATCGTTTTGGGCAAGGAAGTGCAATCTGACGATCGCATTGCAAAACGTCGCCCGTCGAAACTTTTTCTTCCACTCCGAACGGCTGGGGGAAAAAAATCGGCCCTCTTTCCCAGTGCAAGCTATTATTTGCAGAGAACCGGGAGGAGCGGCGAAATTGCGTTAGTTAGCGTTCAGGGAGGGAAAAGGGTGTGTATGCGCCGTTCTCTGTCCCTGTCGATCCGTGCATTACGCATACATTGATTTATGCATTTTTTTAAAAAGCAAAATAACAGCCCCAGCCATCGGTAGGGCATGAGATTTCGTATTATTTCCGGGCACTTTACCGGGCGCCTACTGTGCATCACCCCGCGCTCAATGCGCTGCCACGGGGTGGGTGGTGGGAGCAGGGCAGACTTGGAACTCGCAGGGTTTTGCAGCCTTTGCCAGGAGAGACGCAGGGAAGCGCCGCCGGCAGGTCTGTCCCCTCGCTCGCTCGCGCCCCCCAGCCCAGCCCAGCCCAGCGCAGCCCCTCCGCCGAGCATGAGATTGCACACGCACGCAACCACAATTTGCGGCGAGCCTCCCACTCCTCCCTGCCTTCTTTTCCCCCACTACCATTTACCAAGGCGGCGGCGGGGGGGGGGGCGGCGGCTCCTCCCTCCCCTGTCTGCCCTCGGAGCTGCTGCTCTGCATCTGGGAGTGGGAGCCACCCCTTCCCCCAACCCACTGCCTGCCTGCCTGCCATAAAAGCCGACCGGGCTTGGCGGCAGAGCACGTACCACACGTGCAGCTGCCAAAGCGGAAGGGGGCCAGGAACCGGCGGGGGTCTCTGTCAAAAGGCAGCAGCGGATCGTACAATGGCGCAGGCACGTGCGCGCCCCCCCTTTCTTCGCCTTCGGCCGCTTCTCCCTCCCGACCCCGCCCCCGAGGACCGACACACCTCCCAGATCCAGCCAATTGGGAGGCCGGGACGTGCTGCGGCCCCGGAGCGCGCGGCCACACAATGCCGCCCGCTGCTTCCCTTATTCTTCGGGCGGCGGCGGCGGCGGCGGCGGCTGTGTCGTGGCAGCCAAGCGCAAAAGCGGGGCCGGGTGTGCTGCTCGCTGTCTCCTGTAGCATGGGCGCTGTAGGTCGATCGGAGGCTGCTCCGACCGATCCAGTTTGGTCTAGCGGTTAGGCAGCCGGACTCTTATCTGGGAGTACCGGGTTTGGTTCGCCCTCCTCCACGAAGCCAGATGGGTGACCTTGGGCGAGTCACACCTCTCTTCTGAGCTCTCTCAGCCCCACCCACCTCACAGGGTGTCTGTTGTGTGTGGGTGGGTGAATAGAAAAGCTTTGTCAACCGCTCTGAGTCCCCTCGAATGGGTGAGAAAAGCGGGGTAGAAAAGCCAACTCTCCTCCTCCTCCTCCCCCTCCTCCTCCTTCCGGCTCGTGCTAGTTCTCTGGGAGCGGCGGCGGAGGAGAGAGCGAATGTCCCCGGGAAAGACCAGATCTGGTGTCTCCCCCGACGAAGCAACTCGCCAAAAAAGCATTAGAGCAGCCAGCATGGTCTGTAATGAGGCGCTGGGCAAGGGATGCCTTCACTGCCGTGGCAGGCTGCTAAAGCGGTACTACTGTAGTGCTATGCCGAGCAGTAGCCCAACAACCTGAAGGAAGCACGGTGTTCCCTCGAGAACAGAACTGTATGTCTCCGGTCAGTCCGATTCAAGTTTTGCCTCCCGCTTTCCGTTTTCGATTTCGTATGTGACTAGGGCTGCGTTCACATCTAAGTTTTAAATACAGCTCCAGTCTCAAAGCAGAAGAATACATCAGCAAAGTATACTGTCATTTTCTTTCCATCTAACCCAAAGGTGGATTTTCTGAGTTAGATAAGGCAGAAACAAATCAGCTTGGTGATGTATTATCTCACTCTGAAAGTAGACTGAAGCTGGATTATAATTTAGATGTGTGAAAACAGCCCAGGGGTTGTAGGCCTTTGAGTGTTAAGTCAATTCTCAACACACGCACAAAAACACACCTGCTGTGCCTATCCCATGCCTTTGGTCTAGTGGTTAAGGAGTTGGATTCTTATCTGGGAATACTGGGTTTGATTCCACACTCCTACATGAAGCCAGCTGGGTGACCTTGGGTTAGTCACAGCTCTGATCTGAGCTCTCACAGCCCCACTTACCCCACAGGGTGTCTGTTTTGGGGAGAAGAATAGAAAGCTTTGTCAGCCGCTTTGAGTCCCCTTGAATGGGTGAGGAAAGTGCAAAAGAAAAGCCAACTCTTCTTTTCTTCTTTGGGTTTGACTCTTGAACGTAAGGAATAATTAGTTGGAAAAGGAAGCTGAAGATGTTCCAATCGAAACAAAAATCCAGGTAAGTTAGTGCTCCCATAAGTGGGGAAGGAGGAACAAAAAGAAGGACCATAGTGACAATTTCTTGCTGGCTGGGTAAAACTGATAATCAAAGAAATTCACCTGTAATAATTTTATGCAGCGCTAGTGCCTTCTCTCCAGAAAAAGGCAATGGCAAAGCGTTTCTGTGTTTCTACCAAAAAACTACCCACTGAGTTGCCCAGCAACAAAGTACAGAGGAAGCTAGGGGATCACCGGCTGTACACCGGGATATAAGAATTATTGTACAGTTACAGATGTTGTAGAAAGTATTGACTGAATAGAAGTTTCCAGCATGAATGATGAAAGTAGCATAAAAAGCATGTTTTGGAACATATTAAGCCTATGAAAACCTTTAAGTAAAACAATTGGCTGTGTATCTTTGAGAAAGTTACTTCTTGAAACTGAGGGTTCACTGGCTGTGTGAACACGTCAATACTCTTGGCAAGGCTATGGGAGTGATGTGCCCGGTCTTCTTCTGGAATCACAAGGGAGAGGAGACATCATGTCCAATAACATGCAGCAATGTTCTGGCATGCACAGAAACCTAAGCTAACATACATTGTGGTCAGTGAGCCTCAATGGATTTTGTAGTGCAAGTGTGGCTATAGAATATGTGGCGTCTCTGATGAAACTGTGCCTGTTTCAGGTCCCAGGGATTCCCCTCAGTGTCTGTGGCACAGGTATGCACGTGTGTGCATATAGAAAGAGAAGAAAGTAAAACAGAGACAAAGATGTAGCTATTATGAATAAAACCAAATGTTCTGCTTTATATTGAGGTTTTATGCTCAAGAAAATGAATGCTGCAGTCAGATAATACGGCTGTATCCTCCTGTGAGGAACTGCTCACCCCTCATCCTTAGTAACTGTGAAGAACAGGGAGGAGGCTGAAAGATATCATCTGAGCCCTTGGTCTCATGAGAGGATGAAGCAAAATAACAGAAGTCTTCCTGCACGTGGACAGAGAAGGGACGCATGACACAGATCTCAGGAAGCCACCTACACTTAGTCATCTTTCCAGCACTTCTCACTTCTGATTCTCCAGAACTGACTCAAAGATGAGAGTGAATCCCTGGAGATTCAGGGACCGTACTGGATGGCTGTCTGCACTAATCTTTATGGCAAGGACTAAGCATCTTCTTAAGATGAAACAAAAAAAAAATAGTCTAAGAGGTTCATCAAAGCGGAAACTGTGGCAAAGTAAAGAGGAAGGAAAGGCTAATAAAAAGAAAGGGTGGAGAACTTGCTGTCCTCCAGATATTTTTGGACTCCACCACCCATTCAGTTCTCAAGAGACCTTGGCTGTGATCTTTTGGCAATCACTGAAAGAACAAATTGGGCACTTTCTGGATTCTTTAAAAGTATGTTTAAAGGAGAGACAGGAGAGTGATAGGCCATGAGCTTTGGGACACTGCCAAAACCTTGAAGAGGCAGGAACAAGAGTATGATAATAGAAAACAATGTCCTAATTGTCACACGCAGAGTTCCGTTCTCTTTTGCTTTGCTAAAATGTAACATCAAATAGAATAACAGTAGTTTTAAAGCCTTTTCTTGAACATTAGACATGTAAAATGGGAATATTTCAAATGTATGCCATAGGAAAATGAGGTTTCAGTCAGTGCAATTTTCTACACCCAGAAAGAAACACTTGAGTTTCCATAGTCCATAGCAGAACAACTCAGACTTCAGGGCATTTTGCAACAGAGGGCCTTTTTGCACCTTTGCTTGGGTGGCAAAGTACTAGGATCCACTGGGCATCTGCACCTTATGACAGCAGATACATCCAGAACTTACCACAGCAATGGCCTATGGTGCCATTCCTCAGTCTCCATTCACCCAGGAGTGTGAATGGAGCCATGCCGGGCTATCCTGTGGCTAGTATGTGCGGGGAACTGATTTTAGGATAGAAGCGGCTCCATGCAGTGTGGCTGCTTCAGCTGCCCCACTGGAGCTAGTGTGAAAAGGGCCAGAGTTATATAGGATATATGTGTGTGTGTGGACATGTTGATGCATGTGTGTATATCTCTAGACTTTGTTTCACCTGGAGCTACAACTCTACTTGAAGTGTTTCCACCAGCAGCACCACCATCATGCACACAAACTGCTCATCGTTTAGCTATATCTAAACTACAAAACCCATTAATGCTGGCCTGCATATTAGTTTTACATTAGCTTTGATGGGCATGCATCAGCAGACATTTTAAAATGACTAATTTTGGACAGCTAAGGACCAATAAAGACTACTGTTGGAGGAAAAAGGACCCCCATATGCATGAATTATTTATGATGATAGGGGAACTAAGTTAGATTTTGGCCTGGAAGCAAAACTGCATAGTTAGTCTGGCTCCTGGAAGTGTGAAGAGGTCTCCTGGAAGTGTGAAGAGGCCACCCAGCTGTATCGGCTTCTGCTGTTTGTTCTGAATGCAGAGGGTTGAATTAATCAGAAACAATAATTCAAGCAAGGCCCTGGTGTGCTCCAGCTCATTGTGTAGAGTCTAGAGGAATGGGTGGAGCAAAAGACGTTTGAAATATTGTGTGGGAAATGCCTGTTTCCCACTGGACTTGCCTAAATTGTACAGTGGGCATACATTTATGTTCAAGTGACTCTTAACTGACTATTGAAATTCACTTTCATATTGCAAAGGATTAGATTGGCCTGCTGGAAAGAGGAAAAGAAACAACCCCCTTTAAAAAAAATTACTGGATACAAATCTTAACGGGCAAACTTAAAATACCCAGTTGCATCATCTGTGGGTGGGTGATAAATGGGAGAATGGAACACTCTATTCTTCTTGCAATGGTCCTAAAAAATGAGGACTGCAAACGGGGGGGGGGGGGGGGATTCAAGGAATCCTGCTATACTGGGCTCAGAGCCAGTAGGGGGCCTCAGACTCCCAGCTTGTATTGAAATAAAAAGTGAGTCTCAAGGTAGCAGCTCATTTAGGTCAAAGGTTTTGGAGAATAAGGTGCAGGTATTGTTCTAACCAAGTGCTTTGTGAAAAAATCTGTTTTTCTTTTGTGCTATTTTAATAAATAATGAAATCAGAGCTGCAATTTGTTGGAGAGGAATGAAGAATTGACCAAGCTGCAGAGCGGCTCCTCAATCAGAAGAACTCTAGAGGTCTGATGCCTGCATATATGCCTCACCTACGTGCTTTCTTCAAAGCTGAGAAACAAATGTTCCTTGGCTTCAAAGATTCTTCCCAGGTATCTTTCTGGTTGCACTGGATATGGTTCCAGCAGTTAGCTGGTTTTGGCATAACAACAACAACAAAATGTGGGCAGAGTGTGGGCCCGGTGTGGAAATGGCTCTTATATGTCAAAGATAAAACCTTCAATCTGGCTTGTTAACTAATCGGCAACAGTGCATTTAACACAGGTGTGATATGTATCAAATAAAATGATAAACTATTCTACTTGTTACCTAGGTTTTGGCTGGAAGTATAAATATCTATGCTCTACTCTGTTTTGGAAAATTTATAATGAGAGTAGCAACTTTAGGTTTCTGTCCTCCCACCTGGATTTTTTCCTAGTTCACAGCTGGACACCCTTATTTTATGCTGGCCAAAGACAGAGTTTCTTCTGAACTGACACTGCTACATTTAAACAACAACAACAAGTGGATTTTTGTAGCACCACAGGTTGTGCAGCTAATGAAAGGACAGACTTAATGCCTTGGCAATGTTGCCATTTGAAAAACAAATGATATCATGCATGGAGAGTTTTAATAGAAAGACAATATAGTTTGTCCACCAGAAAAAATGCCAGGCAATTTTTAAGTTTAATGAACAAGACTAATTGGCTTTAATGTTTATGGGAATCTGAAGGGGGAGACTGGAGTCCTTCTGCCTTCACATCTTAGTGAAGTGCTGAAAATAGGTAGTTATTAGGGATGTGCATGAATATTTGAAACATCTGAAATTTGAATCAAATGTCTGCATTCGAATTTAGCATTCAAACAAATTTTCAAATCTTTTGAATCATTCCTACAATTTATTCGGACGTTAGTATGTGTATGGATATGATCAAATTACATATGGATCAGTACACATCTTATTCATATCCGTATGCATTTGTATGGATACGCACAGGGACGAAAATGGGAAGCATACGGATACATTCGAATGTTATCGACATTAGTATCTTCAAATTCGAATTAAATTCTTACAAATAGATTTGAATGTGTTCGATTCAAATAAAATGTGAATACATTCACATTTTAAACATTCGAATTGATTCCAATCTTTGGATATTTGATTTGAATCAAATCAAATCCTGAAAATTGCATTTGTGCACACCCCTAGTAGTTATATCTAATGATCTAGGTATAACATTGTTGCTAGGTACCAAGATCAAGGCATCTGGTCCCATCACTTGCTGGCAAATAGAGGGGAGAGAAATTGAAGCAGTAACAGATTTTATTTTATTTTTTTGACCCAATGATCACTGCATGTGGTAACTGTAGCCATGAAATTAAAAGGCACTTGCTCCATGGTAGGAAAGCTATGGCAAATCTGGCTAGCATTTTTAAAAAGCAGAGTCATCACTTTGCCAACGAAGGCTCATATTGTCAAAGCCTTGGTTTTCCCAGTTGTAATGTGTTTTTACATATATTTTTTTCAGGAAATATGAATTATTATGATGCTTTGGTCCAAAAGACAGGGAGCTGTTCCTCTCCAAAGACCTGTGCATGGGTGAATTGGACCTGACATGTTGGAAACACGCAAGGGTACTAGAATTGCCTGGAATTCTTATGCAAGACTCACTCCATTTTGGAGTCAAGCCTCCAAATAAAAGGTAAAATGGAAATTTTTCCTTCTGTTCACTCTCCCCATCTGCCTGTAAACAGAGGCAGACAAACATCTGCATGAACGATGAAGCTAAGAGATTAAACCTAAAGAGCTTTCCTTCCTTCCAAATAATAGAAGATGTGGAGATTTGACACAAAGGAATTTCCACTCCCTTGTCACATTTACCCCCACCTTTCTAGGAGGTCCCTGAGTCACTTTGTTTAGAACAGAAATAAAAAAAAATGCATCTGAAGAAGCATATAGCTTCTCCATCCACCCTCTACTTTGGTGCTTGACCTGCATTACTGGAACAAGTCTTCACCCTTCCCACTGTCTATACATTGCCCGATTGCAACCAGACTTTGAATTTCCCGCTCTGCCTCTGCTCTGTTTTAGCCTGTTCTGAGAGAAAGCTGCTTCAGTCCAAAACAGCCCTGCAATGTGGTGGAATTTCTCTGTTTTAAAGCTTATTCTACGGTGTTTTTAATAGTTTGTTTTGTTGTTTTTGAAGAATCTCAAAGTATGCAAAATAAGTAGCATAAAAACTTCTCAGATTTTTTATGCTACTTATGTTTTACAATTCACTTGGGTTGATTTGTTATTTTTAAAGCTATTTGCCATAAGATCCTGCTTTGTGACTCTGTGCTTGGGACCCAGGAAATCACAGTGCATGGCTCCCAATAGTATGGCTGTGAGAGTTGCCATGAAATTAAAAGATACTTGCTTCTTGGGAGGAAAGCTATATCAAACCTGGACAGCATACTAAAAAAGCAGAGACACCTTGCCGACAAAGGTTTGTATGGTCAAAATTATGGTCTCCCCAGTAATAATGTATATGACTGAGAATTAGACCCTAAGGAAGGCTTTCTAATTGTGGTGTTTGGAGAAGAGTTTTGAGAATTCCTTGTACTGCAAGGAGATCAGATCATTAAATACTAAAGGCAATCCACGCTGAGGCTGCGTTCCCACCTGAAACAAGAAAACCCCGATGTAAACATGCATTCTAGCTGATCCCACCTCAGGGGTTTTAAATCGCTGTCAATCTCGATCCTGTTGTCCCCATAGAAAATGCTTCAGAATTGCATCAGGGAAAGTGAATCTTTTCTGTCTCCCTTTTGCCATCCTGGGCGCCCACCCCTCTCTTCCGACTGGGTCCTGTGATGACTTGGTGGAGGGTGGTGAATCCCAGGCAGTCAGGAAGCCCACTGCTGCTGCTGCTGGCGTTCACTTCCAGCAAAGGGGTGGAAATAGCTACTAAGGAAAATAGCTAATAAGAATGGCAGCAGCAGGGGAAACGGCTCACAACTGACCAAGCCTCACCTCGCCTCGTCACTTCTGAGTTCTATTTCTTTCTGCAATTCACTGCCTGCCTGGTCCTGTTCACCCTGCCCTTCACCCCTCTTTTTCTCTGAGGTGCAGAGTCACTATAAATGCTTGGGAAGGTCCCTCTCTGCTCCTGCGATGTCAACAGGGAAGCCTTTCTCCTTGTACAAAGTCCCTTTCCTTTTATGATTTTATTTGTGGGTTTCCCACTGTCTTTCTTCTCCTTCACCTTCCCATATTGCCGCCTTTCAGATCTTGGAAAGATCAGCCAAAGATGAAGTGTGTGTGTGTGGAGGCATTCTGGAGCTTTTACAAACCTCTTCTCTCTTTGCTTTCCTCCACTCCTTGATTGGTTAAATAAGATGAAATGCTATGAAAGAGATTTGGACTGGTCTAAAATGATTGATGAAGCAGAGCCTTCTCCGTATAAAGCTGCATACATCGTGGCATAATGGCTGGGTAGTGGCAGGGCCAGCCTCCTACAAAAGCCATGGCCCAAGTGCATTGAGGGGAAACACAGTAAGGGCAGGTGCTCTGTTGTTACCTAATCAATTTATGCACTGAGCCACCAGCCGCCTCCAGGTGCAAAAGCGCACAAGAGGAAGTGAAGGAGTGGGTGGAAAGGGGAGAGATCAGGCCACACACACACACACACACACACACACAGAGGCACAAGCACGCACGCATGCATGCATGTACACACACGCGCGCACACACACACAGAAGCCAACATTTCATCCCTGTAGTCGCTCAGCTTCACTTAAGGCTCCACAGTCATCGGACCAGGCAGCTGCCTCCCTGAGAACCCAGCATGGTACTTGTGTTTCCTTCTCTCACTTACCACCGGCGTCCCTTCCCCCCATGCCCCGCTGGTGACTGAGCATGTGTGCAGCTGGCCAGGTGAGCAGGCAGGCAGGCAGCGCTCTCACGCTCTTTCTGCTGCTGCCACCTTTTACTTTTATATGAAGGCAATGAACACATCATTCTGGACAAAATAAAAAAAAAATCTAGGGGATGGATGTGGCTTTCTGATGAAAGAGCTATAGAAGGGGGTCTTTGAAATAAATAGAAGCTCAGTCTTGGGCAAAAATGCCTGGACAGCACGTGATAAGACAAAAAGGTGCCATGAACTGCTTATGCCACAGTTTCTTGTTGCTGCTGCATGCATTGGGCTGCTAAAAAAGGGAGAAAAGGGAGAAAGTGAGGGGAGGGAAGTGTTGGTGGGAAATGAAACTTTGTTATCAGTGTGAAGTGGAATGGGTGAATTGTTACTTGTTATCAGTGTGAAGTGGCTGAAAATGAAACCGTGTGAAGTGCTCTGCCGAGGAAAAAAGACTTTCTGGCACTTTAATAAATCTGGCAAGGGGCTGTCCTGTGCAGGATGAAACCCCACCCATTTCATGATGCATCTGCCCTAATACTGCTGAACTGTTCCCAAAGGAATAAAGAAAAAGTGTTTTATCAGCAAAAATGGGGGGAAAGACCATATTTTTAATGCGTTTTAAAAAATTTACTCCCCTGAAAGTGAGGGAAGCCAATTTTCCGGCAGTTCAAATTTCATGCACAAACTGTGCCAATGCGCATTTTCACAATGGTGTCATTAAATAAATCATACCAGTTTTTTTAAAAAAGAAGCTGACCAATGTGTGCATACCTGCTTTTGCACACTGATACCTCTTTTTTCAGATTTGTGGCAATACAACTGCTCTTATACCTTGTGGTCAATTTCCCCAGGGGTTTTCTTACAGAACTGATGCAGGCCATGTATTTCCCCTCTGCAGCTACAGCTGTTTGTGCTTTTCATATGGCATTGGGGTCAGATCCTGAACGCCTAAAGACATATGCCTCCAGAAAAACATACCCAATGGCACTACTACTAATGCTGCTGCTTCTCAGACACTTCCACCTGCCTGGGACAACATTTTTAAAACAGTATGTTCTTACATGACTGGCAGAAGGAAAACCTCCCAACTGACAACTGGCAACTCTGAATAAAAGTTCTTTCCTCATGTACCTCTTTGCCTTTCACTATCAGAGTTCTATGGTAGACCAACTAGGAATGTGCACAGATATTTGAAAATTCAAAAATCCGATTGGAATTTGACGAATATCAACATTCAAATTCTAATTGGGTTTTTGAAAATCTGAATTTGAATGGATTTTGAATTTTTGAAAATCTGATATGGATTTTTGAATAGTTTGACTTAATAGATCCATTTATATCACATCCGAATATTGGGTCTATTTGCACTTATAACATGGGATGCTAACGGGATGCCAACAGGATGAAAATGAGATGCGTGCAAATTCAAAAATCAGATACGAATGTTGCCGACATTCATATCATTTGATTCAAAATGGATTAATATTTGAATATTCAAAGCTACTCGAATTCTAATGCAAAAAAATGCATTTGTGCACATCCCTAATGCCTAGGGAGTTTTGAAAGCATGGGAAAACCTCAAACTCTGTTTCTGATCCACAAGGGATTACTCAATTCAACATATTCCAGACATCCTTGAACAGAAGTAGCTTTACTTCCACAGGAGTAGATTGGGATAGGGATGTGCACAAACATTTTTTTTTTTGCATTAGATTCCTATCAAATCAAATGCAAGAAAATTTGTATTCGTTCAAATAGACCCCCTTTGAATGTGGTAGGATTTGATTAGATACGAGTGTTCCATATGAAATCAATACAAAAGTTTGATATGAATCCCATACATATCCTATGTGTTTCTGCTATGCATCCCATACATATCTGCTCAGAATGCATCAAACCCCTCCTGAATCCAGTTTGAATTCACTCTCGGTCCACTTCAAATCCACTCTGGATCCATTGGAGATGCAACTGGGGCAGCTGCTTTCTCACCTCCCAGGTTCATGAATGTAATGAAGCTTTGTACCAATGTTCCGAAGGATTCAGTTTGAATTTGAATGTCCAAATGCAGACGAATTCATAAAAAAAAAAAGAAGAAGAATACAAATATTTGTGCACATCCCTCGATTTGGCTTGAGATCTGCAGCTGTAGAGGACTGAAATCTGGATGAGAAAGCACCCGATCTTCTGTTCCATTGTCAAGATTTGGACCGTCCTGTCCTGTTCTTGGCCTTTTTGGCATGAAAGGACTGACAGGGACCACCCGATCTGGATTTGAAAAGTCTACTGGAAGGGGAAGGCATAACTTTCAGGATGTCACGTTGAAGAAACCTAGGATACCAAGGCACCATAAGGGTTAAAAACAACTGTTAGGAAAAAACAAAGTTGAAAGGAGCCGCCTTTGGTTATAAAGTTGCCTTTGCGTAGTTTTTGTAAGAAAGTAAAGTCTTGCCTGATATAACCAAGTAGGCGTGTGTGTGAACTACTGTTCAACGGGATGGCATGGTCGTAAAGAGCCCAAGGACTGCTAGGTGCTCTCTGTGGCTCTGGAAGCAATTAGGGAGCATCTGAGTGTCATGGAAATCATGCAGGGAAATAATCTGCTTACTCCACTATGTGCATACCTCCATTACTTCTGCAGGCGTGGGTGAAGTGGAGTCTTGCTTGTGCATGACATTGTGATGTGCAGGTGCATTGACTGAACATCATGACATTATATGCATGTGTTACATTCCCCAGCCAACGCTCCCCTTGTGTGATTTCCATGGCACTCATTTGCTCCCTTATTACATTAGGCACCATAATTCGATCTTGTTGAATGCAAACCTATAACTAACTTCTAAATAGAGGTTGCAACTTCATTTATTGAACTAGCTCAGTAATCTATTTATTTATTTATATTTTTATCCTGCCCTATTCCCAGAGGTCTCAGGATGGGTAACAACATCTAAAATGAAACATCATTTAACAACATTAAAACATTAAAACAATAACAGCATCTGCCAGTGGGAAGAGAAACGTATCTCCCCATTTAACCAATGGCCAGGGCAAAGAGCTGAGTCTTCACTGCCTTCCTATACATGCACAGTGAAGGTGATAGATGCACCTCAAGAGGGAGACTAATCCATAGCCTAGGGACCTTCAATGAGAAAGCCCACTCCCAGGTGCCCACTTCTTTTGCTGCTGAAGGTGGTGGGACAACCAGGAGGGCCTCCCATCCAGATTTTAAGGCATGGTCAGGTTGAAACAGAGTAGATGTTCCTTCAGATAATTGGAGTCCAAGTCATTTAATGTGAACCTGCTCAGTAGATAATAACTACCAAGCTTCTTGAAGCTACTTCATTTGATAACTCATACCACTCTTGATTCAATAGTTATAATAACATGTGTGACCTTCAGTCACTATACCAGTTACAAGAAGGAGAGTGGCAGTTAACAATAATATATTACAAATAATTAAAGATTATGAATAAGATGAAAGACAAATTTTATACTGACTTTAAAAAATGCATCTTCAAGCTTTTGATGCCAATAGGCTCCTTTTCATTGGAGAAGACCTCATGTTTTTGGCGGGGGCATATCAGAGATGGTTTTGAGCATGTCCATGGGAGACAAGGACTTGTTGAAAGCAATTTGGATAGCACCCATATCCTGGAATGTGCTTCAAGAAAAGTCAGCTAACAGCAAAATGAAAGTAAAATAATCCAAATACAGGCCAAGGTACAGGAGAAGAATCTAGAATCAATAGCCAAACTAATGATTCATCACAGTGTCTCAAATACAGGCTGACTGAGACAGATACATCTTAAGCTGTTTTTAAAGTTGAAATAATGACCAATTGTTATAGGTGAGGCAGCAAAGAATTCCAGAGCCCAGAGGCTGCAATTGAGAATGCTCACTTTCTGGCATAAGCACCTTTAATTAAATGTAGGCGGGTCCACATCTGGGCGGGTCCTATTTATTTGGGAGAAACACTCCTAAATGGTATGAGGGCTAGATTTTGGAGGGCTTTAAAAGTGATGGCCAACACCTAATACTGAATTTCATTAGGATAGGAAGTCAGTACAGCAAACACAGCGAAGGAGTTAGATGATCATATTTCTAGGCATTACGCTAAAGGCCAGGCTGCTGCATTTGGGACTAGCTGTAGCTGGAATGTGACCTTTACAATACAATAATAAAACCAAAATACTAAGGGCATGTTCCAGTGATGTTAGAATCTGTTGGTCCAGGGAGGGTTGCAATTGTTCAACCAGCTTAACTTGGGTAGAAATAATTGGTTATGAATAAGAGGATTATAGAACCATATTAATAAGGAAGAGATAAGAGATTAGACTAGATTGGGAAGGAAAACCCCTCTTGGGAGAATGTGGTACTACAGATAATGAAAGGCGGAAAAAGAGGAGGGGAGGGGAAGATATAAACTTATCACAGGTGTAGGGAGTAAAATTGAGAATTCATTGTGGTAATGTTGGAGAGATGATATTTGGGGAGAAGAAGAGGATATTCAAGGGGAGATAATTTTCAATTATCACCTAAATTTTAATCCAGTTCCACTCCACTTTCAGAATGAAAGAACACTCTATCAAACTGATTAGGCATTTAATTTCTGCTTTATTTATCTCAAAGGTGGTTTTTCTGAGTTAGATAATGCTGAAAGGAAACAGCTTGGTGCTTTGTTGATGAGTTGTCCCACTTTGAAAGTGGACTGAAGCTGGATTAAAATGTAGGTGTGGATGCAGCCTATAAGTATTAAAAGAACAAACAAAATAGGGTAAAGGAAATGTGGAAGAAGATTTTGTTTGAGTGAAAGGAAGGTAGTAAATGGACACTGGAGAAATGGAAGTATTATTTACTAGATGCAAAAAAAAATAATCAAATTTTAAGTAGTAATAGATTAAGGATGGAAGGAGAAAAGTAGATGGAGATTTGAGAGTAAAATAGAAGGGTACATAAGAACATAAGAACATAAGAGAAGCCTTGCTGGATCAGGC
>MTQE01002208.1:65143521-65165751 GCA_014337955.1 Aspidoscelis marmoratus
AGAAAAGGAAGCCATGGGAAAAGCTGTGCAGCTTTTGTGGTTGCTACAGGAATGGTAGTTCCCAGGAGAGTCTCTTCTCCATCTAAGAACATAAGAACATAAGAAAAGCCTTGCTGGATCAGGCCACAGCCCATCTAATCCAGCATCCTGTCGCACACAGTGGCCCACCAAATGCTCATGGGCATCTCAAGCAGAGACAAGGACAAACCTTCTCCAGCTCTCGAGTCCCAGCAGATGGCCTTAGAAGCGCCCCAGTTCCTCCCCCCCCACAGCCTGAAAGATGCATCTAGACATTCGTTCTAGTAGCCATTGATACATCTGTCATCCATAAATTTGTCTAATCCTGCCTTAAAGCCATCTAGACTGGTAGCTGTCACATCTAGACTGTCACATAAAGCCATCTAGACTGGTAGCTGGCAAATCTTCAGGAGAGGCTTCAGTTATGTACTTTCAATCAAACTGGCTTTAATTATACCTTGAAGGTTACACAAGAACATCCAGGTGGAACATTGCTCTCAGAAGATGACAAGATAAGAGGTATTATAAAAGCTAAACACACAGTTAGCCCATGTCCAGTCAGGATCTATCTAGTCTCTTCAGCAGTCTGCAAAACATATGTTTCCACTAAAGCATACGTTTTCTCTAAAGATGACTAATTGCCCCATCGAAGTCTCTATGAGCCGAAGTAAATTCCAAGAATTTGCCAAATTAATTCCAAAATCTAAATAGTTCAGTGGCAGAAAACAGGAGCAGCTTTCCTCATTTTACTCCAAATCAATTACGTGTCTAGGTGAATATTCAGCACCAGAATGACAGAAGAATTTGTGCACTTTGAGCCAAGTCCGTGACCTCTCTCACCTGCAGCCACTGTTTTGGACATCTAGTAATGAATAGGTCTACTATCTTTCCTCAGTGTTCTTCCGGTTTGCATTTCAAATACTCAGAAGACGGGCAGAAGGAAGGCAGAAGGCTGGAACGCTGAAGCAGTCTGATCTTAAATCTTAAAGCTCCAACTAGAGAATAAACTAGCAAGTTTATGTTTTTATTCTTCCGGCTTTTCCCTGTTTCATTTGTTTAGGGAAAATATGCAGGTTTCATTTAATCTGCATCTTGGTCCCTGTGGTAGTAACAATAAAGCAGGTCTTCAACAGCTGTAGCTCCATAGCATTCCAGACAGAGGGCAGCCATGAGCTCAGTCATGGTTTACATGTTTGCTTGATGGCCATAAATACTCTTTTCAAGAAAACAATGTCTTACCTCATAACTCATGGTAGTGGTAGCCAACTACTCAAGATCGATTATTGGATGGTACAGTAATGAGTCCTAAGGCTTATACTTGACACAAAAATCATCTTGTCAAGACAACACTGCTGCCAGTGTTGATTACTAGGAAATGACATCTGGATCCACCTCCATTAAATCTCTATGAGACCTATCATGAACACTGACTGTATCAAGTAATAGAAATTACCAGAACATCAAGCCCATCTGAAGCCTTCATGAGGATACCAATCACTAATCTCAGTAAAACAACTGCCCAGTTGAACATAAATGTGGACATCACTTCACCAACAAGCAGACAATGTGGACTGTGAAGGTGAAGCAAAATGCCTACAAAACTGGCTGAGGATGAGAAACTGCAGTGACCAGGAGTTCAAGTCTACTATAATCTGACTATGAAGACCTATACAAGCAGCTAGGCACACTGGATGGCACAAATAACTCTTATGACTTCCCCAAGCATTCCAGTGCTCCTCTCAAGTCCAGTGCTCCTCTCACACTAACATCGAGAATGAAACCAATCATCTTCTACAACAGCCAAAAGGATGTCATCCAGGCCAGTCACTTCCACTGTTCTTTGTCTTGAGGATGGAAAATGAGACTGTAACAGTCATATCAGGTACAGGGCTGGAGACAGCACTGTCTTTAGGCTGTAGTGGGTGTAGAAACTCTTCATATTTTGCAAAAACTGCGATGAAGAGCTCCCACATGTACCACTGATTAAGCTAATGTTGCTTCTGGTCCCTGATCAGATGAGGGACAATGGAAGTGATTGGCCTGGATGACATTCCAGCCAAAATCTAGAGTTGTTTGGAGCACAGAGAATAGAACGTCTTATGGCACTGTTCAACAAAATTGTAGAGGACAATAAATAATCCTCAGCCTGGAGGACCAGCATTAGTGACATACATGACTGCACAAACTACAGGCCAATCCACCTGTTGTGCTACATGATGAAACAAATGCCTACTAGATACAGTTCTTCAAGACACTACTGACATTTTACCAAACTAGTATGGCTTTGTAAAGAATGAATGATGCAATACTTGCTGCCTGCCTCCTGATAGAAAAACACCATGAGAAGAAAACCTCCATCTGTCATAGGCCACGTCCCCATGCAAGCTGTTTGGAGCAGGATCGGAACGCATGGGACCGGGAGCGGGTTCAAGATCTCTCCCAGCCCATCCCCATGCCATTCCCGGTAATGGAGGCTGGATGCGGATTGGGTGCGGATGGAGGCATCCCCATGCAAACCATGCCAAACCCTGGCAGGGGGAGCAGCAGCACCTCCTCTCCGCCCCCTCTCTCCTCATTGGAAGCCGGATTGACGTCAGCCCACCCCTGTGCTACCAGCTGCAAATGCCGCATCCCCTCCCCCTTAGTGGCACAGAAAGCCAGGACTGGGCTGGGAGGCACGGGAAAAAGTTGAAATAAAGCTTAATAACAATAATAAATTTATAAATAATTTTAAAAGACTGAAAGACTACAAGGTTCAGCGGCAGTTAGACTCTTGAACAGTTTTGCGCACCTCTGCTTCACCGCGAACCACGAGAACACCCGTCAAGTTTAAAAGGGAGAAAAACAAGCTTTTATCATGATTGCCTTGGCGATCAGGAAATGGGGGTTGAAAATTTTTGGAATTGGAACAAAAATCAAACCATTATTTTGCCTGCCTTGGCAATTGGGAAATGGGGGTGGAAATATTTCTGTGGAAAATGCACAAAAATTAAGCCATTATCCTGACTGCCTTGGTGATCAGGATTTTTCCACTCTCAAAAAATGTCAGCAGCTGCAATCCCCAATGCACAGGGCAGGAATGGCAAGCACACCCCACTTCCCAATGACATGAGCACCAATCTCCTCCCCAGATAGTCCAGGACGGTCCCCATGTGCGGTCTCTGCTCACCAAGCAATGCGTAGCAGGACCCCAAACCATGCCGAGACTTGTTTTTTCGGGTAACAAATTTGGTCCTGGTCTGGCATGGTTTGGGGGGATTTGGTCCGCTTTCCGTGGACCAAATCCCAAACGCATGGGGACGCCCCTTGCTGAGCCCACATTTGGTACCGAGCCAAACGTGCATGGGGACGCATCCATAGTCTGCACTAGCATGTGGGTAGCAGGCCCCTGAGATATGTTTCAGAATAAGGCCAAGTGCAGAAAGGCCCCTGGACATCACAGTTCAAAAATAGAAACTGGGGTAAGTCAACACCAGAGATTTTAGGATTGCAGGCTAGTCAATCAGCAGGCGTTCAGTGGAATTCAAGGCATGAACACAGGGTCTCTGTATATTAAAAATGATGATACCAGGACAGAGCAAGGAGCTATTAAATGCTGAATATTCTCCGATTCATTATAGCAACAGGTGTGAGAGTAAGGAAGCATAGCAAGAAGCTAGGTCTATCGAGCAGCTGTTGGCTTCCATTCGAAGGTCACCAGATGAAGCACTCATCCTGTCAGCAGTTGACAACTCCTTTTGCACTACCATCAGAACAATACTGGGAGTGTGGCATTCATTATGTCACCAGAGAACTCTCCTATACCAAGATAAGCTCCTGTGAGACTCCCCCAATAGATCTCACAAAGGACATGGAGAAAGGAGGCAGCTTAAAGAAGGCTTTGAGATGGGATTGTTCACACACCAGTCTGCCCCTCCTCCTCTCTTGCTAGAAAGGGTGGATTAGAAACATGAGGGCCACACACACTGTCACTCTGAGGCATCTCTGTGAACCCCTTTTACTATGTCTAAATACAGCCTTCATGGGAGGAACAATCCTATGAAGAAATGCCAGGCAGAAATAAGCAGTTGGTCTTACTGGATTGTTGCTGGGTTTTCTGTAATAGCAATTTAGCATGGTTGTACTCAACTAACCCAGGACTACATTGGTATTGCTACAAATATACAGTATATAGCAATTCCAATATAGTCCTGTGAACACTGGGGTTTTTTTTACCTACATATGGAGGTATCTATCTAGTATGTTTGCTGGCGGGTCTGTCTCTCCTGCAGTTGTTGAATGTACAGAAGCTACTTGGAAAGAAAATATGATAGCTGCAAATGTATGTATGTTTAAGGACTACTTCATGGCAGCAGTCCTATTACTGGATAAGCCCCCATTAGTAGATTGGAATCAACGAAGTAGCCCTCCGCAATGATGGTGCTGTGGTCAGGTTTACACTGGAGTGTTATGCCTCCATGCTTAACTGGCCTGAAGTCATCTTATGATCTTTATGACTGAATGGTAGCTGGAATTTGAATTTCTCTAGTCATTGCCCAGTTCTATAACCGCCTCTGCCATGCTCCCGTTAGAAAAGTCAGTGCGAGGCTTAACAAATGCATAATGGAATTGTGGCTGCATCCAAATAGTGAGAAGATGATATGGGGTGTGGTGTCTGCATGTCATTGTTTCCATTTGGCCTGTGGCTGGCCTGTGAGGCACCAAAACTACCCTTGGAGGGGTCCTGCTGGTAAACCGTAGCAAAGAACCCTGGGGTGATTTTGCCCTCTTGTGTCCCTCCTCCTAATGTCTAGAGAGATGGTGTGTGTGTGGAAAGAAGTGGCTTACTTATGTCATCTTCTACTTCCTATTTATTTTGTTCTTCAGCTTTGAAGTCTGCAAGGTTGGAGGTGCCAGTTTTGAACATGTGGTGCCTCCTGTCCTAGCTGGAGGAATGAAATCATACTTCAGGACTGGCTTGCCAAACACTACAGGGTGCACTCAGATAACTGCAAATTCTGGATTTACTGGTATTATATTACCTCATTCCCTTTTTGTTTTGCTTTAAAGATAGATGCAGTATGCCACTTGAAAATTTGGAAACCTTTAGCCATGCAGGTTTTAGAGACCTTCTCTACTAAGGGTGCATCCCCATATGCATTTAAATTTGAATTGAATCCGAATTCGGGATCCAGCATCCCAATTTACTTGTGTATTAATCTGAATAGAATCTGAACTCAGCATCCAGCATCCAGCATCCAGCATCCCCATACAATATCTTAATACCGGATTTTATGAGGACTATCCTGCCGAAATCCGGAGGAAAAAAAGTGCTGATGAAAACAGGAATCAGTCCCCCTTTTGGAGCTGAGTCTGCTTATTTCCCCCCACATGGGGACGGTACCAGACTACTTGGAGTGGAGGTCTAGTCTTCCGGCCAACGGCAGCCAGCTGTGGGTGGAATTTCACAGATGTGAAGCTCCCCCCTCCCTTGTCATGCTCACAATGCTAGAGCCCTGATTGAAAAAAGGCAAAAAGGGGTGAGAGTTGCTTGATGCAAATTTGCCTTTAAAACATTTTTGCTGGAAACATTTATATTTTTTCTGATGATTGTTATCAGAAAGATACATTTTATAAGCAATAAGGCTTTGCAAAAAGCAGCTCTGATTGTGCTGTACTCGCTCCTTTGCTGATCTGCTTGAGTGCACAGTTCCCAGTAATGTCAAAAGGGAGAGGTGTGAAAGGAGAAAGTAATCAGGTTTACATTTTTTAAAAAAAGTGCCAGCTTTTAATTTAAGCTCTCCGGCTGCAGCTCTAGAGAGTGAAGGGGAAAGTTTTGCTGCTTTGATTGCAGGCAGGCTTTGCATGGGGGGGGGGAATTTAAAAGTCCTGTTTATGTGGGGATGGCTATATTTGGATTAATTGCCATGCACTCTATTCGGATTAAAAATAGTCCCCAAAAATAGTCCAACAAGGACTAAACCAGGACTAAAAAAGCTAAGTGGGGATGCACCCTAAATGACATTAACTTCAGCTTAAAATCCTACTTCTAGGATTGTTAAATTGCACCAAATGTGTAAATACTTTGTTATCTTGACCAGAAAGCTCATCTTTGTTCTTCTGATGCACAAAAGTGCCCTGCTTGTCTAACAGCTCTATTGCATCTTTGACGAAACAAATCAGTGAGCAAAGCCACAAATGGCCACAGTCTAAAGCCTCTTCATTTTTTTCTCAGGCACAGTTTCTGGTGGCGTCATAAGGCCTCTTGTTTGAAAGAGGTGAGGATAACAGGGATCCAGCCCCACAGGGCTTCCAAAAATTATCTTCACAATAACGCAGAGGACCAAAAAGATGAGCCATAGGCAATAAGCAACGGGAAATGAGTGCTTTTGTGGGACATCACTGTAATCTCTATTTAATGGCTTTTTATTGGAAGATTTATTTGACCATTCCAGATTTTGCCCCCCCTTCTCCGTTCTCATTTTTATAAGCCATCTAGTGTGTGGAAACGTCAGTTCTGGGCATGTTCACGTCCCTGGAGTCTTGTTCAGACATTTAGTGGAACATTTTCTAATTCAAAAGATAAACACTTCTGTTGGACTTGTGGGGCGGAAATTGTTTTTGTCACAGCAGGTGTTGCCCATTAGTTCTACTCAAACTGAACAGTCGAACCCAGGCTTTCAATGGGATACATAATCAAGCCCTTACATCACTGTGAGATGAACTGTACTTTAGCCTCTTTCTTGTTTGGACTGTTCTTCCTCCATGAAACATCCTGTTCTGCAATCCTCCCAACTCTTCATGTGCCACACAGCATTTAGAATTTCATCACCCCTTAGGCATACAGGCTGCGCTTTGTGCAGAGGGCCCAAAAGAGCATAGCATGAAGGATGAGAGACGAAACCAAAGCTTTGTAAATTTTTGGGTGGACTCATATCTGTGGCAATCCCACCATAGTTCCACTTTATACCCCATAAAAAGCATGAAAAACTATTGCTGGAAAACACAGTGTTGGTGGTGAGTTTTCCAGCACTAGTGCATTTACACACCTTCTGGACAGAATTGCCATTGTTGCTTCATTGCATGAGAGATGCCCATGCATGCATGATGGTGGTGATTTGCACTTCCAGGTATTCGGTATACTCGGTATACAAAGACAGTGCTTGGTCAAAGTGCTGTCAGGCTAGCCAGCAATAATGGTGATGGGAAAATATTCCACATAATCATTTGCTAGGGGGATATCGAGACACTGTCTGGAGGCAGCCTTCCTCTCATTCCCATTGAAATCTCTCTTGAAATATATTTAGGGCCTTAAATTATAATGCTGCTTGACGATATAGCAGTGAATAATTTCTACTGACATGAACCTACTTTGGATATAGAAACTAGCTGGAACAGCCAAGCAACTTACAAGACTGTGTGTTTTTGCTTTACGGGTGGCAAATCAGAGGCCATGCAAGCATTCTAGAAGTATTTCTAGAAGAGTGGGTGTTGTTTGGACATGCCTATGAGATGGCTGTGGCCGGCTGCACTTAGCTGCCTTGGCAAGAACCACTCCTCGCACATGAGACCTAATAATCACCTAAAAGAGCTGGGGTGGCTGCCAGAAGCAGCAGGTGATCTTTAGGAGAACTTTTATTTTGGGTTGCACTATCCAGCCGTGCTTCAGGGCACTAACTCATTAGTAACTCATGCAATAAAGAAATTTAACTATAGTTTTTTAATATATCTAATTGCACAATTTTATATTATTGTGGCATTGCTTAATGAGCCAGGTGCATGTTCATGAAGATTGCTTAAGTCTCAGCACATATATTACTCTGGAAATAAATGTCTTATTTTAAGGCATCACTTTCTGGGCACTGCTGCAGGAAGAATATGAGAGCAAGATAGATTGTTATGTCTTTTCATATGCCTGAGGATTTGGCCCTTTCTGTGCTTACCTTTAGTGAGGACTAAGGGGATGAAAAGTCAACATTAGTGTCTCCTAGCTGGAACACACGATCTGTATTAGATGGCACATAGTCCCAACAATAGACTAGCAGTAGACCAGATTTGAATGTCAGACGAGGCCAGCATAAAACAAAAATCATCCAAGACCTGGTTATGGATCAATGGGCTGATCTGACATGTGGGTCAATATACTGAGTAGACCAGAGGCCTTTTTGCACTTAGGCCTCTGGGATGCAATGAAGACAGCTCTGGTACAGAGCATACACACTTTAATAAGACTGCTTCAGACTAGAAGATTCTCCACCCGTACCAGTGCTGTCCTAATTGCAGCCAAGGTGTGGAACACGAAATTGTGCTCCACACACACCTAAGCTATTTCCCCAGCTTAACTCAAGCATCCAGCGAGGAGAGCATTCACTCTTCTTCCAGGACTGCTACAGAACTCCCACCTCCTGGCTGGCACAATTGGCTGCCACTGCCCACCTCACGTTAGGTGATGCACCGCCTGCTGACAGGCGGACAATAGGTCCACCTTGGGGGAGGTGAGGGATCGAACTGACTGGGTGGGATGCCCCAGTGCTGCCCTCTCACTGTAGCACCACCCAGGGGAATGCCTGGATGCCCCACTGCCATCCCCCCTCTGCCCCTCTACAATCCATGGAGCATTTCCTCCCCCCATCTGGCAATATCACAGGGCTTTTCAATACAGCCCTGTGATATTGCTGAGAGGAGGGAGGAGCCCCCCTGCAAATCATGGAGGAGGCAGAGGGAGGATGGCATGGGGCATCAAGGCAAACCCCCCAGGTGATGCTGCAGTGAGAGGGCAGCACGGAGCCATGATCCAGGGGTCTGAAGGCACCCAGCCTGGTTGGATTGAACCCTCCCCTCCTCTGGGTGGACCAATCAGCCACCTGCCAGCAGCTGACACTTCACCGAATGCGTGAGGCAGGTGATGGTGGTGACCAATCGCACCAGCCAGGGGGTGGGATTTCTGGCTTCCATGGCAGCGTTGTGGGCTGGTACATGCCAGTACCATATGCATTCTGGATGGTAAGTGACGCTTGGAGCAGGCTTCCCTCTCCAGCCAATGCAAATGCTCTTCCTGTACCTGGCCTGTACTGGGCTTAGTACACCATCCACTAGGAAGTCCAGTGTGAAAAGGCCCCTTGTCTCACCCAGCTTTGCCCCCCAGCTTGCTGAATGTGGCATTGTTCCAGACTGGCAGGGTGGAAAAAAGGAGTTTCTGTGATCCTCAGGACTTGTATCCCACTTGTCAGATGGCCAGTTTTCTCTGTGACTCAGTGTGAGGAGCTGCTTCTGATGTTGGATCAGAGAGGCAGAATAGGATATTGCTGGTATACTGCATAACCCACTGCCCAGAAGTCTACTCAGTGCCACGATTGGCCATGCGAGAGGGGTGTGTTCAATCACAGGCTAACCTGGGCATGGGTGTGTGATCGATCACAGCATGGGAGAGTGATTGATCAGTGCCTGTACAGACACTTTGTGCCCCACCCACCAAATGCAGTGAACTGGAAACGGAGCGAATGGTTGCACTGCTGGATGCTTCAGGTAAATTTCTAGTTAATATTGGTAAAGGTATATAGAGCATGAAATTATGTTCAACACCTAATCAACAATTAGCGAGCTTCTGGGGATGACGGGTATGTTTGTAGGCTGTAGCAGCCTAGTTGATGTGCCTATGCTCTTCCCCAGATGTTCACTATTTCTTTACTACCCAAGTGTGAATAGGCCTCAGATAATTGTCTTGGGCGTAGGGAAGTGCACGAATATTCAAAGACATTCTAAATTCAATCGAATTCATCCAAATTTCAACATTTGAATTCAAATCTAATGTCCATAAATTTGAATTTAAACATTTGAATGAATTTCAAATTTTTGAATCTGTTTGTTTGAATTATTCGAACATTCTTATGTGTATGAGTTTGTACACGATGCATACTTGCATGTACGCATCTTTCCTGCATCCGTACACATTTGACGGATCTGTATGGGACGCAAACAGCTTGGATACGGGATAAATACGGGATACATACGGACATGTACGGATGCATACAAGATGAGTAACAATGCATATAGGCATATACGAATGTTGTCGACATTTGTTAGTGAAAATTCAAACTGAAAATTTGAACAAATAGATTCGAATTTGGGTAAATTTAAATTTTAAAGATTCGAATCAAATTTAATTTTCATCCTGAAAATTGCATTCATGTACACCCCCTACTTGGAGATTTCAGTTCCCTCCTTGGGAGTTATTCTATGGGAACCCTCAAGGGTTGATCCTATCCCTTTTGCTTTTTAAACACATTTGTGAAACTGCTGAAAGACATCACACAACTGCTTTGGCCTGGTGTGGTTTATGTTGCACTATGCTTGCATGGGTTAAGTAGTCCCTGGACAACCTCCAACCTTTTGGGTTTCTAGCCAGGCCCTTGTAGGTGGCCTCTTTTTGTATTCTGGCCTACAGTGGTGTGCTGTCAACATGTCTTCATGCTCAGGGTTACTGGCCATGGCTTGCTGGAAGACCTTGTTATTGAGCTCTAGCAGTAAAGTGAGCTACTGTTTTGCTTTCTCCTCCCCCATGAGACTTGTAGTCCAAAGGATGCTAGAAAAAGCTACTAGTGGTAGCTTTGGTGGTAGAGCTACATAGCATTCATGCATGTTTTCTGCAAATAGATCAGTCCAAGTTGCTTGGAAGTGTCCTTACATTATAGTTACGGAACATAATTTATTTGAACTTCAGGAGAGTCCTGTAGCTAATACAGCAGTTCAGTGTTATACAGTATAGCTAACATGAATATGACATGACCTTCCACATTGTTCTCAGCTTTTCTTTTGCTGAGTGCATTTCTTGGCAATCTCCAATATGATGATTTATGAAAGCTACTTCCTGCCAGTTTAGCTGGGATTCTACCCAAAAGGTTTACCAATCAGAAAGGGTGAAGAACAGACCATGCTTCACTTTCACTGGTAATCTTAGAACATTAAAGAGTTCTTTGGTGGCACAGTTACACACATACTTTAAATTCATATCTCACAGAACCTTAAAGAATTAGCTAGTCTTCCATACCTTGGTGTGATCTTCTGATATTGTTGCTGAGGAAGAAGATGCAGCTTCAAAGATGTAAGCCAGTGGAATTTAGCACCAGACAGGAAGTGACCTTGATGTCGGCCATTTTCTGTCTGGAGTTATGTTATGCCAGGTAGAAAGTGGCCTAGGTACCCCTTCTGCCACCATCACACTAGACAGTGGGACTGGCTACACAGGAGAATGCAAAGAGCCCTCAGAGTTCATTGCAAGGCTTTACTAGCAGCATTATTCAAGGGTAGGTTTTATGATTTGGCAGTTAGTTGCAGGCCCAATGACGGTGATGACATGTAGTTGCTGGGCCCAGGAGCTTTTAGTGAACATTCTTTTTCATATGTCTGGATCTAGCCATATAGTTGTTAGGACCCTACTCATTCATATGCTAATTTCTTGAATCTGTGCAGAGCAGCATGTAATTAAGCATGCAGACTACCAGTTCGGTAGTCTACTTGAGCTAATCAAGTAGAGAGCTGGGGCCTTTCTGCACTTGGCCTCGTAGTTTGCTTCCAGAGCCCTCCCAGAGAGAGCATCTGCACTGGAAAGGGCTTTTCCAACTCAGAAATGCCCTGTGCAGGAGCACACTGGAAGCAACTTTGTTCTCCACATGTTGACATGTTGACATTAGTCATGTCTGCAGGCTAGTCCATCCACACTTCTATGGTGCATGGAGGGGCACGTGACACACTGTAAGCATGCTGGTGCACTGAGTGACATGCTGGCACCTCTGTGTGTGTGTGTGTGTGCATCACGTCACCGTTGTCCCAGTGTTGGCAGCATCCAGAGGCAAGATGGCAGCACATGGACACTCATCTGCACTCCAGGTAGGTCTGGGGATGTGTGGGAAGTGGGCTGGCATGTACTAGCATTCACTTGTGGGACTGCTTAGTACACACGTGGGGAACTTCGACCTTTGCCATATCTGAATAGGTTAAGGGTACAGTGAGTACATATTTGCTCCTTTCTACATCTTACTTTGAAAATAATCTAAGAGAAATTCATTTTCAGATTTGGAAGCAATGCCTAGTTTGATGAACATGATTATCAGGCATGCTTGCAAGAGAGGGGAAAACACATGGATATTAAGATAGTATAAATTTTGGAAAGCCAGAATTTCAAACAACATTAAATTTTAATTGAAAATTAGTCATCTGGGGCATATCAGTTAGCATCAAAGTGATCCTATTATTCTAACCTTTAAGCAAAAGAGAGAGGGAGAGAGATTAGTATAGACTGTGGATACACTCCCCTCTCCAGCAGAAGTTAGCAAAAATGAGGTAATTATATTACCCAACTTTTTGGATAAATGCAAGACTTGCATTCTAAAATCCACCACTGCATCTACGCACAGCAGAAAATTGCTGGAAACCAGGAGGATAGCAGCTTGCCTGTTTACTTTTTCTTAAAGAAAACAATTGACTCTTCAGACCTCATTTCAAAATGACTGGAAACAGATGGCCTGAGAGATGCTTCCCAGCCCCAGAGCATCAGGGTAGTTATGAATTCCTGGGGGCTTATGTTATGCTTGTTTGCCTAAAGTATTAGTAGAAGTGGGCAAAATAAAATGTGTTGAAATATTACCCAAGGCAGAACTGAATGGCTTTCTACCTAACAAATTTGTCGTTGTATGTTGGAATTTGAAAGTCTGTTTTCAGGTTTCTGTGTTTCTGTGGTTGATAACAACAATAATGCCATTGTTAAAAATGGATATGTCAAATAAAACATAATTTTCTGAAGGAAGGAGGCAGAGCTGGAGGGTTTGACAAATCACCACCATTGATTGGTGAATCACAAATCACCAACTTTGGGAGACTTTGCTGAAGATGTTTCAGACTATGGCACCATCTGCCTGAGTTAAAAGGCTTAGGGTCTTTTTGCACTTGTTAATAGACAGGCCCCACTGCCCTCTGCTGTCACCGTCCTAAGTTGGCTAACCCCTCCCCAGAACAATCTAGGAAGAGCTGTCCATGTGAAGGCACACAGATGCAAGCTCTCACCCTCTTTTTTTTAATCCTTGACTAATAAGGAACTGATCCCTCAACTACTGCTTTCTAAATTGGAAGCTGATGATGGCAGACCACTTCTGTATCTCAGTCAAGAAAATTCCTCGGAGGTGCCCATGTAGACAACCAAGAGTCAGCCACAACTCGATGGTATCCAACAACAATAAGAGAGGGCTTGGACGCCCACCCATCTTCTCAGTAGAAGGAAAGCTACCAGAAAGAATGAAATATGTTAATCATGGCTGCCCTAATTAAACCCATCTCACAATGAATAATAGAACGTGCTGGTAGTTGTGCTATGAATCATGTTGCTGTTTTTTTCCCACAGAGGAGGAAGGAGAGGTGTAAGAAGGTGGCTTTCCTTCCCTAGGCCTGTGAAACCTATGATTACAAAATTATTTTTTAAACCTTGGCCATTCCTAAGATTTATACAAGAGAATAATAGTGCCATAAGAGAAAAAGCCAGAAGACAGGTACTCTGTCCATTGATGAGGATGTCTAGAAGAGTTCAGAATTGCAGAATTTGTACCCATTTGCCAGAAGCTGCACAGACCTGGGATGAAAGGCGGGGTCTAGGAATAGACTCATTCTTTTAAACAAGATAGAAAGCCAAAAGAAACAGTGGCAGACGTGGTGGCAACTGTACCTGTTGGCGTGCAAGTGAAGAAGAAGAAGAAGAAGGAGAAGAAGAAGAAGGAGAAGAGTTGACTTTTCTATGCTGCTTTTCTTACCCATTAAAGGGGACTCAAAGTCAATGACAAATCTTTCTATTCTTCTCCCCACAACAGAACACCCGGTGAGGTAGGTGGGCCTGTGAGAGCTCAAAAGAGAGCTGTGACTAGCCCAAGGTTGCCCAGCTGGCTTCATGGTGGAGGGCGGAATCGAATCCAGTATTCCCAGGTAAGAGTCCGGCTCCTTAACCACTAGACCTTATGGAAAACTGTAGATAGAGAAGATAACACACAAATGTATATCTGTGCAGGTCTCCAAAGTTGCTGAAAGGAAAATGTTTTTAGCTCTATTTTCCCCAGGGAAAGAACATTAACCTGCTCTTCTTCTTCTTCTTCTTCTTCTTCTTCTTCTTCTTCTTCTTCTTCTTCTTCTTCTTCTTCTTCTTCTTCTTCTTCTTCTTCTTCTTCTTCTAATTGTGCTGCAATCAGAGGCCTTTTTGCACTAGGCCTTTTGGAATGTGTGGAGGACACGCCGGGGTGGAGCATTCACTCCTCTGGGCTGGTGGTTCCATTCGGAATTGCCCCTGCCTGTCCCAGCGTGTCCTCCACATGTTCCGGGTGTAGAGCACTTCATTGTGCTCTACACCAGGCCCAGCATGTTCCGTCCCATCCCTGGCCGTTCAGGGAGGGAAGTGATCTCATGTCTCCCTCCCTGACAGCTGAAGGACGCGCCCCCACTGCCACTATTGGGCCAAAATCAGCCCAACAGCTGGCAGGCCCATGCAAATCACTCACCTTGTCAGGCCTGGGGTGCGATCTGATGTGGTCTGTGCAGATGCGTGGACTTTGGAAGAGGGGACCCAGTGGGTCCCGTCTACCAGGAGCACGTGCGCCTGTGCAGACCACGGCAGATTGCACCCCGGACCCAGCAAGGTGAGTCATTGTGAGCGTGTGTGTGGGGAAGGGTGGCTCACTCCTGGCTCCTGCAGTCCCATTGTGACTGCAGGAGTCGGGGGGGGGGACGACGCCCAGTTCAGTCTCACCTCACCTCTTTCCAGGGTGGGGAGAGATTTTACTGTGGCTGTCTTTGGGCTGGGTGATGTGGGGTCCTTCGGTAGACCGGGCCCAGCCTGTCAGTGCTTCAGCTGGGCCCAATATACTGAAGAACCCCACATTGCCCGGCCCATTGGGGACAATTGCCAGACTCTGTGGGTCTCAGTTGCCTAGATCTAGGCAGCTGAGCCCACCAGATGCCCTCAGGACCACCCCCACCCCAGGTACCCACCCCCTGGCCTGGGGACATGTGTGCATGCACCCACCTGATCGCTGTCCCAGTATGAAGTGGGCTGGCTCAGCCGGTGCCACACTGCGTCTGTGCGCGGCGTGGGCTGTGATTGGCCAGCCTGGCCAATCACAGCTCGCACCACATACAGACGCAGCACAGCACTCGCTGAGCCAGCCCACTTCATACCAGGACAGCGATCAGGTATGTGCTGCGTGTGTGCACAATCTCTGGGCCAGGGGGGTGGATGGGTGCCCAGGGGAGGTTCTTGCCAGCTGTAGGGGACCTCATCTCGTTCCCTACAATGTGCAGGAAGCCGGGGAAGGGCCCTGTCATGTCTGCTCGCCCCTGGGTCTTCCCTCGCCCAATGGTGGACAGGCCTGGGAGGGGTGTCCTGGCTCTGGGCCAGCCTTTTCAGGCTAGGACAGTCCGGGGCGCTTTCCTCATCCTGGGTTTGGCAATGTGAACACTTATTCGCTTTGAACAGAAAGGCCCTGTCCCCATGCAATTTTGGTACAGTTCCAAGCACAAGATCGGCACTGTCCTTCCCCATGGGTTTTGAATTTGGTCTGCAAAAACATGACAACCCCTCCCAAACCGTGCCAGAGAGGTGCCAAATTTGATATCTAAGAAAAGAAGTCTCGGCACACTTCGGGGGACCGCTATGCATTGCTCAGTGAGCCGGGAACACACATGAGGTCACTAGCGGCCTAACGGAGAGGAGATGTGCACTCACATCATTGGGAGGTGGGGTGTGCTTGCTGTCCCTGCCCTGTTGGTTGAAGATTGCGGCCGCTGACTTTTTAAAATGCCAAATGCAAAGGCAGTCTGGAGAACGGCTTGCTTTTTAAATTTTCTGCCATTTTCACAGAGGTAATTCCAACCCTGTTTTAAGAATGCCAAGGCAGGCTGCACAATGGCTTGATTTCTGTTCCATTTGCAACCCCCATTTCCCTGATCTGCAAGGCGATCATAAATAAAGGCTTTATTTTCAGTTTATGGGCGTTCTCGTGGTCCCCGGTGGAGCAGAGGTGCGCACAACTGCTCAAACGCCTACTGCTGCTAAACCTCATAGTGGCTTTTAATTTTTTTAAAAAAGTTATTTTTATGAATGAAATTTTATTTTAACTTGTTTCTATGCCTCCCACCCCAGTCCTGGCTGTCCATGCTGATAAGGGAGGGGGGAATGCAATGTGATCATAAATAAAGGCTTGATTCTCAGTTTACAGGCGTTCTTGCGGTCCCTGGTGGAGCAGAGGTGCACACAACTGCTCAGGCACCTACTGCCACTAAACCTCGTAGAGGCTTTCAATGTTTTAAATTTTTTTTAAAAAGCTTTTTTTATGAATGAAGCTTTATTTTATCTTGTTTCCGTGCTTCCCACCCCAATCCTGGCTGTCCATGCCACTAAGGGAGGGGAGGATGTGGCACAGGGGTGGGTTGACGACAGTCTGGCTACCAATGAGGAGAGAGGGGGCACAGAGGAGCGAGCGCTGCTCCACCGTACCAGGGTTCAGCCTGGTTCTCATGGGGATGCCTCCACCCGGGCCCAACACGTACCCGTCCCACGTTGCCGAGAATCTCATGGGGATGCCTGAAATGCGTTCCTGGTCCCATGCCTGGCCCATGTGTGCCCAAACAGTGCCCAAAGTGTGCCAAATGGCCAGCATGGGGACACAACCAAAGTGATTCCAAACCCAGAAGTGCAACTGAAGCCTGATATAAAAGCTTCAAATTATTTATGTGAGCAGTGCACAGTTAGCTGTGATTGCTGTTGGCATAAACAGCAGGGAAACAGTATCTTATGGAAGGATGGCTGCACAGATTCTCCCTCAACTCTCTTGTTGTGTAATGTACATGGGTGTCAGAATGACTGAGATCCTCATATGCTGGAGCCTTTGACTATGGCATTAGAAGCATTTAATTAAGTGAAACATCTTATTCTTTACTCACTTTTGATACAATTTTGGTGTAAATGATACTTGGCAAACCTCACACTTAAAACATTTTGTGACATATTATCCTACCTCCGCTGGTGTGCAATGCTAGTTTTTTCTTTGGTTTTTAAGCCCACAGCCATGTGTATCAGTTATTGAGAACAACTGCTTTGGGTGGCATGCTTCTGAGAATGAGAAATTGCTCCTTGCCTGGGATTCTTGACTGGTCTACATTTAGTACTGTTGGTCTTGACTATGAACATTCTATTTTGGATCTGAGTAATGCTGAATTGACTAGGTTGGAGAATAGGAGCATAGGAAAAGCAGAGCCCTCATCATTCGGCCTTTGCTGCCATGGCCATTTGAGTGGGGGAAGAAGGCTTGATTCTTTCTACATTTGCCTTTACTGGTTGGGGGGGGGAATCCCTTTTCCCTTAATAAGGGTGAATTTGTCCCCACCCCACCCCATCCCATCTATCCACTCTATTTGTTAATGGCAGGCATCCTTCTGGCAGCTTTTCACATGCTACATGTGGGGATAACATGTTATTTTCCTAATATTTGAAGATGATGAGGAAGCTGTGGGAAAGGCTCTACAATAGGGAAACATTATGGTCAATAATGGTCTAAGGACTATGGTCAAAAATTCACTTTCTTGTTAAAAAACAGCTGTGCAGAACAAACAAGGGAAAAAGTGTAATCAGTATTTTGAACATATGTGATGTGCAAAGGTACAGCTAGCACTAATTTCATAAATTGGTAGCACTCAGCTTATATCTAGAGTCCTGTAGCTTGGACTTGTCTTATAGAAGATTATAAGGTTTCTCTCCTGAGCCCTATAGCTAATGTTTCAGTTTGATATAATAATAGCAGTGAGGCCTTCTAGGAAACCTATTTTCAGGAGAACATTGTAGGAGCTAAAAGTTACCTAAACCTGACTGTGCTCATTTTGCTGTTGACCTTATCTTCTCCTCTTGGGCAATGCTTCTTGGCAGGCCTTATGGCTTATGTATGTCATAGGAATGCAGTACATCACGTGATAAATGAATCACCAAGAGACAGTTAGGATTGTTGGCTTGATATTTAATTCCAAAGGAGGCTGCAACATTTCAAATGATGGCTGTTAACATTAATACAGTACTTACTGGAATATCAGGTGGAACAATTTTCCCTTAAAAATCCAGTACCATCAGATACATCAGCAGAGCAGCCTTTTTAGTGTAAAAACCTATAAATATTATGGACTAGTTATTGTCCCTTTACAACCTAGCTCACAAGGTTGCTGTAAGAATAAAATGGAAGAGAGTGGAGGTGCTTCCTCATTTACTGCTGGAAATCCAGATCTATTACATCCAGATTTACTAACTCCGGTTTGCGGTAGATCCGGCTTAACTAAATCCAGTTTAAGGTAGATCCCTATCTATTAGATATGGATCTACCAACACCCCTTCCGTCTGCACACGTGTGGGAAGGACGGATTACGAGGAACAGATTCTGCCCTCGCTGTGCAGAGGTAGTAGCACAGATTTCAAGACGGCTGCCCCAGGAGCGGTGTGATTGGAGCATTCAGCCATCAGTCACCGCCACTTTCCAGCCATGCGTGGGCATGCCAGGGATGGGCTGCCAACCAATCAGTGGCGTGCCCGGGCACCCATGCCCGCTGGGCAGCGAAGCCTGTTTTTTATTAATAGAATCGCCACATTTGACAGCCGGGCAAGGGACCGGGAGGGGAACTGTGTGCACGCCGACGGCTGCAGAGTTCCAGTCACAGCCCTCTCGCCCTTGCATCCTGGGTTTGCCAACACCATGGGGGGCAGAGCAGGGCAGATCCCAGCAACGATCCCCAGCCCCTAAGATGCCCCTTACATGGAAGGGAGAAGCAGGATAGGCGAACCACCTCTCCAGAGACGTCCCGTCAGGCAGCAGGGCCAGTGAGGGGCTCCCTCCTGCACCCCAAGGCAGCCTGGGGCTGCCATGGCCGCAGGTCCCCTTTCGACAGCCAGGCAGAGCCGCGGATATCTCCGTTGGTGATGCCGCTGCCACGGGAGGCTCAATGTCCCGGCCAAGACGCCATCGCTACCCACCCATGAGTGGGGCCCTTCCCGTGGGGCCAAATGGTCCCTGGGGTTTCCCGCCTGGCCCCCGGGTCCAGCTTGTTGTGCCTCTGCTGCCGTAGCTGGGCACCTGCCCAATGCAAAGCCCTTGGGGGGGGGGGAATTCATGGCTGGACTGTGTTTAATCCTTGTCTTCTCAACATGGCTGCTCCGCGCCACATCGCCACACTCAACATGGCGACTTCCTGTCCTACCCCATGTGTTCTCTCTCCCGTCCATGTGCGGATGTGTCCTGCGTTAATCCGGTTCTAGAGGAGAAACACCCATTAAGACCAAACTTCAATGTGGTGTTCCTTTAAACCCCATTAAGCACACAGAGATGGATATGTGCAGACACGCCTCACCGGAAGTGTGCTAAATAGGTACGTGTATGCAGATGCCGGTTTCCCAATGTGCTTAATGGGTGTTAAAGGGCCTGTGCGGAAGCAGCCTGGATATCTTCCTTCAGCTGTCTGGAAGAAAGTCAGGATATAAATGCAAGAAAACAGTCCACTACAGATCTCTCAGGGTACGTTCCCATGGAGTTAAAAAATGGAGGACAGCGCAGGTTCCAGGCAAACCCGCCTGTCCTCATGAAAACTGCACCCTCCCCCCTTGCCTGAGTGTGCAAACACACACACACACACACACACACACACACACACACACACACACACACACACAGACAGACAGACAGGGTGGAATCCCTCCTGGAGGAATGTCTTCCTCATCCCCTCCCCTCTTTCTCTCCCTCCCTCCTCTACACATACACACACAGAGGGTGGAATCCCTGTCAGAGCCCAGATAAAATTATTAAAAGAGCCACAAAAGCCACTGCTCTCATTTTAGTGGTGCTCTGTATGTGCGCACAATAGCTCCTCTCCCTGCCTGAAAACCACTCAGCTGGATACAGGGCAACTGTCAGCTTTCAGGTGGGGAGAGGGACTGTCAGAGCCCCAATAAAATGTTTAACAGAGCAGCAGCTTTTGTAGGACTCTGACAGGTATTCCACCCTGTCTGTTTGCACACACACGTGTGTGTGTGTGTGTGTGTGTGTGTGAGAGAGAGAGAGAGAGAGAGAGAGAGAGAGAGAGAGAGAGAGAGAGAAGTGGTGCTTGGGCTGGAGGAGAGAGAGGAGGGAGGGGAGGGGGAAGACATTCCTCCAGGAGGGATTCCCCGCTGCCTCTGTGTGTGTGTGTGTGTGAGAGAGAGAGAGAGAGAGAAGGAGAGAGGGAAATTTTAAGCCCCTGCAACCCCTTGGAGCTGCCTGTTAATTAGCTCCTTGCTGGGAGGCTGACTCATCCAAGTGGAAAGAGGTGCATAATTAATTAGCTCCTTGTTCTCCTCTCCTGCTCTCCTGGATTATGTAAATACTGGAGGAAATGGCTTGCAAGTCAATTTTCCAGAGCTGCTGCCATTTTTTCTGCTTTACAGGGGCAGTGGTGGTATTATTCCCCATCATCGTGTCACAGCTGGGTTTCAGATTTTGTGCCCTCATCAAGACTTCCTGTTCAGTGAGGCAGCTACTGTTAAGGTTTCCCAGGAAAGATTGCAACTGTGTTGAAATATTTCACTAGGCCATTCACCCTGCAAAACATCAGGTGCTGTGTTAATCTTGTAAATGTACACAAAACAAGTAGTATTCCTATGGGAAATTAATTGTGTTATGAGAACCAGAGGCCTTTTTGCACTAGGCCTTTTGGACCGCGTGGAGGACATGCCAGGACGGAGCATGAAAAACCACATGATTTCCCTCTACCTGTGTTCATCCTGTTGCTGTCTAACTAAAGCCTAACTCTTTATATTTGCCCCAAAGCAAGTACAGCTAATTCATCTGTGATGCAAAATCTGCTATGTCAGTAGTCAACATGATGTTCGTTGAGAATATTACATTGCCAAAATGCAAGCAGAAAGCAAATATCCAAAATGCCACCTAGGCTAAAGTTTCAGTGCAAAGTTGCTCCAGATTTATGATTAGATCCTTTGCTCACACATTGAAAGATGAACTTTTTTTAAGTGAATGAAGGGAAAATATTTATACCCTCTTTTTCATATACTGTGAATCCTCATAGATACCTTATAATATCAGCATGTGACAATAAATCAAATCAGCAAGTCAGCTACACTGTTTGTGTGCGTCTGTGTGAGACTTCTTAGTATAAACCTAGCATGAGCACCTGGACAGGACCTAATTGTTTTGTTATCTCTGCCCTCCTATGTATACACAGGAGCTGGAGATGTTATTGTAATCTGCCCTTAGACCTTCGAGAACTCAATGTCTGATTTAGCTAAATGTAAACTTTATTAAAGCCATGGAGGCAAAATAAACTATTTATTTACAGTGGCAGTGGCAATTAGACAGAAATAGCATGAACAAGTCAGGCAGCAAGGTTATTAATTTTACTAGAAGAAAAATGTTCAGTTTTTTGAAAGCATTCAGAAAGGAGTAGAAAGAGAAGAGTTGAGATACTGGGTGTTTTTCCACTGCATCCCTTAGATCCGGATCTAAGAAGATCCGGATCTAAGGAATGGGTACATTCCTCAATCTGGATCTAGTAGGTCTGGATTAAGGGAAGCACCCAATGTGTTTCCACGGGAGGTGTAGCACCCATTAGCAATGGGTGCTAACCCCCCTCCCGTGGAAACACCTTTGCATCCATCTGGGGAATCCGGATCAACCTCCAAGGGGTTGGTCCATCACCCCAGGTGTCTCTGGGGACGGTGTGTGTGTGTGTGTGTGCAATCTCCAAAGTCCCAGCTTTGGAATCATTTCAGAATCATTCCGAAATGACTTTGAAGTCCCTCCGAAGCGATCGCCACAGACTTTGGAGAGGCTCCAGAGCTGTCAGCGTGGTCTGTTCGCTATCAGAGCGGCTTTGAAATCTGCACTGATCTCTTTGGCGAGACCAGTGGCAAGACTCCTAAGTCTCTGCCGATCGCTTCGGAGGGACTTCGGAGGGAAGTCAGCACGGTCTGCACTAATAGCGAACAGACTGCACTGACAGCTCCGGAGCCTCTCCGAAGTCCGTGGCGTTCCGTGGTGGAAATGGGATCATCCGGCTCACACCCAAATGGGTCCTTAATGGGTGCAAAAATGGGTACTTTTTGACAGTGGAAAAACACCCACTTAGGGTTTTTTTCCACTAGCACTAAGTACCCATTAAGTGCCCATTAGGGACCCATTA